>CM051523.1:67718554-68318554 GCA_028017165.1 Herpetospermum pedunculosum | reverse complement strand
TTTCCTCTTACTATATATATATTTTTTGATATTTATGAGTGCCCAGGCCCGATTGCGTGCACCTCGACTATCCTTACAGGACAACTGTCTGACCCTACTACATTTGGTTGCCAAGGTAATTCTAAGATATTAAATCCTAGGTAGGTGACCACCATGACTTGAACTCATTCCCTCAAAGCCTTTTATTATTTACATAACCCTTACCACTAGACCAACCGATGGTGGTTAATTTTTTCTCTTAATATTAAATTACATGAACCACGCATCCGTGATTCATAGGATAATTTGGCATCAGGGACTGGAATTTACTTGGTACTAAATAAAGTAGCGGCTAAAACCATGGATACTACATGATTTTGAAGCCCTGATGAAACAGTTTTCGTCTTGTAAGGACCTATTAAAGAAAGGAAACATAACATTTGTTTACACGTGATTTGGAGACTGGAGAAGATAAATGCATATCATAAAGTTCATTTTAGGCCAACAGCACAGAACAAATCAGTGCCTAAATAGGATGCATCTTTGTCTAAAACAAATTGGTCCAATTCATAATTTTTGTACAGCTTTTACCTTACGAGTTACGACGAAACCGAAACAGATTCATATATGGCTACTATAGCCAAAGAGAGGAAAAAAATTGGGAGGGAGAACTACTACTTCGTATGAAGGATGAATGCTGAATACAATACAGGGTAGCATTTTAAAGGAAAAAGCCAATTTCTCAAGAGACCACAAAGAGTGGCAACTGGCACTAGAATATTTCCATCTAAAACCAACCTCAATATTGAGTATTATCGAAAACCCATGGTTGGTGCAAGAAAAGCTCTCGCCCGTTCATTTCCACTGCTCCTGAGGCTATATCTTCCGCACGCTTCCTTGCTGTTTCATCTCTTTTAGCAGTTGCCTCAGCATCCTGCAAATAAGAGGAGATGGTTGGAGATAAATGTCAAACATCAAGTCAACAATTCATTTACTTCACTGACACACAAATCGCCTCATAATTGACTGGTGGAATGGTTCAGGTTCCTTTCAGTGGTCAGTTAACTCGAACAAAAATGAACCTGCATTCTGTGTCACTGTCAATCAATTGTTGAAACATGTGAATCATGTGAACTAGTACGTTAGCCTCCACATTTCAAGATAGCCGCCTACATATTGCAGGTATTTTCTAGCAGAATTTGATCCATCCCCATCTATAACAAATTAATAATTTCATTAAAATTTCCATGGGAAATGGGGATCATGTTCGTCTGGGAAGACTTCAGGATCAGTAATAATTCTCTCCAAGTTATTTTCACAATTTCCCCCGCCTCTTTAATTTTCCCTTCGAAATGAGGTGCTTGAAAAATCTGTTTAAATCCTCTTAAAGATAGTTCTTCTACTCTCCAGTCTCCATAAAGAATAAAAATTATGATTTTTCATTTGGCTAATCTCCTTTTTGTTGTTACAAGGGACTTGCGGCACTTGCCTATACCCAACTTCAAATGATCGTCGTAAATAGACTCTTGAGCCTTCAGGCATGTTCTCTAGGAAGTCTCTTCTAGCCTGTTTAGTGTCTGAACCCAATCCTCTTGTCTCCTCTTTCTTCTCCATGATCTGGAAGAATCCAAAGATCTTCATCCATGGTTTCATGTCCCAATGCCAGTGGAGCATGGCATGTGATGTGTGTAAGAGATCTACAAAGGATCTTAATCTTATTCATGTGATTTGAAGTTGCCACTTTGCAGTGAAACTATGGAGCAAATTTTTACATACGTTGGAGTCGATGCGCCTCCCAGACCAGAGGTTGTAGGGGCATGAGGAGGCATTCGTAAATTCCTCCTTTCGTAGAATGTAGAAAAGATTGGGTTATTTGGCAGGCGGCATTCTTCATTACATTGTGAAATTTATGGCTTGGGAGAAACAAGAGAACCTTTCGGGGTTCAAACAGAATCTTGGGAGGAGATTTAGAATGCATCGCATTTCAATGCCCTCCTTGGTATTCTAGTACTCTGTAACTATCCTCTTTTCTTATTCTTAATAATTGGAGCAATCTCTTGTAATTTCTACTTTGGTCCTTTCTCTAGGAGTACTTTTTGCTGTAGGCCCTAAAGCTGGTTTCTTATTAAGAAACAGAAAACAAACCTAGTCCCTCCTAGAAACCTTTATGGGTTGGTCTAGTGGTCAATAACGGCATTGTAATTAACAAAGTGCTTAGAGGAAAATGAGTTCAAACCATGGTGGCCACATACCTAGGATTTTAATATCCTATGCAACAGGTAGTTGTCCCATAAGATTAGTCGAGGTGGGGCAAGCTGGCCCAGACACTCATTGATATCAAAACAAGCAAACAAAAATCTTAGTCCCTCCTAGAAGGCTAGGACTATCTCAGTCATTTTATGCATACACGCCTTTCGTTTCTTATTACCCAATTCCATTTCCATATAATGTACATTTCTACACGTTATGATCCAAAATTTTAGACCTCTTCTTCGAACAACAGAGAAAACTATTGCCAAGTACCTGTATAAATTGAATGAATCCTTGAGGTTTTCAAATTCTCGATAGTCATTCCACGCAACCCTAATTCTCTAATTTTATTGGCTTTGGCACGAAATAAAAGTAATTGACACCTAAAAGAACTCACGCAGACTAATGGAAAATCAAAGAGCAGCAATCGAAAGAAACCCTAAGCGAAACCTGAGAGAAATTGATGGAGAAGAAGGGAAAGTACCTTCTGCCGCTTCCAGGATAGGAACTGGGCCTCCGTGATCGGATTCGTCCTTGGATTATGAGATGCGAGCTTCCCTTGTTCCATAGCTGCTTCTTCTGCCCCCATGTTGTTGACTGTATATCAAATTCTTGGATTTGACAGACCAAATCGAATGAATTGCTGCTTCAACCTCTGTTATATTCGAAGGGGAGACGGAGGATGTAAATCTTGGTAAATTATAAATATGTTAAAATAACATTTTGGTTTATATACTTTGACACATTCTTAATTAGGTCCCATATTTTTAATAAATATATTAAAATTATGAGGACATATTGTATAGACGAGTGACTCCGAGGTTACAGATTAGATCCTCATCTCTTAAAATTAGTATCTATGGTGTTTATAGTTAAATTTTTCAAAACAAATTTATTAGTCTCCCATCTATAAATTGTAGAAAGGCCAACATGAACATAGCTCAACCGACATAATGTATGACCTAATGATTATGAGGTCATGTTCGATTCTCCCTACCCAACATGTTGTCAAAAAAAAAAAAAAATTGTAGAAAGATATTTAAATTTATAAAAAATAATTTTAAGATTTATTGAAAGTAAAGGACTAAATTTGAAAATTTAAAAGTATATGGACTAAAATAGTATTTTAACCTTATAAATATATGTAGTTGCTTTGAGCGACCCACCTAAACTTAGTTTGGGATTGCGGTAGCTTTTAAAATAATTGTCTTGTGAGATTGCGGTATCTTTTAAAATAATTGTGGTAGTAATTCCTAGACAAAAGGATAAAAAAATAATTTTAAAATTGGTTAGTTACACCCATTTTAGGGAAGCTAAATTAAAAGATACTTAATAATTTTTGCAAATAAATGTAAATCAAAAAATTATTTTATTTAAATTATTTAAGAATCAATTTTATCAAAAAAATAAAAAAATATAGTTAAAATTATTTCGGAATGATTTTAACGTCTTATGCAATCTCAAACGGGACCTTAATCACGAAAGGAGAACCTTATTATTAGGTTAAGTTATCCATTTGGCCCTAAAAAAAATTAAATATATGTATATGTGTTGGTCCTTATTGTCTAAGTTCCATTCAATTTGGTCCCTATGGTTTAAAAAGTTTGAAATTAGTCCTTTATATTTTAACATTTTTTACCCTTATCATTACAAAATGTTAAATTTGACTAGTGTTAAACGTCTGAACTAATGACCAAGAGGTCATGAGTTCAAATTTCCCACCCGCATGTTATTAAAAGAAAAAAAAATTATGTTTCTTAATTTTTTTTTAAATATCGTAAATTTTGATAACTTTTTAAAATTTTGGTCGAGGAATTAGAAAATTTTCTAATTTAGGGACCAATTTCTTCTTGAAATTTCTACAACTCAATTAGTATGGTGTTATGTATGTTTATCGCAAGTCAATTTTAATATTTCTCAACTATGAGGGCATAATTAAAAAAATGTTCAAATACAAGGGACTAAAACATACCCAAAAAAAAAAAGAAAAAAAAAACCATTAATTTTTTTTCTTTTTTCCTAGATTATTTCTGTTAGGGGTGAAATCATAATCCCAAGATAAAGGCCCAAAGGACTAGAAGCCCTGCCCATGAAGGTTGACCCAAAGGAGCGAGACAGACAAGACAAGTCGACCGACCCCAATCGTGGGGTCGGCTGGATGGAGAGAGAGCTGACCACCGAGGGGTCAGCCGAATAGAGAAAGATTCGAACCCCTCGGGGTCGACCCGAAGCTAAGGAACTGCCGACCCCTTGGGGACGACCTATACGGGAAATGTCGATCCCTCTAAGGGATCGAATCAAGCAACAAAGTCGACCCATAAATGGGTCGGTCCAAGAAGTCGACTCTGAGGGGTCAACCAGATCAGGAAGAAATTGCCTATATCCGGGCAGTTACGCGATCACGAATAATCGAGCGTTACAACAATCATCAATAGGCACATTTAATGTCAAAACGGTCCATAAAGTTGCGCCAAGAAGTTGCGCCAGATGAACGATGTGCAACTCTAGAAGCAAAGGTTCGAGGATTGGACCAGAACGTGGCCAATATCTTGGAACTCTTACGAAAGCAAAATCATGTCATGGGAAGTCCGAAAAGGAACTAAGAGGTGGACCAAAAAGGGACCCAATGTCAGATCAACAATCGGAGGTCCCAAACCTCACTACAATAAGGCGAGATTCGGCCAAAGGGAAAGAATCTGCAATAGAATAACACGAAGAATCTCAACTCAGAAGTTTTCAAACTACCAAATTGTGGATAAGAGGAAACGAAAAACAATCGGGTCTCAGATCTTAGCTGTCTCGAATAAACAACTACCGAAGATGCGCAAAAATCGGAGAGCGACTAAAGAATTGAAGTCAAACTCGAGCAAACCCGTTGTAGAGTCTGTTGGGTTTTATGTCCTAAAACTCGTGGTTTGTAAACGATAAACATATTTTATTACTAATAAAGTGTTATTGAGGTTTATTCAATAAAGTTATTATTGAATATGTGAATTGCTTATTTCATTTTAGAAAACCCTAAATCCAATAAACTAAGATCCATGACTATAACATGAGTACTTGAACTTTATGTGGAGACATAAAAGTGGATCAAGTTGGACTAAATAGCCAAAACGGTCTATAGTATACGGATAAGGTTGGATACCTTATCCTGGGGACACTATTGGATGCGGCCCATTTTGTATTTAGTACAAACGATGTGATTCTGAATCGTTCATGTGGAGACATGTGAATGGGGGCGTCCTATGCAAAGAGTTTGCATTAGACCGGACCGCGAAATAAGTCACTCTTGCTTTATAACGCTGTTTACTGTTTTAAAGACTGACTATTTCAAAACGATGACCTAGGTAACTTGACCTTAATCCTAAGCTAACTATGAACTCCTGTTTATTCGGGATTATCCTTAGATCTGCATGGGTGAGAGTGACTCAACAACGCCGACTCAATAAGTCTCCCATTTCAGGGGGAAGACCGGATAGATAGCTGGGGACATAGGGTGCAAGATGGAATTCACTCCTACCCGTCTCTAGGGATAGTAGATAGGTTGTTCCCTTAAGTGATGACTCCAGGTCTTGAACAAGGGGCCCCACCTTCTCATTGGCTCGAGAGGGACTCGGTATAGTGATTAGATCACATACCAATCGGTTTAGTGATCGGATCACAAACCAATTGTTCATTAGAGGATCAGTGGGACTTAAGGAGCAAGATGTAATTACTGGGGTAAAACAGATATTTGACCCGACCGTAAATTACGAACAACCTGTGAAGGGTCAACTTACTAATCATGGTTATATCGAGTGGACATAATATATCTACAGTGAGGAGAGTGCAACTACTAGGCTATAGTGGAATGTCCTGGTAGTTAACGAATGTTGATTAACTAGGTTAAAAAGTTTAATCAATTAATCTCGGATCGTTGGAGCTCATGATTTGTAGGTCCATGAGATCCCCCTACTAGCTCATATCGGACTAAACCTTAGAACAGTGTGACGAGTGAACTCGATGTGTTCGAATTCGAATTACGGAATTAGCGTTAAATATATGTGATATATTTAACGACATAACGTTCAATTGCGAATTGAACAATAGAGAGAGATGGTGATATTTAAATAAGATTTAAATATCGAAAATATGAATATGGATTCATAATCATGTATATCGGGAATGATCGGGATTAGTGTTGGATTTATTGGATATTAAATTTGAATGAATTAAATTGTTTAATTAATTATTTAATATTAATTTAATTTAATTTAAAATTAATTATTTGAATTAATTTTTAAATTGAATTAATTTGATCAAAGTTAGTCAAAAGTCAAATTAAAGACAATTGACTAAAACTTTGAAAGTCAAAAGTCAAATGTTGACTCCACTAAACCTTGAAAGTCAAGAGTCATTTTGATGACTAAAGTTAGTGGGAAAATCAAATTCTTAAGTTAGTGGAAAAATCCAATTCTTGAGTTAGTGGGAAAAACCATTTGTTGGTGGTTTTATGAGTCAAAGTTTTTTGCTAAGTGTTCATCCCACATCAAGCCACTAATCTCACTAAATTGAGTGGATTCTACATGGCATGTTAACTTAATTTTGCATGTTTTTGCATGTAGTCTTCTATATATACAAAGGGTTAATTAGATTGACTTCTTCTTGGAATTTTGATGAACTTTGAGAATTGTAAAGACAATTTTTCTACCATTCTCTCCAATTCCATCTTCAATTCTCTTTTAAATTAGTCACTCAAAGGATCCCACAATCTCGTTCTAAGGCCGGAGAATAGTCGGGAAGACTCTCGTGGTGGTTCGTGACCGTTACGTTCGAAGATCGAGTTTGGAATTGAGAAGAATTTGAACTTCAAAGGTAACTTCTAAATTATTGTCTTCGATTTTCAAATTACATGTTTTTTCCTTTTAAATTAACAAAATAAGAGTACTTAGATCCAACGTTGCTTCCGCTATGCATGCCGAAACTCTTTCAGAGTCATCTGTCAACAGTCAAGTACCTTCAACCATTTGGAGACAACAAATTGAAATTAAGTGAACAAAAGCATGAGATCCTAGAGAAAGAAGAAGTTGAGAGCCAACCTTGGGCAGCGGAATTGCGGCGACTCTAGAGCCAACTAGGCGGTATATGAAAAGCCCAAGACAATGATAAGAAAAATCTGGAAACGCTTTTGGAGTAGGTAGATCCCCCATTCACAAACGAGGTCATGCAAAAGAGGTGCCCAAAAAGTTCAAACTCTCAACGATGAAGGCTTACGACGGATCAAAGGATCTCATAGAGCATGTCAACACGTTCCGGTCCTAGATGGAACTACATGAAGTAAAAGACGTCATCTAGTGTCGATCTTTCTCCTTTACCTTTACAGGATCGACTAAACAATGGTACAAACAACTCGAAAGAGGTTCCATATCCTCCTTTAGAGAGTTGGGCCGTGCATTCGTAACCCTTCGTAGAAGGAAGAGACCAACGAAAGCCACCTATGCACCTACTCACAATCATGTAGAGGGAGAAAGAAACTCTCATAGAGTATGTAGTTCGGTTCAACATTGAAGCTCTGCAGATTGAAAACTACACCGATGGAACAACCTTAACAACAATAGTGCCTAAGTTGAAAGATGAAAATTTCTTATAGTCGCTGGGAAAGAAAGCGACAAAAACATACATCAAATTACTCACTCGTGCACAAAAATACATGAGTGCAGAGGAGAGCTCCGAGTAGGGGTGAGAAAAAGGAACCAACAAATTGATCCAACCGACCAAAACGACTTCGATCGATCGATTTATAGCCATGTTTGGTGGGCGAGCTCACAAGAGTGCTCAAATCCATAGAACCTTTTTTTTAAAAAAAAAAACAAACTATATTATTTTTCATTTGCCAAATTTTGTTTTTTTTTTGTTTTTTTTTTTCTCTAAACCCTTTTTCAATTTCTTTTTTCCTCTCCCTCTACACTTTTCTCATCTGCTTAGCCATTTCTCTTTTTTATTTCTTCTCCACCAACCATGGCTCCTTGATAATTCAATTCTATTCTTTCTTCTCTAAACCCTGTTTTGGGAAGAGAAATGTAAATAACACTCCCCCCGCAAACTCTTAAAAAAGTGTCTAACTTCCCCTAAACATCTTAAACGAACTCCCGAACTCCAAAAAAGTACTTAATTGCAACAACTAGGGCATAAACATATTATACATTTAACAACCACAACAAAAGTTATTGTCGTTGCATTTGAAGCTAGGGCATAAGCATTTAACAAAAAATAAATTCAAAATAAAAAAGCTAGGGCATAAGCATTTCAAGAGGAAGATGACTGTCGATGAACACTTAGATTCGCTAGAGAAGAAACCACGTCGTCGTGCCACAGTTGAATGAATCGCAAGAGAAGGAAGAAGACGGAGCTGCCGCACGAGAGAAAAACATAATAGAAGATCAAAAGAGGAAGAAAAAGAAGGGGAAAAAAGAAAAGGCCAAGTTAAGCTTTTTATCGTTGTTTTTCCCGACGCATGATGAGTCCTAAAAGCTTTGGGAGAAGTTGAAATGTGTGTTTCACTTACTTTACTTCTCCTGATGCAACAAATGTGTCACTAATAACTTTAAATTGCATAGGTCTTTCTTTTCCTCCCCATGATAGGAAACGCGCAGGAATTTTTGGTCGATGCAAGCCATTGTGTCGACATATCCTTGTATGATCTCTCGACGCTAATAATTTTGCGTCGGTCAAACTATGGATATATGTTGAAGCAATGACTTGTGTAGACCAAAACTTTGTTAGCATAGTCGAAAATTCTTGTAGTGTAAAAGTACATGAACTAAGTTTGAACATTTGAAAGTTGATGTGGCGGTGACCTGAAACGGTGTGACGGTGATTGAGACGCTTGCTTGGATTAAAGTCTGAAACACCACATCAAATTTCCGTCAAACCTTCTAACGAATTTCTACTTTTTAAGGAGCAATTTGAAATGTTTACGAAAGGTCAAAAGTAATATTGCAACTTTTAAGAGAATAAGAATATTTTTAAAATAAAAGGCAAACTTCATGATTTTTTTTTTATAATTTAACCTTTTTTTTATTCAATATTGACAAAAGTTATTAATAAGATTCCACCAATATATATATAGAAACTAATAAAACAAAACTTTGAAATGACCAACAAACAAAAGTGATTGAAAAAAAGGCAAACATCTATATCTATATTTGATGAAGTCTCTAGTGCCACACTCAAACTGCACTACACAACTACAACATGAACTCAAACACTACATAGTATATATATATATATATATACTCATATATATATTTATTAATTTTATTTCTATGAAGCCAAAAACACTTGTGATGAAAAGTGTGAAGAAGTTGTTGAAGTCAGAAATGTCTCTCAATTCACAATGACTTTGGTAAGAGAATTCAATTTGGAAGCATTTCCAAGGCATGAATCCACAGCTTCACCAACTGTTACGAAAACCCTTCCTTCAATTCTTTCAACAAAATTGGTTTTTTTAAGTTTGTGGATCACTTCCCATTTTGGACTCGCTATTGTAAGCTGCAAAAACATTAAAAAAACCATTATCATCACATTCTCTGTTCTTTGTTAAGACAGCACAAATAAGGGTAAAACTTGGTTGCTGCCTCGGCTACAAGTATCTTTTGCAGCCCAGCCACCTTTCATAATTTGATTGGCTAATATTCAAATCATTTTTAAATAATAAAAAAATATTTCACGCCGTTTATTGTCACTAACTTTCCTTTTCTTATTCCAAGTTAACAACTTTTCTTTCTCTCTCTTCATTTCTCTACACTCCAATTTCAAGGCCATAAAATTTCAATTGGGGTTATTTGAAATTTGCAGGACTGATTGTGTGTTATATAGACATAAATTTTCAAGTGGGTTTTTAGAGGAAGTGAAGGAAAGAGTGAGAAATTTCACTGTTGGATTCATCTGAGGTTGGTAAAGGGAAGGTAGATTGGATTTTTTTTAAAGAAAAATCCCCCAAAAAAAAAATGATAACAATTTTTTTTTTATTTGTCTAGAGATATCCTTTAGAGTATTGCAAATCTTACTGCGTTAAAAAATAGTTAACAAAAATAAAAAAATACTTATTGTAGAGTAAGGAAAATAGAGTGAGAGATGAAATTGAAAACAAAGGTCATGGAAGATAGAAATGAAGGAAAGAGAGAGAAAATATGAGAAGTTGTTTATGTGACGAAGAAGAAAGGGAAAGTTACGGAAGAAAAAATCTAAGTAAACTAGCGTGAATGGTTTTTTTTATTTAAAAAATAATATAAATATGCAGCCAATCAAATCGTGACACGTGTTGGGCTGCAAAAGATACTTGTAGCCCGGGCCGTAAGCAAGTTTTACTCCACAAATAAAACCAAACCAATCCAATCAATTCTTAGGTTAAAGTTTGTAATTAATTAATGTAGGTTTGCCTTACTTGAATGCCGTGCAACAACAACCTTTTGTGAAGTTCCTCTAAAGCAATGATTCCCGATGTGTCGATATTCATAACACCTATATGAAAAAACAAACATGAAACATGAGATTTGTCATTTCCTATTATGAGAAACAATATAAGACCGTAATTACAATTTTAAAAGTTGATAGTTGGATTTTCAATCCTATAATTGTTTTTTTGTTTTTTTAGGGGTGAAGAGATTTGAACCACAGACCTTTTGGTCGTCAGTACATACATATGTCAGCTGAGCTATGCTCGCTTTGAAATACATATGTCAGCTGAGCTATGCTCGCTTTGACTTCAATCCTATAATTGTTGATCTAAAAAAAAAAAAATATTATAGGGTGTAACACTTAAAATATCTTAAAATAATAATTGTATCCATTAAAATTTAAGTATAATTTTATCAAATAAAAAGGAAAATAGTCAAACCGAGCATAACTCAATTGGCATAAGGGTGTGCCCTTAACTAGGAGGTTAGTCCGTTTTAAAACTGTTAATATGCTTAATTTAACATTAGAGATAAATGTTTAAATCAAATAGATATTATCACAATTTTATTTCTCTCTCATCTATTTTTTTTTTACTTATTTAGAACAAATTAGGTTATAAATTTTCTTGCTATTTTAATAGAATTTTGGGAGAATAAAATTTAGTTAAGTGATTTTGAGTTGATTTTATATAAATTTAACTGAAACTAGTTATAAATTATTAACAAATCGTAAAAGTTTAAGATTTTAATTAAAAAACCTAATGTAGCTAGCTACAAGACTCTAATGTTATGAAAAGAACTTACTGGACATGTCAACGACTACTTGTTTAGGTTGATCTTTTGTTGTTTCTTCAATATCATCGTCATCATCTTCTTCCACCAATCTCATTATCCTGATAGAAATCATTAAAAATTAGAAAGGCCCATTTCTCAAATAAACTTAAAGTTGCAAACTTTGAGGAAATTACATAGAAAAAAAAAAAAAAAACTCATTAGTTGGATCATATTATATAAATATTTATAAAATGAATTACCTGTCTCTGATGAAACTGGCATTGGCAAAACAAAGCAAGCCAGAGTTTATTCTGATAATGGAGATTCCTTGAGTTTTCATGGCCATGGGGAATTGCTTCATGTTGCAAAACATGTCACTTCTTGGAAGCCTTCCCACCTCTTCTGTGGCTGGTCGGATTGAAATCAACAATATTTTTGCAAATGAAATTCCAACCTGAAAAATCAAATCCAAACACAGTCGTTTTTAAGGTCCAAGTTAGAAGAGGAAAAGATCTCGAGTACATAATAGAAATAACTTCGGTACTACTGGTACGAGGTTTTTAAGTTTGAATCCAAAAGTAAGTAATCTTAAGGATAACGGAGGATCTACATATCTCCGGTATGATATTCTCCACTTTGGGCCTAAATTCTCATGACTTTATTTTTAGTTTCACCCAAAAGATCTCATACCAATGAAGATAATTGTCCTCACTTATATACCATGGATCAATCCCTTCCCTAATCAATATAGATTTTGTTAGCAATCCTAACAAGTAAAACCACTATCATTTTACTTATATCTCAATTGGTTCAAGGCCTTAATGGTAGAGTCTAAAAGTAAAAGCACATGGATTTTACTTACACCTACCCTTTTGGTAGAGTCTATGACATTTACTTACATGTTGTAGTATGAAATCATGACTCACAATATAAACTTGATTTTGGATTAATTAGTATAATTGAGCTTAGTCTAAATAAAAACTCATTTTTTTAGAAACATTTTAAGTATTGGAATATTTTAGAGAAATATCTTTCCGAAGATGTTTTAGAGTATCATTAGCTCTAGAATGTGAGAGAAAAATTATATTAGTAAAAAATATTTTAGAGAGTTATTTGTGCCAATATCCTAGCCATAAGTGGAAGGGATGTTGCTTGTATTAAACAGCGAGTGATATCTTACTAATCTTAGAGTTTGTACCAAACAAAAAAAAAAAAAAAAAAAGCTAGAGAAGTGATAAGTAATACAAGTAGTTTCTTTCTCAGGTTTATCCTCCAATCTCTGAAAGTTTCTTTCCAACAAATTGGTATAAGAGCATAAAGATCCTTTCTAAGAAGATACTAACAACATGGTCTCGTTTTTTCAAGTGTCAATGCTTCAACAAGAGCAACTATGATAACTAGAGCATCAAGATGAATGTTCTCCTTGGCTTGTAAGATGTATGAGAGATAGTAGAACAAGGACACAACGAGCTGCAAAATGATGGTAGTCTTTCTCAAACACAAAGGGATAGTTTGAGAAGACTCAAGAAAGAAAGACAAGAAAGCTCTCTATCTAATCTATCAGAGGTGTTTGAGATATCAATTTGGAGTTGGGTGGACTGAGTTATAATAACTCCGTCCATGTTTGGCCCACCGACTATTATAACCTAGAGCCAATAAAGTAACTATACTTACTTCAATAATATTTACTATTCAGAGACTATTATAACCACCGACTATAATAATCCACGTAGCCCAAACAACCCTTCAAAGATTAGATGACGATGCTCTTGAGAAGATTTCAAAAGCAAAGGCGAGAAAGATACATGGAATGGTGGGAATTTTTTTATATCCCCATCCACGACCGGATTCACTAGGGATCAGTCTCCGCCCAAAACAAAGTAGTCACGGTTTTTATATATAATATAATAATAATATATATATATTTTAATAAAATTATTAAAAATATAAACGAGACGGATTCGGGGTTGGGGATGGGGCGGAGATACCCTCTCCATCCTTGCCTCTGACCTAGGACTCGGAATGGATCTACGATTTGACTCCATACTCGATTAAACTGTCGGAACCGGCGGGTAATTTTCCATCTCCAGTCTAAAGTAAATATTTGTTTTTAACACCATTATAAATAAGTGTCTAAATAATGAAAGAGCTGTTTGGAGATCCTAAGTAAGCAACAAGTTGGGTTGCAAGCAATGGCTTTTAAATAAGGAATAAAGCAAGAGAATCACATCGAGAGTTTAGAGTATCAAAGGATAATATAGAAAACCAAAATAAAAAATTTAATAAATATCTTTTTGGAATGCATGGAGCCCACCAAGTCACAAGAACAAACAAGTCCATGATTGAATGTCCAAAACATACAGAACAAAATACTATATTATACAACTAAGCTTAACTTCAGCATTTTGTCCTTTTAAACAAGTCACAAGTATTCCTCTTCAAATTTGCAACTTTTTTCAATGATTTTATCCATGAAAAATATAAAGAAAAAGATTCTTGTCCACCCCACTACCGAATAGATATTTTCACACTTCGGTTTTTTCTACCGCCTCACTTCTATCATCCTCACTATCAAATATTATGAGATTCCATCTTAAAACCAATTAGCAAGGAAAGAAGTAACTCATATATCTTATATTGTGAGTGAGGTCCCTTTATCTTTCTCTGAGATCCTCAACACCCATTTTAATAAAAATCTCGTTTTTTTGTATTATATTTGATAAAGATCTTGTTTTTGTATTGTATTTTTTAAAATTTGGTTGTTTTCTCACCATTTTTTTTAATTATGTTTTTAGAGAGACATTTGAATTTAAAAACTTTTTTTTTTAACTTAACTTGAATTTTAAAAATATTTTAAAAAATTATATAACAAACCCAAAAGAATTTACAAATTTAGAGGTAGAAGTAATATTTACCAACTCATTTTTTTTAAATAAAAAAATAAAAACTAAATGATTATCTAATAATGGAGTATATATTATAGATTAAAATCAAACCAAATGAACTAATGTGAAAAATCAATTTTAACAAGAGTGGTTAGTTTGGTTAAATTTTCTAAAATACTTTTGATAGTGATTTTGAAATGGTTAAGATCACTTTGAAACATGTCTTTAATCATTCAAAATGATTTTAACGTTACTTTTATACTTCTAAACTAAATTTTCATATCATCAAAATTGATTTCGAATGATGAAAAACATGTTTCAGAGTGATTTTGAACATGACATATGTGATTTTAATCATTCCAAAACACACACTTAGTTTAACTAATTAGGTCTAATTAGGTCCGATTCGATTCATTTTGGTTTTATAACACACAAACCAAACCAAAAGCTTCTTAGATCTCCGACCAAAATAACCGAATATAACCCGAACCAAACCAGTCGGTTCGATTTATTTCGATTTTACGTACAGTCCTAATTAACCACAAGAGAGAGAGAGAGCTTACCGCCATAAGAAGGCCAAATTCCACTGAATGAAACAAGACACCAAGAAAAGCTCCAAGACAGGCAAGAAAGTCAAGCTTGTCAATCTTCCATATATGCATAGCTTCATTAATGTCAATGAGACCAGGAAGAGCTGAGAGAATGATTGAAGCCAAAATGGCCATTGGAGTGAAGTAGAGGAACCGAGTGAAAAATTGCAGTGTCACCATCACTGTTACTGCCATCACTATGTTTGACAATACACTCTCACACCCAGCACTAAAATTCACAGCAGTTCTTGAGAATGACCCTGAAAAGTTCAAAACACACCAACAACTTTTGAGCAATGACTTCTGATGACACCATCGACACCCGCGCACTCGAACATAGACATCTCATTTCCGATAATTGGAAAACAGTGATCTACCCCGACTAAATTCAGGAGAGATCTATAGCACACATAAATCAGTGACATCTCCGTTGGTATGAAGTCTTAGGTGAACTAAAAGCAAAACTATACAGGCTTAAGCGTAAAATGAACAATATCATACTATTATGAAAATATATAGAGATCACATTGATATTAGCGAGTAAGGAAGGAGTTGTCCCATAAACCGTCTTTGATGGAAAAAGTTAAGGTCTTGACGCCATTTTTAATTTTTAAAACTTGACTTCGTTTTTTAAAATATTAGTAGAAAGTAGATAACAAAACAAAGAAACTCAGAGGTGGTAGTATTGTTTATAAGCTTAATTTTAATAAACCAAATAGTTATCCAGCTACATCGAAGATTTTAAAGTTTTCTGTCTAATCTAACCTCTCCTAAATTTTCAAAACCGAAAGATTATATACAAAACGTTTGAAGTTAACTCATAAAAATTCCGAGCTCCGAGCTGGAAGGAAGGTCTAACTAACCAGTGGCTATGTAGCAAGAGGTTAGAGAGCCTATTATGTTCATGAAGCCCATGGCAATCATCTCCTTGTTACCATCAATGTTGTAGCCTTTAATGGAGGCAAAGGATCGACCAACAGCAATGGCTTCCTGAGGAGAAAACACAAGAAGATATGATTAACGATGTATTAAGTCCTTAATGGTTGATTTAGGATAGTAATTTCTAATTTGTTGTTGTGTTGAGAACTCAACTGTGAGAGCAATAAGGGCAGCAATTAGGCCAATTTTAGCAGCTAAGCCAACAATTGAGCTGTTCAATTGCAGCTGATGAATGGAGATTGGGTTCAAACCTTCTTTAACTTCCTTCACAATCTTAACCCCATGTCTATCAGCTCTTGACACAAACACTATTAAAGTTGAGAGAATAACAGATATGAGAGGAGCAATGGCTGACACCCAAAAGAGCTTCTTGTTCCTTCTACCCTGCAATGAAAAAGAAAACCCGAACAATTAGTAAATGACATTACAAAAGTTCGTACACAGAATCGAAATAAAGGGAAGTTTTGGATTTACTGTTGAGACTTACAATGAACCTGGCTACAAGGAGAAAGATGAGAAATGAGCAGCCAAGCACAATGTTCAAAGGGTACCACTGTAAAAAACAAAAAAAACAAAAACAAAAAACAAGAGAAAAAGAAAAGGTCAATACTTTGAAGCTTTTTTTTCACTTGTTTCTTCTCTGTTGGTTTGAAACAGAGAACTTACAGGCTGGTGAGCAGATTTCACAACAGATTCCAAAACAGAGACCACATCAGTTTTGGTGGTGAAGTTGGTAATGGCAAGTAGGCCTTTCATTTGCTGAAGACCAATGAGAATGGCAGCCCCAGCCATGAACCCAACAATGGCAGCATGAGAAAGAAAGTCCACAAGAAAACCCAATCTGCAGAGAACAAACTCCGTTAAGTCCGCTTAAATTTTTGGGTTGATTGATGATTTACCATGCTATCAGAGCATGAGCTCTATACGCTTAAGTTTTGGGTTGATCGGTGATTTAACAAACTGAATTGCAAAAGAAAAAAGAACCTCAAAAGTCCAAATGCAGCTTGGAAAGTCCCTGCAAAGAAGGTGACAGTAAAAACAAGCTTTCTATAGGCAACTGGGTCAGCAACAGGATCTTGAATTTCTTGAAGCATAGACGAAAGAAGCAGTGAAACCACAGCCACTGGGCCAATGGCTATCTCTCTCGAACTCCCCATTAATGCATAAATTAAAGGAGGAACTGTACTTGTATCTAAAATTAAAAAAACAGAGTCAGCAAACTTAGCAGGTGTAAAACGTAAGCAAACAAAAAAAAAACAATGGATCAAAATCAAACACTTACAAAGACCGAATTGAGGATCGAGCTTTGCCAAATTAGCATACCCAATACTCTGCAACAAAGCCAAAATACTTCAAATTAATCAAAAAAAAAAAACTTTTTAAATATTAATTTTGGGTACCTGAGGGATGCAGAGACTGGCGAGTGTTAAACCAGCCATGAGGTCATTTTTGAACTTTGAAGCTTTGTAATTTCGGCCCAATCTGAGAATTGGGAACACTTTCTGGAGAAGTTTAAAAGTGGTTTTGAAAATGCTCTGTTTTTGAGAAGTGTTTTTGTTCTTCTTCTTGTTTGAGATGGGGGTTTTTGTGCAACTTCTGGGAATGACATTTTCTTTAACAGCAGAGAGAAATTGTTCCCACAAAGTAGGAGGGTTGGGAGAATTGAGAAGCCATTCAGTGGTCTGAGCTCCGGCGAGAACATGAGTAGTTTCTGTCATTTCGACGGCGGCCAAAGTGGTCTCAGAAGGCGAAGAAGCCATGTGGGATTCGTTTTGTTTTTGAAGTGTTTGGGAGAAGTTGTGAGGTCTATGTGTTCGTCAAATATATATAAAAAAAATACTGTAACTTCTCTTTAACTACCTATAATTATATATATATACTTTCTTTTTTTTTTACAAAAATAATTTAATTAATGCGAAGATTAAACATGATCTCTTAGTTACTGGCACAACTATAACTTTATGATGATTGAGCTATTTTCGGTTTGGCACCTATAATTATACTCGTGTTTGCATCTACTCTCTTCTTTTACCTTGTCAATTTTCATTTCTAATATTTTCAGCTCGAACACGAAATCCAACAACAAAATGCCACGTGTTATTACAGTTTTTTTTTTAACGTTTTGCTTGGGTGTTTCTTTTCTTTTTTTCGCCTTTTATCTTTTTCCTCTTCTTTTGCCACGTGTCAAAACTTTTTTTTAATTTTTTAGTTGTGCAATTTGTCTTTTTCATATATAATATATATGTCTATATTTTAAAATCATGAAGTTTACCTTCATATAGAATCTTTAATAATATCAATTTTTTTTTTTTTTCTTTTCTCATCTACCTAATATTCGTTACTTTCAACTAATCAATTAATTTTTTTTTTTTTAAATGATTTTTTTTATAAACAAAAAAATAAATCACAACTAAATTATAAACACATCCATAACTTTATATAACATTAAAAAAAAAAATCTTATACTTTAAAGATAATTATATCACATGTGAAAAAAAAAACAAGTATATCTAATTATCTCATTAGATAGAGTATTTCAAAATAAACTTAAACAAAATAAATTAATATTATGTACTTTTATATCAATCTTCTAAAGCTGGTTGGATTTTTTTTTTACCAAATACTAAAATTTCTTAGAATATATATATATATATATAGTGGAAAAGCAAAAAGAAAGAGAACTTCTGCTTGTGTATCCCATGGCCATATTCTCTTACAAAGTAACTAAAATATTTTGAATATAATATTTACCTCAAGTAATTAAGTGATAACATTTTATAGTTGTTTGATTGGTTTAGACAAAGTTTTTTTTTTTTTGTTTTTTAGCTCTAGCAAATAATGAGAAATATAATATAATATTATATTTTTTTTACCTCAAAATATAACGCATGGTATTGTAAAAATAAAGAAAAATTGTAACAGATGTCAATTTAGAATAAGATAATTAAAAATATAGCATGTTTTTAAATTTTTTTCAGATATGACAATTTCTATCGCTAATATCTTATGGCGGATAGAAATCTATCGCTGATCACCTCAGCTTTTTATAGATTTTTGTCAGTGACAATAGTCTATCAGTGAAAATAGTCTATCACAGATAGAAGTGTGATATGATAAAGTCTATCCGTGATAGAAACGGATTTTTTTGCCATATTTGCAAAACATTTTAAAGTTTGCTAAATTTGCAATTAGTTTGGGTCTGATTGCTATTTGTGCAACCAGCCCAAAAATAAATGGTATTTGTGTAGATGAAAAAATAAAAATAAAAAATAAAATTGATATTATTAAATATTTTGTAAAGAAACCAAAAAAAAATAAAAATTGCGGATATGGCAATTTCTATCGCTGATATCTTATGACTGATAGAAGTCTATCGCTGATCACCTCAACTTTTTATAGATTTTTGTCAGTGATAATAGTCTATCACTGATAGAATGATAAAGTCTATCAGGGATAGAAACAAATTTTTTTGCCAGATTTGCAAAACATTTTAAAGTTTGCTAAATTTGCAATTAGTTTGAGCCTGATTGCTATTTGTGCAACCAACCCTAGAATATAGATATATAAATGAAAAAGATAAAAGAAAATGGAAATATAAGAGACGAGAAGAAAAAGGAGATTTGTAAAAAATAACTAACAATAAAAAACTGAATTAAAAAATAACTAACAAAATTTCATATTTCCATCCAATGACTACCACGATTATTTTAGAGAATGAGGTTGACAATTTTTATCTCGATTATACCCTGTTATATACGTTTATTTACGAACAACTCACTCAACAAAATTTTATTTATTTTTTTTGTTTTAGATTCTAACAACTAGATTCATGGTTTTGAAGAAGAAAAAAAAATCAACAACTTATATTTTAAAATGTTTAATAGCAAAAAAAAAAAGAAAAATAAATTCCATTAACAACACTCAAATTCATCCCATTAACCACCCTCCTAGATTCATGCAGGCTTTTTTTTTCTCCCCAAAATTGAAACGATGATAATGTATAGAAAGGTTGAGGGAGATGAAGATCCTTGCTCACAAGGTTTTGAGAGTCAAAATTTTCAGCCCAATTCAAGCGTTCAATGATTTAGAAGGTTGAGGTAGATAGTTTTTTCAAGGCAAGGGTTCCAAAGTTGAGAATCGATGACTGTTTCAATTCGATTTGGAAAATTGAAGATTTGCAAATCTCCTAATTCAATGTTGCAGGTAATGATACAATTGATTGAACGTTTTCCCGGGTAAACTCAATATGCACACCAATTTTAATTTTTTTTAGTATCATTTGTCCAATGCTCACAGATTAATGGTTTATGGTGTTCTAGGATTTAGGAAGCAGAGAGATAAGTAAAGAAAAATGAGAAAAAACACAAATGATGGTTTTCTCTGTACGTTTAGTGATCACACTATGACCTTTTATATAGGGCAGACTGTACAACTCAGTCAAGTAAGTTACAATGTAGATAACAGTAATTGTAACCAAAATAGACTAAATCTTAACTTTTCCTAACCTAACTTCCTAAACTTAATGAGCTCTCTTAATACCTCCCCTCAAGCCAATGGAGATTGAAGAGCAAACATTGAGCTTGGACAACCATGGTAGGAAACTAGAAGCAGAAAGAGGCTTTGTAAAAATATCAGCTATTTGAGGAGTGGCAGGAAGATGGTAAATACAAATATGCTTCCCTAAAACCAAATCTCTAACAAAGTAAATGTCTATTTCAACATGTTTCGTACGAGAATGTAAAACAGGATTCACACTCAAATGAACAGCACTCAGATTATCACACCACAAAGTAGATGGTTGAGGAAGACAAATCTTTAACTCACAGAACAAAGATTTTAACCACACTAACTCAGCAGATGCATGGGCAAGGCTTCGATATTCAGCTTCAGTGCTGGATCGGGAGATGATACTCTGCTTCTTTGAAGACCATTGAATCAAATTACCTCCAAAATAAATGCAATAACCAGAGGTAGACTTTCGGTCATCAGGATCAGCGGCCCAGTCAACATCGGCATAGCCCTGAAGATGCAATTCTTTTGGTTTGTGAAACACCAAACCATGATTTAGAGCATCCTTGAGATAACGAAGAATTCTTTTAACAGCTTGCCAATGAGAAACAGTAGGAGCATGCATAAATTGACATACTTTGTTCACACTATACGCAATCTCGGGATGAGTCAGTGTTGCATATTGAAGAGCGCCCACAGTACTCCGATACAATCGAACATCCAAAAACTTCTCACCATGAAAAGCAGACAAGATGGAACCACTAATCATTGGAGTATTAATCGGGTTCGCTTGATGCATCTTCGTTTTAAAAAGTAAATCAGATACATATTTACATTGAGACAAAAATAAACCACCAGAAGGAATGCCAGACACTTCAACTCCCAAAACATAACTCAATACACCAAGATCTTTAAGAGAAAAGGTTTGATTGAGCAGAGATATAAGATCTTCTATTGCAGAAGAATCACTTCTAGTAATCACAATATCATCAACATAAACCAATACATAACATTGAGACCCATTCTGATTACGGATTAGCAAGGATGAGTCTGCTTTTGAGTTAACAAATCCAAGAGAATGAAGGAAAGTACTTAACCTTTCAAACCAAGCACGGGGAGCCTGTTTGAGCCCATACAAAGCTTTCTTCAACCAACACACTTTATGCGGATGAAGCGAAGAGATCATACCTGGTGGTTGTGACATAAACACCTTCTCACTAAGGTGACCATGCAAAAATGCATTGTTGATGTCAACTTGCCGGAATTTCCAGCCATAAAATACAAGGATAGGGTGAAGAGAACACGAATTGTCATCGGTTTAACGACGGGACTAAATGTTTCTGTATAGTCAAAATCAGCCTCTTGATGAAATCCCTGAGCAACCAGTAGGGCCTTATAACGAGCAATAGATCCATCAGTGTTCCTTTTTATCTTGAACACCCACTTACAACCAATGATTTTCTTTGTAGTAGGAGGAGTTTCCAATGACCATGTATCATTTTTAACCAAGACAACATACTCTTCCTTCATAGCTTTTACCCAATGATCATACTTAAGAACTTCTTTAACATTAGGAGACTCCACCTCAATATATTCCGTAAGAAGAACCTTAGGCTTCAAAATTCCAGCCTTTGCTCGAGTCACCTTTGGATGAAGATTATCAACAACCACACTGGAGGACACAGGAACAAGTGTGTTCGAAACATTGGTTGATGAATCTGTGGATGACGAGGTCGCTGAAGATGAAAAAGGCATTTCATTTGAAAGAGGAGAAAAAGATGTTGACTGTGAGGCTTCAGGTAAGGGAGATGTAGAGGAAATTGGTGAAAATAAAGATGAAGGAGACAAAGGGAGAAGGTCATCATGTGAGGTTGTACTTGAAGATAAGATGGGTGAAGAAAATGAGTGTTGATGATGGGACAATTCATTGGCACACGAAGACAACCCTCCATTATGACTAGTGGGACAAGGCAAGGAATGTACAACAAGGGGAGTGAAAACGTTGGGATTTGTGGAGGAAAGAGAAATGGGTGTAATGTCATGATTAGAAGATGACAAGAAAGAGGTTGTAGGGAAAACATTTTCATAAAAAATGACATGCCTTGAGATAAACAACCTACCACATGAATCAAGACATTTATATCCTTTATGTTGAGTACTATATCCAAGAAATAAACAAGAAATAAACAAGGAGTAGACCGAGGTTCAATTTTATGTTTGTTATATGCCCTCAAAGATGGATAACATAAACAACCAAAGATCTTGAGAAAAGAATAGTTTGGTTTGATGTCAAAAAGCTCTTCCAAGGGCGAAACTTGCTGATGGACTATAGTAGGAAGACGATTAATGAGATAAGTCGCAGTGGAACATGCATCATCCCAAAATTCTAGAGATAAAGAAGCATGAGACAACAAAGTAAGACCCATGTCCACTATTTGACGATGTTTTCTTTCGACAATCCCGTTTTGTTGAGAAGTATAAGGACAAGTTAATCTATGTTCTATACCGTTTGATTTAAGAAAAGGAATCAAAGAACGAAATTCACCCCCTCCATCGGTTTGCAAACGAATGATGGACCTCCCAAGAAGCTTCTCAACATGAGCTTTAAATAGGAGAAAAGTAGAGAAAGCTTCAGATTTAGTATTTAAAAAGTAGATCCAAGTAAAATGGGAATAAACATCAACAAAACTAACATAGTAACGAAACCCATTCCTAGAAGTTTGAAAAGCCGGACCCCAAACACCGGCAACAACTAATTGGAGAGGAGCAGTGTAGACAGTTAACGACTTAGAAAAGGGTAAATTATGGCTCTTTCCTATGGCACATGCACGACAAACACTAAGACTTTTATTAGATGAAAAATGAACGTTACAAGACTTCAATATACCATGAACAGTAGATATGGCCGGATGACCTAAACGATTATGCCACAAGGTAAAAGAAGTACATGACTCACGACCTTTAGACAGACTAGTATGAAGAACTTGAGAATGAGTGATTGAGGATGAACAACCACGAGAGGGCACTGACTGAGAGAGTTGTGAATGAACTTTTTCCAAGTTGAAACTGTATAGTCCATCAGTTAAGTTACCTTGAAGAAAAATGTTGCCACTGGTTATATCCTTCACAAAACAATGAAACAGATGAAATTCAAAGTAAACATTATTGTCATTGGAAAATTGACTCACACTGATTAAGATTTTGGTGATGAGAGGAACATGTAGAAGATTATTGAGATGAAACACAGAATTAGAAGAGGATTTAAAAGTAGAAGAACCAATGTTTCGAACATCCAAACCTGTTCCGTTGCCCACATGGACCTTAGTATCTCCAAGATATTCTGAATGCAAATTCAAATTGGCAAGATCATTGGTGACATGGTTTGAAGCCCCTGAATCTGGATACAACTGATTGTCTCTATTCAACTCATGTTGGAGAACATAAGAAGAGGCTTGTTGTGAATGAGGGAAGTAATGTGAACCCAGACCTGAATTCGAGGACTGCCCATAGGTGGAGGAAGACGCTTGATTATTTGAATTACCATTGGGTCCCTGATACGCTCGTTCAAACCGCAAAGGACAACGAACAACAGTATGGCCAAATTGTCTGCAAAGTTGGCATTTTGGTGTATTATTCGAATTCCATCGCCGAGTTGATCTAGACCCCTGGTTCTTCCCCTTTCGATTACGATCGGAATTTCCAGAGGAAGATGAGTCAGAACTTTGTTGGGGTTGAGATTGAACAGCAATATTGACTGAAGGAAAAGAACCATCCATATTTATCGAAGAATTTCGTAGGAGACGACTTTCTTGCGTCAAGAGCAATGAATAAACCTTTTGTAAGGAAGGAGTCGTATCATTTCCGGAGAGAACAGAAACTGTCGGGTCATATTCCGGACCTACGCCTTTGAGGATGTACATCACATGATCATCATGATCAATTTTCTTTCCAGCCGCTGTCAAAGAATCTACTAGAGTCTTGATTTTGGAAAAATAATCTTGAAGACTCAAATTACCTTTCTTTAAAGTCTCAAGCTTCGATTTCAACTCCATCGCCCGGGCAAGATTTCGAGAAGAAAAGAGAGCAGAGAGAATAGACCAGACCTCGCTTGATTTTTGGCAATCAAGCATTTCAGAGACTAGTGTATTCGTCATTGAACTAATCAGCCATGCCGTAATGAGATTATCTTGTTGGATCCAGTGTTGGTGGGCAGGACTGATCAATTTTATCAATTCATCAGCAGTCGAGAGAAACTTCGGAGGAGGCTCTTTATCTTCCTCGACAAAATTGGACAAGCCATGACCGCGGAGTGTCTTAAGAACTTGAAATTTCCACAGAAGAAAGTTTTCATCATCAAGCTTGGTTATAGTAGATTTGGTTGCTAGATTGACAATTTTCAAAGAAGCAGAATAATTTACCAGATCTGAAGAAGAAGAAGCCATGGCGGAAAAAAAAAATGGATTCTAAAGGGTCGTTTGACCTATTTTTGGCTCTGATACCATTCTAGGATTTAGGAAGCAGAGAGATAAGTAAAGAAAAATGAGAAGAACACAAATGATGGTTTTCTCTGTACGTTTAGTGATCACACTATGACCCTTTATATAGGGCAGACTGTACAACTCAGTCAAGTAAGTTACAATGTAGATAACAGTAATGTAACCAAAATAGACTAAATCTTAACCTTTCCTAACCTAACTTCCTAAACTTAATGAGCTTTCTTAATATGGTGTATATACACGCATATATTTCATATGAAATACTTACATACACATTATTATAGATGTAACTACGAATATATACCCACACTAGAAGTTATCGAGGGCATCCATATTTATAATTTTCTTACAACCGTCTATGAACATTTTAATTTTTTTTAGTATCATTTGTCCAATGCTTAGAGTAATGACTTATGGTGTATATACACGCATATACCTCATATGATATACTTGCATGTACGTTGTTATAGATGTAACTACGAATATATACCCACACTAGAAATTATCGAGGGCGCCATTTTTATAATTTTCTTACAACCATCTATGAACATCTTAGTTTTTATAAACATCAATTTTGCTGGAAATTTAATTGTTTATGCAATTTTTTTACAGCCTATGTTATACTTATATGTACATTCACCCATTAATGACTTATGGGTATACATATATACTCCATTTAATTGCTTATGTAATTTTCTTACAGCCTATGTTATACCTACATGTACATTCACCCATTAATGACTTATGTATATACATATATACTTCATATGATATACTTACATAGTATATGTACATGTAACTACAAATATATACACACATTAGAAATTATCGAAAGCACTATTATTATCATTTTTTCACAACCGTCTATGAAA
The DNA here is from genome assembly GCA_028017165.1 of Herpetospermum pedunculosum. Classification (NCBI taxonomy): domain Eukaryota; kingdom Viridiplantae; phylum Streptophyta; class Magnoliopsida; order Cucurbitales; family Cucurbitaceae; genus Herpetospermum; species Herpetospermum pedunculosum. The sequence goes on along the minus strand of CM051523.1, from coordinate 68,292,822 downwards.
ATTTTGGTTAAAAATTAATTTGGATTAATATTGCAGACTAGACTTTATTGAATTTTGTTTACCTGTTTCGATTTAATTGGTGGTTGTTATCATTGACCATATCTTAGTTTCTTATTATTTTACCCATGATTCTCTCTTAGAATAAATCTTTATTTTCTACACGATAATCTCATGGAATAAATCTTTATTTTCCTCGGGATTCTCTCTAAATAAATCTTTAATTTTTTTTTTTTTTTTTTTTTTTTGCAGGGAGTTTGAGTTCAATGTTCAACGTTTCAATAGAGGGTAGTTTTGTCCAAATACATTGTAAATATTATTCTAAATATAGAAGTTATCTATTTTTCAACAAAATGATTAAGTTAGCTATTTTTCAACTTGCACTTCTTAATTCCAGTTATTCTTGTAGTGGGCCCGAAGAAAAATGCATTGACACATGAGACCTTGTAATTGGCCCACATGTATATGGGTTGCAAAAATGGTTGCGTTAACACTCAAGCTTTGATCTTTTTTAATGGTGCTCAATATATAAAGATAGGTTTAAGTGTAAGATTTTTTTTGTTTTTTTTTTTTTTTTTAACTTTTAAAATAATTGTTGCGTGTGAAAAAATTACCTATAATATGAAGCAAATTAGTGTTTTTATAAATTTGAGCTTTAGACTTGAACAATAAGGTTACAAAGTTTGGTAACTAAATATTAAATGACTGTTATTTGTCAAACCGAACATAACTCAATTGACATAAAATTGTGTCCTTGATTGAGAGGTCAGGGGTTTAATCCCCACCCTGCATTAATTAAATACCAATTATAATTTTTTAAATAATTATTTAAAATGTTATATCATTTCAATTTCAATTTATATTATTGTTAAGTAGTAAGAGAAATGCCAAAGCGAGCATGGCTCAGCTGGCACATGTATGTGTTCATGACGAAGAGGTCTGTGGTTCGAATCCCCCCACTCCCAATGTAGGATTGAACCATCAACATTTGAGATGATAATTATCTTATCCAAGCAGCTCATATTAATATAAGTGATTACAAAATATATCTGGAATAAATATGTATGTATATTGTTCATGGTTGGTTTATGACCATCTCGTGAGCATTGGGATGAAATGAGTATTACATGGGCAAGGGTTGTGAGGACGTACACAATTGTAAAAAAAATGATCTTCACTATATGTATAAGTAAGAATAATAGAAATTTTGTTCGAAGAAGCAATGGTGGTCTGATTCTCATAGTAAGGTTCTTTAGCATGTTGTTCATAGCTGACATCTCTGCCTATAAAGCTAATAAAGCATCTATTTCATGAATTCATGTCATACTTCTTGTGGATTGTGTTTCTTCTTCTCCTCACGACAATTGTCTGAGACGATTATTCCATCAAAAATATTGTTTGCCTCTTTCAGTGTTCTCAGGATCCATTTGCTCATGAATTGACTGAAGACTTTGAAATTAGGGTTAATTCATTGTAGAATTGCTCGATCAAAAGACAAGCTAGTAGTTCATGATGTTGATACTTTCTGACAAGCTTTTTAAATCTCTCTCATGTCGTATTTACTTCTTCATTGGGATCCTATTTAAAAGTTATGTCTCTCCTAGGATTAGTGTTCTTGTTTGGTGAGAAATATTTCAAAAGAAAACTTTTCTGCCAAATCATCCCACGATATGGTTGAATCAGAGGGAAAATATTCTAACCATGCTTCTGCATTACCCCTGTGATTTTGAAAAGGGAAAACAATTGAAGTGTAACGTTTCGTTTGTCACTCCTGTGATTTTGAAAGAAATCCAAGTCCTAAAAAATTTCTCGATGTGTTTATGAGGGTCTTCATTTGAGATTCTTGCTAATTTTCTTGTATTCTCAAGCATTTGAAACATCACAAGTTTCAATTCGAAATAGTTTGCGTCAATGGTTGGCTCCATGATTCCTTGATTTATGTTCTGTGAAATGTGTTTGTTGCATAATATCTAATTGTTTTATCCCTTTCTTCTCTTATGAAGATGAAATTTTGTGGAGGTGTTACTTGTGGTTCATGTACACCATTTTGGTTTGCTCTTCCTACTTGTTGTTGCTGTTGTTGTTGGCCAACGGGAAGGATCGACTCTGGATAGATTCATTCTGAATTGTCCTGCAACAATCCCTATAACACTTTTGCGCTCAACTCTCGTTGCCTTTTCTTCTTCCTTTTCTGTTCTTTACGACGTCGGTGGTAGGTCTTCTTTATCTTAGGATATAGTTGAAAATGGCAAGACCCTTCACTCATCCACCAATCCTAACATGCAAAAGAATATAACTTTTTTGTAAAAACATGCATATAAAAGTTAGGATTTTAGAGAAAAAGGTATATTGCGGTCACAAACTGAATTTGGTTAAAAAGTTATTCTCCGACAATAACGCCAAAAACTTGATGAGTGCAGACAACAAAAGGTCCTTACAAAAGTGCAAGTGCACACCGTCTCTCAAGCAGTATAAAATGAAAATATTTCGAGTATCAAATCCCAAGAGAACGGTGTAACAAAGATTCAACTCAAAGTAAAGATTCCGCGCACTTTGCACCCTTAATCTGTCTACTCAATTAGATCTAGGCACAACCTAGCATGCTGCTCATATGTAATGTGCCCGCAACCTTCTCTTTCGGGTATAATATATTTTAGCAAGTTATATCTATGAATCTAAGCAGAGATATCTACAAGTGGATCCTTGAAGGGTCAACACTACGCAGGCAACTGAGTATTTCTACTGCAGTGTTCAATACTAAACTCTCTATGGCTAACAAGCGGTAGTGTATGTCTGTTCATGACATGTATATTTTTCGTACCAGAAGCTCTATCTTAAGTGATTCACTGCAAGGTATTCCTTTTGGACTTTGTTATGCAAGGCTACTTTTATCAAATGATTAGAAAGATAAAAGTGTATTGAAGGACAAAACTCTTAAGAAAAAGATTCTGAGATGCTTGCTAAAAGATAAACTTACATGAACATGCTTACAATAGCTGGGGCCAATGGCCAAATATTGAATAAAAAGTTTAGCTACTCATGAAAGCGTTTAAATAAATACAGTAAATGAAAGCTTGATAAAGAAAACGATTAAATAAAGCTGTAAATGAAAGCAGTAAAATGCGATGAAGCTTGTGAAGCGACGGTCGTTCTCAGCGCCGGTGATGATGGGCTATCACTTCCTCCATCGAGCTCTCAAAGGAGATTGACAATCTACCTCAACACTTCTTCTCGGGAACTGGTCGAACTTTATAGAAAATAATACTGATACATCAAAGCTCTTTTTTCTTCACGAAAATGGAGGTTTACATATGCAGGGATTCTTCAAGCCACCTTTATGCGCTCTAGACAAAAGTGCTTTATGGCAGAGGCATCTGACGTGAGAGAATCATCCGCTTGCTTTTTGGTCGGCTTTGCTTTGTACAGGTTCTGCTCCACAATTTCTGCACCACGATCCTTTAGTAAGGAAAAACGACATATTCTTGGATAAATATTCCCTAGCGCTGCAGTATACTACTTCAGTTGATCATTTCTTGAGAAAAAGAACTTTAATAAATATCTAGCGCAGTTGTAAAAGATTTAGACATATTTTCAATGAAACCACTCTAAAGCATGGTATGCAGCTAGCGCATGTAGTTTAATAAAATAAAGGCTATAAATGACTCAATGTTGACGCTCTTTTCATGCTTTAAGGATGAAATAACCCAAATTTATGTGCTAAATAACGAAAATTAGACGCGCTATCTCATAGCACTCCAAAAGTGCTATTTTATAATCCTTAATCCTTGCTAGTTGATTAAAGTTAATGTGTTTAATCATATGTTTTGCAAGAATCGAACGTTGAGAGGTGAACAAGACCATTTTATTAAATAAGAGTTTAAAAAATGAGTTTTAGAATATAATATCAACAAACTGAGTCGACAGATAATACTATAGAGATAAAAATCATTTATTGTTCAAAGTTGGAAACTTGGTTTGATGGTGAAGGGTCTATTATATTAACTTCTTAACCAAAGTTGGAATATTGAAGAATGTAATTAATCATTCTATTTTTACTTCATCCATCAGCTTGCACACGTGTCAACTACTTGCTTTCTCCCCTTCAAGTATAAAAGAGAGAAGCTTGAGAGGGCAATGACACCAATACACAATCATTTTTTTTTTCCTTTACAATCCTTCTTCCTTTCCATCAACTTTTCAGTTTTTTATATTTACTCTGTAGTTTTTTTTGTCTCCTATATTTTTCTGTGTAGTTTTGTTCGATTTATGATGAGTTCTTTAGCTATCATCGCTATGATCAACTAAAGTCCATCGTTCTAATTTAGAGGCTAGAAGTTGCTCTTTTTTTTTTTTTTTTTTTTTTTTGATGAAAGAAGTTGCTCTTAATGCATATGTGATGAATTATTTTTAATCGCATTTATCTCTTTGTGTTAGCATCTTTTTTCTATGTTTTTATTCATTGATATGCACTTACAATTAAATCGACGTCTTGATTGTATTTGCATGACTTGCTGCTAAAAATTAAATGCATGATCCGTAATTGTTATGTATTTAATTGCATAAGTAGTGAGAATTGAATTGTGTGTGTGATTTATTGGCTTTTCCATAAGCACATAGCTTTCATGATCAATTTTAGGATTTAAGAAAAATCAATTAGTTAATTTAGGTTATCCAAGTTAGTTAATTGTCTCGATTTTCCCGTATTTCTAGTGTCTAATTAATATGGAACGCTATCATGCCCAATTAATTAGACATTAAGTTTAATTGTGATCTTAGTCATGGTTAATAATTTTGGGTTACTTGTTACGGCTGTTCCGAGCAGGTAAGCCGAGTGCTAACATGATTAGATAATTTCTTTAGAATTTCCTGTGATCAAATTGTATTATCCTGGAGAAATTTCGAACCCTTAAATTAGATGCTCGTTAGAATTAATTTTTATGTGGTTTAATTTATTTTCATTTAATTTTAATTAATTTGTATGTTTAGAATTGAGAAAATTAACCTAATGGTCCCTCAGATTTGGGTTTGGTACCACTTTGGCCCACAATGTTTCAAATTCAACAATTATGCTCTTAGGTTTGAATTTGGTTTGTTTTTTTGTCTCTCCGTCAAATTTTCTGTTAAACCCTAACAGAATGTTGACGTGACACTATTTTTAATTAAAAATATTTTTTTAATTATTAAAATTCTTTTTAAAAAAAATATATATTTTTTTTTTATTTATTTCTTCCTCCTCAAATTTTTGGTTAAACCCTAACAAAATGCTGACGTGACGCCTATTTTTAATTAAAAATATGTTTTTAATTATTATTATTTTTTTAAAATATATTTTTTTCTTTCTTCCTCTTCTTCCTCCTCCATCATCCCTATTCCATCTTCCTCCCATGGCCGTCGCTGACTGTTTTTGATTTCTTATTCCCCTTTTCTTCTCCCTCTTTCCCTCTACCCCTTTCTCCCCTTCTTCTGTTTTTGATTTCTTATTCCCCTTTTCTTCTCCCTCTTTCCCTCTACCCCTTTCTCCCCTTCTTCTCCTCTGCTCGTTTAAAAAAAAAAAATGATTTGTAAAAAGAAAAAAATCTGTTCTTTCTCCTCCCTCATTTTTTTTAATACAGATCTGAATTTTCAGATCTGTACATTTTTTTTTTTGAAAACGTGGGGAGGAGAAGAATGGGAGAAAGGGGTAGATGGAGGTGAGAAGGAGGGAAGAAGAAGAGGGGAAGAGTAAACGAAAAAAAAAAAAAAAAAATAGTCGTCACGATACGAGGACCATGGGAGGAAGAAGATGGAAGATGGAAGATGAATGATGGAGGAGGGAGGATGAAGTTGAAAGGAGACATAAAGAGAAAAAGATAATAAAGAATTTTTTTTTTTTAATTTTTTTAATAATTAAACAAATATTTTTAATTAAAAATATGTATCACGTCAGCATTCTGTTAGGGTTTAACAAAAAAATTTGACGGAAGGACAAAAAACGAACCAAATCCAAATCTTAGGGGTATAATTGTTGAATTTGAAACCTTAGGAACCCAAGTGCTACCAAATCCAAACATGAGGGACCATTAAGGTAATTTTCCTTTAGAGTTTTAAAAATCAACCAATACCTCTCATTTTATATTTTATAGCTGCAAACAAAGTTTGATTTAGAGAAATTAATTACGATTCCCTGAGTTCGACCCAGTCCGCTGTAGTTTACTACAAACCATTAATCATATAAATTGACCATTAATCATATAAATTGTATTTGACGAGCCTCGACAAGCTCGCTCCACTATCTGAAAGGAACGCTTCACTATCTGAAGGAATGAACGCTTCAAACTCCGCAACGGAAGCGTTGAAATGATTCTTTTTTATTTATTTAGAATTAAACTAAAACAACAAGTTTATGCTATTTTACCTTTGAAGAACATAATCTTTTTGTGTTGTTTCTTTTCCACGAGATCTTGGGAGCCTCCTTGAAAGTTGAGAGAACAATTCTCTACAAAAGAGGGAGTAGTATTTTTTACCAACCTTTTGGCAAAACCTAAAGTTCCTATCTATACTATAGAGACTTTATGAATTAATTTTATTTTATAAAATACATTTTAATATCTATTATATTAAATGTGTATTTTATATTTATTTGAAACTCATTCAAATATCATAAAATTAATCTTTTATAATATACATTTAACCAATTTGAATCTCATTTAAATTTCATATATGTATATATATTTTTTAATATTAATGTATCAAATACAATAAATATATTTTCCTCTTCTACATTTAATATATCAAATATATTAAATATTAATTTGACTATTTCATTTTTTTGTTCAACTAAATTAATCCTTTTAGTGTTAGTATGAGCTAGCAAAGGGACCTTATGGACCTACCACTTATAAACTCCAATGATACAAAATTAATTGATTAAACTCATCAATCAATTAATTTTAATTCATTAACTCCAGGTCACTCTACTATAGGTCTAGAGTTGCACTCTTATGCACTGTAGAACAAGTTGTGTCCATGGATATAACCATTACATGCAAGTCGATACTTCACAAGTTGTTCGTAATTACAACTGGGTAAAAAGTCCATTTCACCCTTGTAATTATATCTTACACCTTAAGTACCATTGATTCTCTAATGAACAACGTGTTTATGATCCAGCTATAAACCAAGTCCCTTTCGGGCTAGTGGGAGGGTGGGGCCCCATTGTTCAAGTCTCGAAATCAACACTTAAGGGAACTACTCGTCTACTTTCTCTATATGGGAAGGAGTGAATTCCATTTTGTGAAACTTATGTTCCCAGCTCCCTGTTTGGTCAAGTCCCAAAATGGTAGACTTATTAAATCGACTATAAAGATCATTCTCACCCATACAAATCAAAGGACGAGCCCTTACATGCAGGAGTTCATAACTCACTCAGGATTAAGATCGAGTCACATATGATCATCCTGTGAAATATTAATCTTCTCAAATAACAGATTTATAAAGAGAGATTATATATTTCGTGGTCCAGTCTTATACAAACTCATTGTATAGGATGCCCCCACTCACATGTATCTACATGAATGATTTGGATCAAATCATTTGTAACAATTACAAAGTGGGTCGTATCAATAATGTTACCAGGATAAGGCACCCAACTGTATCCATACTATAGACTATTTAAGTTATTCCTTGAACATGATCCTCTTGTATGTCAACTACATATTGTTTAAGATTACACTAACAACCTTGGATTTTTATATATTAATGAATATTATAAATTACAAAAAATAATAATAAAATAATTATGAATTAATTACAAGACTTTAGGGCATAAATCCCAACACTATCAACAAACACCTACGAAAAAGTAAAGGGAGTGCAACTCATGGTGAATCATCGAAGCAAGATAAGAAGAACACTGTTAGTCCTCCATCAAAGAAAGAAGAATCAGTCGGGTGAAAATGTTTGGAGGACTACATGTTCCCTCAATTATTTGACGTTTTGATGGAAGAAGCAATCCATCAATCAACCGAAGATGTTGCATGTTCACAGTGTGTTATAAAATATGTAATAGAATTAAACACCCAATCGTGTAAGTATACACACATGCAACTAGTAATAAGTATTTTTATATCGATTCCACAGAGACTTGATGATTTTTATTGATAAAAACGATTAAGAGTAAACCAAACGGGTAACGAGAACCAAATATATTTTGAGTGTTGAGGTGTTTGCTAAAATTATAAAAGAACATAAAATAAGCAAAAACAAGACAAATGTGGATACAAAAGCGTAAAGAAATAGATTGAACGCGAACCTAAACAGAAACAAGATAATGCGAAAAAAATGTTTGGATGAAATGAACGGAAAAATGGTAAACAAAGACTTAAAAGGAAGAGTTTAGCAACTTAGAGAAACATGCTCAGATTAAGAGTATATTGAAGGGAAACAGAATCACATTTCTTTAGCGAAACATATATTTGATTAATCGCACAACAAATAACTCGAAAGCCCTTTCGGTATTCCCAAAATTAGTAGCTGATAGTACACAAAGTGTGCTATCTTTAGAGCCTATTTATCGCTAGTTTTGTTGCTTAAGCGATAACTTTCACGTTGATTTTCCTTTGTTTTGTAGAAATTGAGCAAATGAAGCAAATTGGAGTTTCATGGAGATTAATAATGAAAAGATGAGTCATTTGAGTGATAATGGAAGAAGCCAAGAGAAGAAGGAAATCAAGCCTAAAAACCCGAGGCTAGAGCGTCGAGACGCCCAAAATTCAACTTTCCAGCTATTTATCCCGCAACAGTAGCGTCGAAACGCTACGAAAAGATAAAGCATTTCCTCCGTAGCGTCGGGACGCTGTGCCTAACATCTCGACGTTGCCTTTCCAAATCTGTTTAGGCGCGTTATTTGGACAACGCCAAGACGTTGTCGCTAGCATCTCGACGTTGCGGTATATGGGCATATTTAAGCTTCTTTTTCCAGTCGAATTGAGGAGGCAAAATTGGAGAGAAAAATCCTAACTTTCAAAATTCATCATACTTTGGAGAGGAGAAGAAGACCATTGAAGCAAAGAAAGAGATTTTGAAGCTGAAGATCGTGGATATCACAACGGGAACAAAGAGTCACACGTGATTGGAGTTTTATTCTTCTTCTCTCTAAACTTGTCTCATGAGATTTTTATTAACTTGGATGTTTGTAATGCTGAACATGAGTAGCTAAACTTTTTGTCTTAAGGATTGGCGTAGCCATTAGAATTGATGTTTTGATTAATTGAACAATCTAGGCTATTTGATTGATTGAAACAACGTTCTAATTGGTGAAATCACGTCCCTAAGATATTCTTCTCCTGATTTGTCTCAATCCTGACTTTATTTTATTACTTTGTGACTTGTTACAACCCATCTCTCGATTTAATTTTCTAGATAAAATTGAACGTTATTATTTGTGATATTTAAGTGAGCTAGAAATCCAATCTAGAAGACAACATTCATATTCACGTACACTTTATTATAACTTGACTCGTACACTGCATAATATTGCATAACAATAACGATCTTCCATTATACTACTAGTATGATGCACATGTTGTTCTTTTGCGTATTAGGTAAGTGATTATGTCTAATCTTCTTACGTAGAAGAAACCTAACCTCCTAGATGCTAATATGAACATGGAAATCAGAGGATCCTTCTTATTTCAAAGATAAAATTCCCCACTATGCATAATGAATGACCAATAAAAAATGCACAATCAAATAAGAACAACCATGCTCAGAATAATCGCATAAATGCTTCACTAAAGAATATAGCAATGAATCACTTCATACTCCTAATCATTCCCTTAGAAAATTAGTTCCTCACGTTGTGCTGGAATCCATGAAAACTTTGTCTTCTCCGGCAACTCCCTCTTCAAGGTACAACTAAAAAGCTCCCATGACAGCTTTGCCCTAAAATAGATGTTGAATTTTGATTGGATGAGAAAAAGCATATTTTTTTCCTGCCAGTACGGACGAGGACAACCTGTCTGCAGACTCACGTGATCAAGTACAACGTTTGTTAGAATGATGTTGGCTCAATACTTTTGCAATCCCAAAGGTCTCTGCTTTGTTGGGACTTTGCTGAAGACTTTTTCTCATAATTCACCTAAATATTCACAAAGTGTATTAATTCTTCATCATTAAGACATGAATTCTAACAAACATGCAAATACTTCATAAACAACCTACTTAAGGAATTTATAAAAAAAAGTGAGCATAAACATGACACACCACAAGCAATTACTCTAAACAAGGGTTAATTCTAACCTTTAAAGGCTATAAATAACTCTCATTTGGAGAGTTATCACATGACAGTACGAGGAGGACGTGGCCGATATTGCTTTAAAGAAGGTCATGTCGGAAGACGAAGAGGAAAGACAGAGAGTTGAGTTAGAAGAAGCAAGAAGAGAAGAAATGAGAAGACTATTTGAGAAGGGAAAACCCTCAGATAGGCTAAAAAAGAAGATCGGGAACGGGAAGAAAAGAACATGTATGCAGCCTCTCTAGAGGTAGAGCACGTTTCAACGACTTCAGGCCAAAAAGAGATTTTAAGTAGTTCTGAAGCGGCTGCATCAGGACTGCATCAAGAAAGGGACCAAGATGACTGCCAAAATAGATGGTTTAAGGGGGAATCTAGTGCATTTCAAAACCGAGTGCCATCATCACCTCCACATATTGTAAAGGAGCAAGATGTCCAAGAATTAGACTAATATGGTTCCAGTAGTATCATCCTCAAGGAAAAGGAAGATAAGAACTGAAGAAGGAAAAAGATCAAAGAAGAAGAAGAAACCAGCTTCAGCAACCACAAGGCTTCTTGATTTCGCTGGGAGGATAGAGATAATGGAGGGCATAAAGTTAGGCAGTGAACGAAGTTTCATTGGGTCTATATCTGCCACCGTGTCCCAAGTGATCAAGAGATACAAATGACAAGCCCTGTGTGTTCACCTTGGAAAGGAAGGGTGAAGGAATTTTATGCGAGCATTAGCTCGAAAGTAGGAGAGATCCCTAAAGTTTGGGGTATGAGAATCTCATTCTCATAAGAGATTATCAACTGAATCTACAAGCTGGAAACACCCAGAGAACCAAAAGGTAATAAGGCAATGACTAGCTCAACTCAAGAGCAGATTAACGAGGCTTTGCAACTAGTAGCCAAAGAAGGTGCTCAATGAAACATTTCATTACGAGAAGCAAAGAGATTGACAACAAGCAATGTCAAACCAGACCCCGCGGTTTGGTTGTACATGTATGTCACCATATCATGCAAACCACGCACGAAACGACTGTCTCCTTAGACAGAGTGATGCTGTTGTACAACATCATGAAAGGTTATGACATTGATGTAAGGAGAATCTTGTATAAACAGTTGCTCAACTGTGGGAAGAAAAACGTAGGCAAGCTCTTCTTTGCAGCATTAATCACATGGTTCCAGTAGGAGTCTGAACTTGAGGTTGGCCCCGGAGATGACACAACCGGTGAAAAGAAGACGTTGAACTTGCCGCTCATCAAAAAGTTACAATTAGACAAGGAGAAAAGGAAAAAAAAATGTGATCAAGACAGACAAGCCAAAAACGAGCAATGTAGTCGCATTGCTGGATGCATCACCTCCAATCACATTAGAAGTTGCCTTGAATGATCCAGAAGACTCCCAGCAGGTAGGGGAGCAATGAAGGACATTTTTGGCCTTCACTCAAGCACGAGATGAGGTCTTATGAGCAACCTTGCTATCATTGCTCCTACAAGTTGTGGTTTCTTGGCCGGAGTTCCCTGATAGTCTCAAAGAAAAATTGAAGGAGCACGAGCATTGAACAATCTGGAAGTACTTTCTTGACTGTTCGAGTTTTTGAAATCCATGTGCATGTTAGGAGTTTGTTTTTGTTTGTTTAGTTGGCTTATTATAATTTAGTTGTTTGTGTGTAGTTAGTTGTTTGTTTTCTAGATGATAGGATAATTATTTTTGGTTTTGAATAAATGCATGATTAGATAAGACTTTATGCAAACATGTTTTAGAATACAGTTTGTTGAGGGAGCCTTTAGTGATGATTAGATAAGACTTTATGCAAACATGTCCTATGTTTAGTAGCGCCAAGCATAAATTTGGAGAGTTCAAACCCATAAGTTGTTATATTTATTTTCAAAACACAAACTCTTCTGCGTCTAAACTGTATAATCCTCGTTTCTTATGGCGGAATATCAGAGAGTTTCACCTTAGTATATTCCCTCATCAAATCAGTGATGTTGTCTGAGTCTTCTCACCATTCAGACTCAACTTAACATGCTAATTTAAGTGATCAGTTCAAATCAACAAGACATAAATTAACTTAATGAGAAAACTAGTAAGTATGCAAAGAATCCACAACGGTCACACTTTATTAAGCAACTCCAGTCATCAGGGTATTTACAAGATCGAATCCCTAATAAAGACTTAGCTCATTATAGACGGATAAACGAAAAACATTGCAAAATCAGTACACTTGGAGAAACTAAACAAAAGTGTAAATTGAAATGAATATAACTTAATTGAAATATAACAAAATAACAAGTGTAGACTGAATGATCCTAGAAAAGCTTGTCACTGCTCAAGGGTGATGATGAGATGTGAGTGAAGTGGTGTGTGCGTTTTCTCTTTTGAAATTCAACTCCTTTCATTGGAGATGCAAGGGTCTTTTTTATAGCTTCAACCATGAGTAGGTAGGCGCGAAATAAATGGGTGCAACTCCCTCAGAGTCAAACTAAAAGTAGGTGCGAAACTGACTCATTCCACGCCATCTGCGATTTTGCGTTGAAACGGTCTTCGTTTTCGATGCGGCTGTATCACTATGTTCTTTATTTTCACAGAATTATGCATGCACTCCTTTGTATTGTCGTTGCATCGCGGTTCTTTCCAGCACATTCCTACAAAAGAGCATTTTTGGGTTAGTAATATCACTTCTCTATGACTTCCTTCATGTTTTTCTCACTTTTCTCATACTAGAGCCCAAAATTATACAACACCTTATTTCATGCTATTTTGACCTCTTTAACCGACATTCAACTACCCAATATGCCTTTATTAATTCAAATGGGATAGATTTAATAAGCAAACTTATGGTATATAAGACGTTCATCACTCATCTCGAAGGGGAAAAAATAACAGAACAAACCTGAAAAATGGGGATCGACCAAGGCCAAAAAGGTCGAGGTCGAACCCATCTTTTTAGGGTAGTGAATGATAGAGCAAATATGAAAATGAGTATCAATTGAGGTTAAAAAGTTCAAAGTCAAGGCCGTCCATTTCAGGTTTAAAAGCCAACATTCATGTAAGATGCTAAGGAAGGTAAACTTAAAAGGATGCACTGGATCTCATCTCATATCTTTCGAAGAGCCTAAATTAGTCATACTACAAAGAGGAAACATACATCAAAGGAGATGATCGGTAGAAGATATGGTTCAAGAACTCAGGGATAAACCCTAAGAAAAAAAATTAAGCTTGGTAAAACTCGCAGAACGCCAAAACCAGCATAAAGCTTTGCTTAATTGAAGAGAATATGCCACAAAGGTGGGAAAATGTTACTCATGCATAAGACTCTGCTTAACTATAGAGGATGTGCACTGGGCAACCGAGAGAACACCAACTGAGTACATCATTTGTACTACAAATGAGGCTCGAAAACATTTCTACCGCACAAGCTCTGCATAATTGAAGGGACAAATGGTGGAAGCCAAACAACGTTGACATGACATAAAATTTGCGTAAAGCACGAAGTATAAATGTCATTCGAAAAACACCCCACTAACACAATTTCGCTTTATTGATGCAAACATGTTCTCAGGAAGTGTCTTTGGGAACCGAAAGGACAAAAATGTTCATGTGGAACAAAATGTTTAAACTTGCCTGACGGGGCATGGAGAGAAATATGCACATAACTCTATTTCATTGTCAGAGGACACGAGTTTGGAAGCCAAACAGACCCTAAAAGGGTTCAGGCGATTACTCCCGACCAACCCAGAATCTGAGAGCAAGCTCTCACGATGAGAGATTTGTACGTGAAAGCCTACTTGAAAAGAAAACCGATTAGGGCGTATGGTACCTCAGAAGACTGTTTGGACCTCGAGGAGGCCAAGTGGTTATTCAAGGCATGTACAAACAACCTTTGGCATAAGCAATACACCGAGGGACTCTCTAAACCTCAACATATGCTTGAGGGAAAAAATATTCCCATGTGAAAATCTCGCACCAAGCAGACAAGAAGTTTGCTAAAGCGCCAAATCTTGAACATGGAAGTAGGAGACTTAATGTTATAGGTAAAATGGGCATATGAAAAAGATCAGACCGAAAATTGGGTTCTACAAAACCAGAGCCCATCTTGAGAAAAAAATCATCTTCATCGGTTAGCCTAAGGCCCAACTAGTCCAAGAAAGACCCGTAAAAGAAGCCAGACTCAATGTTGAGCAGGGCCGACCCTAAAGGTCGAGGTCGATGCTGAGACCTTCATATACAAAGGCCCTGGACCAGACTTTTGTGTGCCCAAAAGTCCACACGAACAAAGTTGACCATGTCGAGGCTAACCCATCTAAGCAGGACCCATGTGGGCCCAAAAGCCCACACGACCAGAGTCGACCATACCTAGGTCGAACCACCCAAATGACATTACATCCGTTTTCCTAGGTCAAACCTAAGAGGAAAAGGAAAGACTACCAGATCACTATAAATATCACCTCACACCAAGGAGAAAATAAGTTCATTCTAGTCTACTAAATTTCCTAAAGTTTGCTACAACTCAAATACTAACTTAAGCATAAAAGCCTCTATGGCAGGCGATACATCAGTGTTTTCTCATTCATTGTTTTGTAGGTCACTCTGTCACAAGAATCTATAAATTCACAGTTGAAGTCACGTGAAAGTCAGGTTACATTTTTTTTTGTCCGAATTTTGACAAAGTTGTAAGGACAACTATCTTGAGTTTATACGAAAAAATATTATAGGTATATGTGTAGTTATGATAGTGTAACTTAGTTGACATATTAATCAACTTTAATTAACTTTTTATTATATTTTATAACATTAATCTCTTTTATTGGTTGTTAAAATATATTATTGAGTTAGCCCCAAATAATTTTATCTAGATTCGTCCTTGTTGTATTTAGGTTAACATAATACACAACAACACTTATCATATATAATGAGTTAATCCTAATTTTTAATCAAAATCGACAAAAAAAAATTCTAACTCCCCATTGGTGGTATATCAATATGTAGGTGGAAGACTAAGAACACTTGTTAAATGAAATTTCGATTAGGTAAAGTTTCTTGTCTCAGTCGAAATTAAATGGTTGTCATATTCTTCGATCTAGGACGTGCTAGAGATATTGAACTTAGATTGATTCAAACAACCGTATGTCCTTAATAGAGTCTTGAACATTTGAACTAAAAATAAATGAAAGTGACTACCACAACAAAAAACATTATATTTTGGATGGGAATGCAGCAAATAAAAAAGATAATGTCACACACATGCATATTTTTAATATAACATCAATTAATTTATTGACCAATTTTTCTCAAGGATAAGCATCCACATTAAATAATATATATGTGCTAGTAAACATGTATAGTGTTCAACGATGAAGAAGAAAAATGAATAAAGACAAGAAAAAGAGAATGAGTATTCATTGATATGAAATGTCATAATTGAAAAGTATCTGATGTTTGTTATCTAAAAACATAAAAAAAGAAAGAATAAAGTATCTGATGTTCATGAAAAGAAACCAATTTCCTTATAAAAATACAAATTTGGCAATGAACGTAGTGACATAAAATATAAATTATTGATCAATAGGTCAGAAGTTCGAATCTTTCTTCATAACATATTGTAAAAAAAAAAAAAAAAAATATATACAAATTTAGTTTAAAAAGAAAAACACTTTTGAACCCTGAATTTTGATATATTTGGTCAGATATGAGAGATTGACCCGCAATTTTAAAAAGTAGTCAAAATGACCTTTTGCTGACATCACTCTCGCTTGGATTTCTCTCGCTCTCGTTCACGTTCACGAGAAATTTTTAGTTATAAAATGGAGCCCGCAAAAGAGCGGGAGCGAGAGAAATCCCAGCGAGAGTGATGTCAGCAAAATGTTATTTTGACTAATTTTTAAAATTGGGCGTCAATCCCTGGAATGAGCCTTAATTTAAGGACATCTGGCCAAATATTTACTGAATTTTCATGAAAACAACAATTTAGTCTTTAAACTTTAGCTTATAACGATTTAATTCCTGTACTTTTAAATTTGTAACGCTTTAGTCCCAGAAAAAAAAAATGATTAAGATTTAATTGGTTTTCTTATTCATGTAGATCAATAAATTAATTATGGACCAAATGTGTTTACGTAAACTACAAAGATTAAGTTTTTAAGTAATAAAAGTTGATAATTAATTTTAATAAAAAAATTTATAATAAAAAATAAATTGTTATAAATTTGAAAGTTTATGAATATAGTAAAATTATTACATGCTAAAATTGTTTTAGAAAGTGAATTGTTACCCATTTAAAATTATTATTTTAAACTTAAAATTGTATTTAAGAGAGACAACCTTTTATTTCTAAGAAAATACATGTTTCATTATAAATCAAGAATACACATGCATGGAAAAAGAATGAAAAAAGAAAAAAAGAAGAAGAAGAATGAATGCTGTTTTGAATGGTTTTGGTGTTTGACTAAAACCCCACTCACCACCATTGATAGCTGCAATTGCCATACACCATTAATTGATCCCTTTTATTAGGATACTCTCACAGATAAGGATTGGTTTCATTTCCACACTTCAACCCATATATATCCATTATTTTTATTTTTATTCTTTAAAAGAATTTCTTTTATTTAACTCCTACTCTCTGGTTTGTGAATTGAAGGATGACTATTTAATTTTTTATTGTTAGTTTTTAAAAATTAAGCTTATCACATATAATGTTTTTTTTTTTTTTTTATCTATCTTTTAAAATGTTTTCAAAATTCAAGCCAAAAATTTCAAAAAATTATTTTTGAAATTTAGAATTTGACTAAGAATTTCAATATTTTCTTAACAAAAATAAAAGTTATTGTATGAATTCATATGTGGATGTATGATTTATACTTTATAGGCTTAATTTTCAAAAACCAAAAACTAAAAATCAAGAGATTATCAAACGAAATTTTGTTTAAGTTGAATTTTCAAAATATTCATTTTAATTTTAGAAAATATAATTATTTTCCTCCTTATCTTTATTTTAATTTTAACAAATTAATAATAATTGATTACATAAATAACAATCAAGCCTAAAATAAAATAATGACAAAAAACAAAATTAATGATAATGACGGTTATCACTAATAGCTATGGACAAAATTCTATTAAAAAAAAAATAGAAGTGTATCAGCAATGATAGTCATAGATCTGGTATCAATAAATATCACGGATAAAAATTGTCATATTTACAAATCTTTTCAAAAAAGTGTTATATTTGCAATTATTTTACTATAAATTGACATTTCTTGACATTTTCCAATTAAATTTTGAGTATATACATATTAATGTAAGCATATATTCAAACTAAATAGGTTGGAGATAAGAGCATTATTAGGTATGTAATTTTAGGTGACAAAATACCAAAAATAAAAAGGTTACGGATTCAATTTTCATCCTGAATTAATTAAATATTTTTGTAAAATAAAAAAAAATCTATAATTATTTTTTGAGAGTTCGAGGACTAAAATATAAAGTTTGAAAGGACACAAACCAAAATATTTTTTTTTAAGTTAAAAAATTAAAATGGTCATTTTAGAAATTTAAAAACCAAAATCCAACAAATCTAAACGTTTGAATAAATAACCATTTTTCTATAATATATATTATTTGATTTTTTTTTTTTTTTTTTTTTTTTTTTTTTTTTTTTTGGAAGAAATTGAAGTTTAAGGATTTTTCTTCTTCTCTGTTATCTCTAATTACTTAAATACTATTTTTTTTAAATATTGTCAACTTCATCGCTCAATTGGTTAAAACATTATATGATCTATTTTATTTAATAAACTCTTACAGTTTTGTTAAATTAAAACAAGTATAAGTGTAACATGATATATTATAATTTTATAATATTATAAAATATTGTCAAAGTGAGCATAACTACAGAATAATTAATTTGTATTATTTCTTTTAAAGTCGAAAGTTTAAATCCTCATATTCGAGTTAAAATTTAAATTCTCATATTCCAATTGTACTAAAAAAAAATATATATATATCATAAAGGATTTATAACATAATATATCTTAAAAAATTAGTTAGTAATATTTGAGATTCTAACGAAAAATTTAGTTGATAATTACAACTATTTTTATTTAACACTTTAATCAAAAATTTAGATTTAATTTCTAAATTTGTTACCAAGGCAAATGAAAAAATATTGAAAATAAATTTTTCAAATTCATAATTTTAGATTCTTATACTGTACAAATGAATAAGCTAAATTGTTTAAAAAAATGTATCACTAAATCCGTCATGGTCTCTCAAATAAAATAAAAAAAAATTAAGGCATAACGCATTCCCTTCATATTTTTTTTATTTTTTATTTTTTATTTTTAAAAAATAGATCTTTGGTAAGGAATTGAGGGCTGTTTTTTAATAATATTATTTTTTTTAAAACTTTTTATAAAATGTTTGAAACTATTTTTAAAAATATTGCTTGTTATAAATGGAGGCGTTTTTAAGACGAGCTCACAATCTTGCTCTACGTGGATGAAAGTCGTCTTTTTGAAAAAAAAGTATGGTTGGAAAGCTTTCCTTCAATTTGCTACCTGGTTTCACTGTTTTTGTAGTTGTGTATCGACCATCCAAGTTGCTATAGTTCTGCAAATTTCAGAACTGAAAATTGTTTTGAGGAGTGCATTCAAAATTGATATTTTTTTACCCAGATATTCAAAAACTTCGAAAAAAGTACTGTTAGAAAGCTAACATGGAGAGCTTCAATTTGATACCTAGTTTCACTATTTTTGGAGTTGTGTATCAAAATATATATATATCGTCAAAGTTATGAAAACTTCACTAAATCCAGAACTGAAGATATGACTGAAAACTTCAAAACTGTAGCTAAACTTTGACGATCTGTATCTTTTAATACACAGCTCTACAAGGAGTGAAACCAAATATCAAATTGGAGCTCTCTGGATTAGATTAGATCGTCTTTTCAAAAGACGAGAGCAAAAGTGTAGAGGTCTCCATTTAAAACAACAATATTTTTTAAAATAGTTTCAAATCTACAATATTTTTATAAAAAGTTTTAAAAAATACAATATTATTAAAAAACAGCCCCCAATTGAGTTTTTGGTTTTTAAATTTTTTAAAATAGTTTTACATTCATTAACCAATTTTGAAAATGAAAAAAAAATTAAAAATTAAAAAAGTTTTTTATTTCAAAATTTCTGATGCTATCAACTTTATTGAAAATGTGAACAAATTAGATATAATTATTGAAATTATAATATTTATTTATTTATTTATTAAATTTAAAATTAAATTGTTATTAATATTTTTTCAATGAAAATTGTGATATTATTAGTATATTCTAAAAAAAAAAAATTATTAAATAAAATTATGAATTTAATATATTATAATTTTATTTAAATAATTTTTTTTAGTATATTATATTTTAATATTATTGTGATGTTACCCCAATATACCTATTCACCTTACACAATCAATATATTTTACTTTCTTGATTTTACGGAGGATAAACGTCAACTAAAGATTGTCTAATATATTAAACTATCGACACAATAATTTTTATTTTATTTTAAAAACAATCATTTTTACCTTAAATTTTTAATTTCATGTACTCCCACCCCCAATGTACTAAAAAAAAAAAAAAAAAAAAAAGGTAATTTCATCAAATAATTCAACCTTAATTAAATTTTTATAAATTTGCAATTTTCACCTTCTAATACATTAATATTATTTTAATTTTTTTTTAATAAAAAATATAAAATAAATAGTAATTATCCAACCATTTTAAACCTTTTTTTTTTTTTTTTGTTATTTTAAGAAACTAAAAATAAAAAAAGTTATCAAACAAATTTGATTTTCTGTTTTTTAAAAACAGAAAACAAAAAACAGTCGTATATAATTTTTATTTTAAAAAAATACAACCAAAATCAGAAACCACAAAAATCAAATCAAAAACTAAAAATTATCAAATAAAGTTTTAATTTTCTAATTGCATCAGTTACGAAAAAAAAAACTAAATTGTGATGTTCTAAAATTTCAAATCTGTAAGTTTGAAGAGAATAATTTGTCTTTTAAGTTCAACAAAACAAAACTAGCATAAACAATTCAAATACTTTATATTTTGATGAATAGTATATTATTTTAACTAGTTGACATATGTTTCAACCCGTTATCAAGAGAATAATGTTTATCATCGAAATCGTTTCCTTTCCCTAAAGAGAAATAAGATCAAAGAATGTAGGGCCCGTTTTATAACGTTTCCGTTTCCTGTCCCTGTTTTTTATTCTTCAAAAAACATACTTGTTTGATAATCATTCCCGTTTCTTGTTCCTAAAATTTAATAAACGTTTCTAAAAATTGGATAAAATTTGAGAAATTACAAATTGTAGTTCTCTGTTCCGTTTTCGTATATTTCTTATTATTCTATTTAATTTTAATTAACAAACTAAGGTGTTGGTTCGTTGGTCTGAAGTGTGCCCACAATTTAGTATCTTCTCATGGTCCCTGGTTTCTGGTAAAAGAAACTAATTTTGTTTCATTTATCTTTTTATTGCCTTATATTTATATATCTGGTTTTAATTGGTGAGTTTAAATTTAGAAATATATATTTTAATTTAGAATTTTAAATTTTGCAATAAATAAATAAATATATATATAATTTAAATTTTACTTAAAACATAGATCCCACATTTAGCCCTACTTTAATAATTTAAATTTTGCAATAATTATATTTATATATATATATTATTTATATATTATTTTAATTTTTAGTACACTTAGAATTGTTTAGAATTTTGCAATATATAAATTTTGTTCATAAAATTTTTTAGCCTCGTTTTAATATTTTACAACCACGACATTTACAGAACAATATAATTGAATTGAATTTGAGTCGACATCATTTAATTAAAACAAATGACTCGAGTGAGAGAGATGACATTGCAAATCAAATTCGAGCAACATTTTAAGAATAAATACCATTTTATCGTTGTTTTTTAATTTTGCATCGAAACTTATTTGTATTAAACTATGTAAACTTTGGATAATTTCTTTCTATATTTTTAATGCATGTTATAGCTTTTTTTTTTTTTTTTTTTATATTATGTATACGGAATTCTATTTAAACTATAAAGAGAGAGAAAAATATATAATAAAAAAAAGAATAACAAGACACAAAAAAAAATAAAAAAAATTATCAAACCAGATGTTTTTTTTTTTTTTTTTTTTTTTTTTTTTTTTTTTTTTTTTTTTTTGTGTGTGTGTGCAAGAAACAAAAGTAGTTATCAAACATGTTCCTGTTTCTAGTTCTCAAAAAATAAAAAACAAGAAACAGGAAATAGGAAACGGGAACGTTATTAAACGGGTCCGTAGTGATTAAGTTGAAAATCACCCTCATACAATTATTTGATACTATAAATTTTTGTCATGCAATAAAATCAGTGATTTTATATCTATCATCTTATAAATTTGATTTTGACTAATGTTTCATAGCATTTGTACTTTACATGTTGATTGAATTCTAAACAATCAAGAATTAAGCGATTTCTTTCATTTCTAACTTTATTACAACTTCTTAGAATGCGAGAACCTTCAAGAACAAATGACTTAATTATCAATTATTACACCAAAGATATAATCCACATAGCTCTCTAAATTGTACCTATTATATATATATATATATATATATATATATATATATATATATATTCTAGGAATAAATTAGGATTTGGCCTAATATAATTCAGAGAAAACCCTATAGATATTTTAAAGATGCTTTGTATTGACGTTTTTGGTAGCCGCCCTCTATAATTAAATAGTTGACATGATTGAGTAGAAGTCAAATCCATCCTCCCATGGCTAAGTATTATGGCTTACTACCTAATATTTGTGTCCTTTTTTAATTCCTTCCTTAAATTTTTAAATATTATAATTTGTTTGCATTCTCCCTTCACATGTCTAAAGGAGCAAGACTCTAACCGTGCAACACTCTTTGTATTTTTCATTAAGGTTGTAATTAAGTTTGGTGCAACAAAACGTGTAACTTTTTTTTTTTTTTTTTTTTTTTGTGGTATAAGGTTGAGTTGGAAATTTATTGTTGATGAGGTGGCTCTCTTCTTTCTCACCTATCGATTCTATAAATAACTAAGGGCTTGTTTGATAACGTTCTCATTTTCTGTTTCTTGTTCCCGTTTCTCATTTTTTAAGAAACAGACTTGTTTGATAATTATTCCCGTTTCTTGTTTCTAAATTTTGAGAAACGTTTCTAAAAAAGAGGCAAAATTTGAGAAACTTCAAAAATGTGTTTCTTCCAATTCCGTTTCTGTTTATATTAATCTGTTCTCAAAATGATAATAAATTAGTGTTGGTTCATTGGAAGCACCCAAATAAGTTCTTCACTTATGAGGTCCTGGCTTCAAATTCTCTTATAATCTCTTTTTTCTTAATTATGTAATATTTTTTTTTATATATTATTTGAATTTTGCTATTGTTTTTTAGGATACATTACTAATTACTAATATTAATAATAAATCTTTTATTTTATTTAAATACATTAAAATATTTATTATATTTATTTATTAAATTTGTTATATCTTTTATTTATTATATCTATTTTATTTAAATACATTAAAATATTTATTTATTAATTGTAAATATATATATATATATATATATATATATATATTTAATGTTTTTTTAATAAGTATCCATTGACATCGTTATTTTCATATTTTCATCGACCACGACACTTTAAACTTTACAAATTAGCATTTCAATATTTTTAAATTAGTTTAAATTTCCCACTATTAAATATTAGGTTCACAAATAGTGATATTTTCATTATATAACATAAATTTATCTATAATATAATTGAAATGTCGATTCACCTCTCATGTCGATATTGAGCTCATTGACACGTAGAAATGTCTACACGTCAACGAAAATTTAAAACATGACCCATAACAAACAATGACGAATGCCAACGACTTCGAGATTTTAGAGCAAGGAAGGCATCATCCTCGAGGTAGGGAAAAGTGTTTTAACTATCGAAATTTTTTCACTGCGAAATGTTATTGAACGTTGTTTTGGCGTGTTGGAGACTCGCTTCCCTATTCTTAAATAAACGTCTCCTTACCCTGTCAACACACAAAAACATATACCAAATCAAATCAAATTTGGATAACATTTGAAGTATAAATACAATTTTATGGTTGTTTTTAATTTTGCATCGAGACTTATCTGTATTTTATAATGTAAACTTTGGATTTTTTTTTTTTTTTTTTTTTAAATGCATGTTATATCTTTTGTATATTATGTATACTAAATTTTATTTAAACTATAAAAAATAAAAATAAAACATAAAGAGAAAAAAGAAAAAAATTAACAAAAAAAAAATTATCAAACATGACGATATTTCTATTTTGTTTATTTTTTTTTTTCAAAAAACAAGAAACGTTATCAAACAAGTATGTGTTTCTGTTTCTTTTTTTTTCAAGAAACGGGAGTAGTTATCAAACATGTTTCTGTTTCTGGTTCTAAAAAAATAGGGAACAAGAAATAGAGAACGAGAAACGGGAAACAGGGAACAAGAAACAGGAACGTTATCAAACGGGCCCTAAAAATCTCAATCTCAATCCCTCTCGCCATCGAGTTGCTAGGAACGAAAACTTCCCCACCTCACCAGAGTTCAAGTTCTGGATTGTCGAAACCCATTTTTCCCTCAGCCCAACTGTCGACGAGCTCTCCTCTGTTTACGACGACGCTGGATGGGAAATATAGGATTTTTGTTGTAATATGATGAAACTCAGATGGAAAAACTCAGAAAAACTTGCAAAAATCCAACCAAAGCCAAATAAAGAAAAAAAAATGGTGTAGAGAGAAAAAGGAGAAGAGAGAGAAAGTAGAATTAGAAAAAAAAAATTAATAAAATGAAGAAAAAAAGAGAGAGGGAGATTGAATTTTAGATTTGAGTTTTTGAGTATTATGGTGTTTCTAAAAAAACAAAATGACAGTGAAGAAGAAGGAGAAGGAAGAAGAAGAAGGTAAGAGCAAAAGGTTTTTCTCTTTCTGACTTCTAACTCTCTATTCTCTCTAGTAAAAAATAGAGAAATAAAATATAAAGAAATTATAAAGGGACATTGCAAAACATAGAACTCAGATCCTCTCTTGCAATGTCGAAACGCCGTCAGCAGTTGGGCTGAGGGAAAGATGGGTTTCGACCATCCAAAACTCGAATTCTGGTGAGGTGGGGAAGTTTTTGTTCCTTCTCCTCCAACAATTGGATGGCCAGAGAGATTGCGATTGGAATTTTTCAATAGATTGGATTCAGAATCTGGAGGTGATAGAGAAGAGGAGGAGAAAAGCCACCTCATTAACAATAATATTTTAAAATTAATATAATTTCCAACTCAACCTTGTCCTGTCTTCAACTTAACTTCCAAATCATTTTCCGTTAGTTCACTAACGGTCCAAGGACCATTTAGAACTATTTTTTAAACGTGGGGACTAAAGTGTTTGATTTGAAACTTTGGGGACCAAATAGAATTCAAAATCAAACCGGGACCAAAAGTGTATTTTGCCCAAAAAAAAGTTTGATATAAGTCTCTTTTTTTAGTTTAATCTCTCTCCTCTCTTTTTCATTCTTTATTTACCTCTCTAATTACAATTTCAACCTCCTCCTCCTTTTAAGATTCTGTATTTTAAAAAAATTATTTTTCTCTCGAAAATTTACTCATCTCTACCAAGATTTTCTCCAATGCTTTCCTCTCTCCTCTCACCCGTAATCTCCCAAAAATTTAAGATTCTATATTTTAAAAAATAAAAAATTCTCTCGAAAAATTACTCCTCTCCCTACCAATATTTTCTCCAATGCTTTCCTCTCTCTCCTCTCACCCCTAATCTCCCAAAAAAAAAAAAATATAAACTTTTGTAACAAAACGAAGATAACGGGAAGTGTGGAAACAGAAGAGAAATGGCACGAACGAAAGAATTATATCAATTGAGTTATCAATATCTTGAATTGAAAATGTTACAAACATTATATAGTAAATTAATTAGTAAATTAACCCACTATAATTCTCTGGCATAATCTCATTAGGCCACTAACACATTTTCTCTCCGTTATAACCACACACATGTCACTAATCCCACTAACACATTTTCTCTCAATTATAACCACACACATGTCACTATAAGATTTAAATTAAATTAAATAAATAAATAGTTTGCACTAATTTTTAACACTCCCTCTTAGTGCAAACATACAATCAACAACACCAACTCCAATCCTGAATTCTTCACACTTGGATTTACCATGCGTCTTGTTAAATATATCAGCAACTTCCAAGGATAACTTCATAGGAGTAGTAATTGATTTTGACTTCTTCATGTCAAACCGAGTTAACAAAGTATTTGCATATCCTTTCTGTGAGACAAAGTATCCACCTGGCTTTTCAACCTTCAAGCCAAGAAAACGTCTCGCTTCACCGAAACTCTTCATTTTAAAACCAATAGACAAACCATCTCGAAAAATAAAATTTCCTCTTCTATTAGGATCCATGCATCTCCATCTTTTTCTGTGAGTACCATATCCCACAAAAATACAACGCCTAGCCTTTGAAACATGAACATAACAAATTGACCCAAAAACTCGAACATAACTCACATTGGGTTTACGAATTATGACGTGACAAGCTGACTGAATAGTTGCTGCCCAAAGCTCCTTTGGAAGATTCTTTGCATGCAGCCAAGACAAGCACATAGATGTAAGGCGTTGAATGCTATGCTCTTTGCAATATGTCTGAAATTGATCAGACATATATTCTCCCCCATTATCTGTGCGAAAACACTTTATCGGCAGCATAAATTCTTTCTCCACTAGCTCCTTGAACTGGATAAACTTGGAGAAAGCCTCACTTTTAGCCTCCAAAAAATACACCCAAGTGAACCGAGTAAAATCGTCCACTATAACCATAACATAATGACAACCAGAATAATTGAGTATTTTCGTCGGCCCCATCAAATCTGAATGAACTAACTGCAATGCAACCGTAGCTCTATTATTTGAATTTGGGAAAGAAAGAAGATGTGATTTCCCAAATTGAGAACCAGGACAAACCACATCACGGCGAATTTCTTTAAAGATGGGAATACCACCAATAAGTTTCTTCATAGAAATTCTTTGCAACAATTGATAACCAACATGACCCGACCGAGCATGCCAAGGTGTTGCACTATCATTCTCACATGTCTTTTCAACATATGCATCAGTTGCAGACAAAACATTGAGGGAATCTTTCCTCTTTCTCGTAAACAAAACATCAACATCAAATTGTTTAATATTAGAAACAATTTTCACATCATCTGGACCAAAGAGAACATACCTCCCAGAGTCGGCAATCTGAGAGACCGAAACCAGATTCTTCTTTAAACCTGGAACATGATAAACATCTTCAAGAGAAATATCACCAACATTTGATGCACCATCTTTAACGTTAACTTGCCCTTCTTGAACAACAGGATGTATGGAATTATCAGTCGTCGCAATGACTCTTCTTCCTTGATGAACACGTACATCAGAGAGAAGAGAAACATTTCCAGTTGAATGATGAGAACAACCAGAATCAACAATCCAATCCTCATTATAATCTATAGAAGCATTAACATGCAAATAATTCGGTTGATCAATAGCTTCAATTGATAAACAATGTTCCCAAGTAACTTGTTCAGGTTTGTTACTTTCCTGGACAACATTTGCTTCTGCTTCTTTGAGAATCACCCGACAATTTTGTCTAATATGACCGAATTTTTCACAACGTTGACACACCACCTTTATCCAACAATCACGTTTGATGTGTCCCGGCTTGCCGCACCTAAAACATCCTTTTAAATTGTCCTTGGACTGCCCTTCAACCTTGGAATCCTTGCCGTCATTTGAATAAAATCTTGGAGAAGAATTAACTCTTCTCTTGTCTTTTGCATAAAGAACAGCTTCCACCTTAGAGTGAGTTTGTTTGTAGTTGTTAAACATTTGTTTCATCAATGCTTCCTGATTTGAAAGCAAATTTTCCAACTCAATGATAGAAGGTTGATTTACCCAACCTTGTATCGATGAAATAAATGACATAAACTCCTTCCGCAGTCCACGAATAAGATAGCGACGCACACGAGCATCACTAATAGGATCATCCTTATCTAATTCTGAAATTTCAGAACATAAATTTTTAATTTTCAGAAAATATTCTGAAACCGGCAAATTACCTTGAGTCCTTCCAGCAAGTTCGTTCTCCAAATATTGCAACCTCGTCGTGTTCTTTTGAGTGAACAACCTTTCAACTGTGTCCCACACTTTCTTTGGACAACTTACATCACGAACATGCTCAATGTACTCTTTGCCAATGGAAGTCCGCAAAGCAAATAAAGCTTTGCCACACTTGACCTTCCACTTTCTTCGTGCCTCAGCATTCTCCAGAGTATCTTCTGGAATTTCTGCATCATCACCGAAAACAAGATCCCAAAGATCTTGCCCTTGTAGAAAAGCTTCCATACATAGCTTCCAATAGCTATAATTATCACCGGCAAGCTTGTCTACACAAACACTGTTTCCACCGTTCATCTTCAACGAGTATTTAAACTCAAACACTAAACAAAGAACCTTGAAGCTCTGATACCATGTAACAAAACGAAGATAACGGGAAGTGTGGAAACAGAAGAGAAATGGCACGAAGGAAAGAATTATATCAATTGAGTTTGATAATTCGATATCTTGAATTGAAAATGTTACAAACATTATATAGTAAATTAATTAGTAAATTAACCCACTAACCTTGTAATTCTCTGGCACACATTTTCTCTCCGTTATAACCACACACATGTCACTAATCCCACTAACACATTTTCTCTCAATTATAACCACACACATGTATTTAAATTAAATTAAATAAATAAATAGTTTGCACTAATTTTTAACAACTTTGAAATTATTATCCCAATCTTTACGGAAGATAATCAAAAGTAGTTTGCCAAAGAAGAAAAGTAGTTAGCCAAAGAAGAGAAGAAAAGAAAAGAAAAAAAAGCCAAAGAAGAGAAGGAAAGGAAAAAAAAAAGAAAAATATATTGTAAATAGTGACAAAATTGAAACAAAATATACCGTCTTTGTAATACACGAGATGCATTCAAGTTTGCAAATTGAAATTAGAGTGTATTTACAATGTTGTAAATTGGAATTATAGTGTATTTGCAATTTAATTGGAATTAGACGATACTTGCAATTGTATTGCAATTGTAGTATTATTTTTTAGGTAAGCCAACATCAATACATTATAAGACAAAAAAAAAACATACTTGTAAATAGTGACACAAAATTCGAGAAAAATCGACACAAAATTGGAGAAAAATCAACACAGTAGCTAGGCTTCAACTTGTCATTCTCCAAATAATAATGTAAACTTGCTTGGGGCATGAAGTTGTGAAGTGTCAAAACAAATAAGAACATTAAATGGCAAAAGAAACCATGTGTGCTTTCAACAATTTATTCGGTAAGAAAGAATCTTGAGCTTCAGGAATTTCTAATTGCAAATATAAAATAAATTCAATTCGATCCCAATTGCAAATTCAAAGTAATTACAATGCGAACCGAATTGAAAATGTAGCGTAATTTCAATTAAGAGTCAATTGAAAATACATTGTATTTGCAATTCGAACCGAATTAGAAATACAATATAATTACAGTTCGGTTCAAATTAAAAAATACAGTGTAATTATAGTTCAGACCGAATTGGAAATACGATGTATATTGCAATATTGTTTGATAATTTCAAAAACAAAAAAAAAAAAATTGAACAATTTCAGCTTTTTCTTTTTGGACAAATATAGATAATGTTCTAATGTGTTTTCACTCATCACGAAATTAGCAACATTCCCATCTCCATTGGTGGGCTGAATTTTGGGCAACATGAAAAATGAGAGCCAATGGGAGCAGTGGAGTTGAGTTTTGGTGTAGTAGTGATAACGATTTTGAGATCCTATCCTTGGGCAGCAGCGACACAATCAGAAGAGGCAGCGACGGCGTGAGAAAGGTTGGCAGAGCAGAAACGATCAACGACTTGGCGGAGTTGGAACGACGTTTAGGTAGCAGCGGCCACGAACCCGCAGGTCTCTCCCGTTGGCGCGCAGGTGATGGCAGTGTCGACTGGAGACAGTGTTTCTCTGAGATGGCGAGGCCTGACGCAACTGGTTGCAGGTGACGAGGGAGGGTGATGGGCAGCTAGCCTTGTGGGGAGAATTTCTAGTACATCGGTGGTATGAAGTTTTTTCATTCCACTGTCTTTGAATGGATGAAGAGATAGAAGAGTTCGATAAATATTGGAAGAGAGAGAGTGAGTAAATAATGGAAAAGATAGGTGAAGAACTTAATAAATATGGGAAGACAGATGGAAAAATATTTTCAAAAAATAAATTATACATAGGGAAGAAGAGAGGGGGAAACATCTTTTCAAAAAATAGTTGTACAAAGAGTAAGGGAAAATAAGAAATTGTAAAGAGAGGAGAGATAGAGAAAAAAACAAAAAATAGGGAAATAGATGTTAAATGACAATTTTTTAAAACTTATTTTAATCCTTCCATTTTTTAAAATTAAGTTTTGTGTCATTTTTTTTTCTCTCCTCTTCACTTTTCTTTCATTTTTCATCCTCTTAATTTTTTCTCTCATTTTAAAATTTTATTTAAAAAAAAAAAACTCTCATCTCTCCCTTACAAGACAACAAATTTTTTCTCTCCCCTAATCTTCCTTTACTAATGATTCATTATCTATCTTTAATCCAAAAATCTCTAATTCTAATGATTTTATTTATTATATTTAGCTAATAACAGACCCTCTTCTCTCTCTGATTTTATTCTTTTCTTTAAATCCTAAAAATAATAAAAATGTTAGATTTTAGTCTATTTCTACTTATATCTCATGTTGCCCTCTTCTCCTCACGTTATGTTGCACTTTTCTTCTCACGACGTCTCAGCTTCCACCTCCCTCGTCTTCTCAAGCCGTGTTGTGTCGTTGCCGCCATTGAAGAAGCTCTCGTTGTAGAACTTACAAAGATGTTGTTGTGAGGAAAAAAAATGAATGCATTTTGTTAATGAGATGATGAGAAACAAAGAAGTGTCATGGGAATTTGAGATTTTTTTTTTGTTGTGAAAATTTAGATTTGAAGATGCGTACAAGGGTGGCAAAATTGTGCTCAATTTCATACGTGGCAATCCTTCCAAGATCTTTTCTTTAGTTGGGGGAAGAATCCGCACAAATTGAATTTTTTTGAGGAAAATAAATAACTTGAAATTTTCAGAATGAAGTTGATATATTGAGCAAAATTTATCATTCAATCATCATTCGCATTCCGGGTTACATCATTTAATACGCGATATTTGAAGTTTTTTTTTGTTGTTACAATTACATGGTATTTGAAGTTTTTTTTTTTTTGTTGCAAAAACTATTTATTTGATTTTTTTTGCAAATACAGTGTATAGTGTATTTGCCTTCAGTGCAATTTTTTTGAGTTTTTGCAAATACAGAGTATTTGTACCGTAAACTGCAATTACACCGTAATTACAGTTTGAAGAATTGTACTTTGCAATGTATCATGTAATTGCACAAGTAATTGCACAATGTACAATTACACTGTAATTGCACTTTGCAATGTATCGTGTAATTGCAGTTTACAAATTACAATTACACTGCAATTTCACTTTGCAATGTATTGTGTAATTGCACTTTGTTGCAATGACAGTCCTGTAATTGCATTTTGCAAATTTACAATGACACTGTAATTTCACTCTGCAATAGTATTGTGTAATTGCACTTTGTAAATTTGCAATGACACTGTAATTGCAATTTGGAAAATTTACAATGACACTGTAATCCCAGTTTGCAATATTGCAATCTACCAACGAGTATTTTATTTTCAATTAAAAAATATAGTGTATTTTTTATTTTCAATTACAAAATATACTGTATTTTCATTTTTAGTGAATTGAAAAAACACTATAAATTCTGTATTTTTTTTCTTATAATTAGAATTTTTTTTATTGTTCAATTGGATGATGGGGTAAAAGACGAAAAACATATTTTTTTCTTTAATTTTAGTTTTTTCTTTTTTTGTCTTCCAAGTATTGTTGTTGTCTTTCGATAATACAATGTAATTGCAAAATGGAAAATACAATTGTAAAAACATTATTTTTGCACTTATAGTGATTTGCAAAAATATTGTATTTGCAATTCTATGTTTATTTTTCTATTTATGTAATTTTCAAATTATCGGTTAATTTGCAATTAGTTTTTGTTATGTATTTATCCAACTGTGGGGAGGGGTTATTTTTTTTTCTTGTAAGTTTTATTTGCGGTTTTGTAATTTTGTCATTGTATCATTTACTTGATTTGCAAATCTATGATTTTTTTTTTTTGTTTTTTTTTATCATAGTAATGATTTTTTTTTCTTGTCATTCTAACATAATTTGCACTATGTTTATTTTTAATTTTTGATCCTATGAACAAGGGCTACAGGGGAAGATGATTTTTTTTTTTTTTTTTTCTGCGGAGATTATCAATAGAATGAGGGAAGGGAGAAAATCTTAAGATAGAGAGTTAGTTCGACAAATATGAGTGATATTGCAGATTACCAGAGGGAGGGAAGGGAAAAAATCTTGTATAAAATATTAGGAGAGTTAGGAGAGTTAGTTTTTTTAAATTATTAAATTTTATAAATTAGGGAGGAAATTGTGATCTTTTAGGAGGATAAATAAGAAATGAAAAAAATAGAGGAGAGAAATTAAATTCAAAACAGACCTATACCAAACATTTTTTTTTTTTTTTAAAAAAATGACATCAATTTTAATAATAAAAAAGTCTATCTTATTCCCGAAAAGCCTTTTTAAAAATGGCCATTCATTGAAACGGGTCCAAAAGGGTCATATACTACTATTTCCCGTTAAGTCATTACAACTCAAAATCATATTGAAGTGGGTAAGTTTTCGATTTTACATATGCTCATGTCTATTTTATAAAGATTAAAATTAAAAATTAAAAAATAAAAAATAATCTAAAAATTAAAACTGAAAATGGCTCGACCCTAGACATTTTACCTTGAGCTCCTAGAAAATATTTCACAAACTAAACAATGACATATATGGAAATCAAACACAAAATAATAATAAATCTAGCACAATTTAAAAATATTTACAAATATGATACAATTTTATTAGTGTAGGGGACTATCGCTAATAGATTATAAAAATAGTTCATCGATGATAGAGGTCTAGCTGCTAGATTATAAAAATGGTCTCGATGATGAAGGTTTATCGCTAATAGACTATAAAAAATCGTCTATAAGTGATAAACTCAAATTTTTTAAAATTATCATATTTGTAAATTATTAATTTGTGTGACATATTTGTAAATATGTAAATTAATTTTGTTATCTATTACAATTATCTGTTTTATAATATATATATATATAAATTGAAAAAAAAATACTCCATAAATGTACAAAAAAAAAAAAAAAAAAAAACTGAAACTACATGAGTTAACAAGAGAAGATTGTCATTATGATCATCAGTTATTGCACCAATATTATATTTGAAAAGCTATATGTATTGTACTGGGAATGGAATCATTTGCCTAAACAAAAAAAAAGCAGAAAATGGTTCTACAAATGGATGGATATATATTAAACTTTTAGCCTCCCATCTCTCTTTGTCCACTAGAGAGATCTATGGTAGGGAATTCAAGAGCTTAGGCTTATATAGTTCAATCAATGGCCATGTATAGTTGGACAGAGTGTAGGTGGAGGTAGTTAGGGGGATTTGGGAGATGGTTTTAGGTTGGGTGGTTTCGGATTCCAAATCCAAAACTACGTTCGGAGCAAAGAGTTTGGTATTTGAATTTGAGAAGTTAAACTCCTGAGTTATTCCTTCCAAACTTCCTCTAAAAATTACAACATTCACTAGAAAATAAGAGGAAAAAAAAACGAAATTATTCAAACCTAGGTTTCAGAACACTACACCCCAAACACACACTTCTAATTTCCAGACTTTCCAACACTGCATCCTTCTGATTCTTAGGATTCAGAACTCCCTAAACAAATGTGATTTTCCTATAGTTCTGAATCCAAAACAGCATGTCAAATGTTTATCTCTACGTTAGTTAGTATTGTATTATATCTACTTTTTACATTTAATTAAGTTTTTACATCAACTATTTTATATATGTAGTTGGGAACAACACGTATGTGAGAGATTATTGAGTTTGGAAGGAAAAGTATATATGATTGGGACAATGGTCCTCTTTTTCTTATATTCGTATATGGTTGAATAGTGTCTATTTTAAAAAAAATCTCGGAAAATAAGAGTGTTATATATATTATTAATAGTTAGAGATTGACAAATATTTCAATTCTTTTTGTTATCTTTATATAATATAGTATCTAAAACTTAAAAGTTCAATTACCAATTCAAAAAGCATGTTTAAAGTTCTCGTATTTTAAAAAAATTTGTGTAACTCGAAGTTAAGAAAGTGAGATTACGTGTTTGTTAATTTATCTTAGACTACGAGTTTGCTAATCCTTCTAAATTTTCCGTGGTCTAAGATGAATTTGACAATAGAAAACGTTAGCTAGGTATTGTTCTGACCATGTCATGGACATGTGAGACTCTGGTAAGAGGAAGTATAAGATAATGGAATATTGGCCCCAAATGAGATGGAGAGAAGAGAATATATTCACAAAAGCTATAGTTGAATAATCTAGTTTGCCTCCAATGGCTATGGTTCAATTTCTTAGTGCTTCTATTCTCTCTCAACTGAAAGCAACATGACACAACCAGCCACCATGGTTGGCAATTGGCATTAGCTTATATGCAATTGCAAGTGTGACCAGCTTTGTTATTGTGAAAGTGCTTCACCATCTCATCATTTTCAAATCTCTCTCTCTCATGACTCACTCTTATCAAACTGAAAGATATAACCCAATATAATCCCTCCCTTTCAGTTTTTTTTTAGTGTATGTTGATTTGACATTGAGCATTATATGTTAGGTTGCTATACTTTAATGTTATGCTTCTTTCTTGTCCATTCTCAATTTCATCCTTTTAACTTTTTCTCTTATCATTTTCGAGGGATATTTTTATAATGTTTTTGAACCCTCACCTAAAAAATAATGTTTTTTTGTCACTTTGTTGTCAGCACGAACACCATCACAAAAAAAAAAAAATCTGTATAATACTTTTTGTTGAGCACAAAGATACTATAATCGTTTCCTTGCGGTCGTGCTCAACGGGTACTAGTAGACTTTTTCTTCGCGATCGTTCTCAACAAACGCGTGCTCGTGCTCAACAAAGGTTAAAACATATGTACTTTAAAAAATCGGGTCAATTGACATTATAACGACACTCAAAGGGGTCATCTGTGAAAATACCCGTCGTTTTCAACTTTTATATTTTTTAAATAATTTCAATGAAATGTTTTATTGTCGTCGTTTTGACGTAGCGAGAAATATCTTATACTTTGATTTAATAGTAATCGGATATATTTTATATACTTTAAACTCTATCTTTGCATTCTTCATACCAACGCGCATTAAAATTATATTAGACATGGGAACCCTAAAAAGTATATCATTTTTATTCTCTCACATCATCATTTGAGTTTGATTTGCTTTAAAAAAAAAAAAAGTTTTGACTTAGGAATGAACATTCAGGACTATAGGTAAGTTTGGTTAATAAATTAATCTCCTCTTAACTATTCTGAAATGTCTTAGAATCGAAGCCCCACCTTACATTTGTGATACTTTATTATGTAACAAGAAAAAATCTTGATTAGAAAGAAAAAAATAATGTACAAAGATTAAAATTCAAACGATTTAAGACTATAATTGAGTTGGACACCATCCTCTTCAAAAAAAAATAAAAAAATAAAAAAATAAAAAAATAAAAAAAATAATTGAGTTGGACACCATTTATATTTAGAAAAGAGATATTATAAAAGTTTATTAGATATTTCTAAACGCTAATTGGGCTCATTTTGGAGAAATTCTTCGGCTACATTTTTGACAGGTGGCACTCAATTTTTTTTTTTTTTTTTAAATTTTTTTTTTCTTATAAAATTTATCTTTCCTCCCAATTTAAAGTCTAAAATTATGATTTATGATTTAATATTTAGAGATTATGGTTTAAGGTTT
This sequence comes from Herpetospermum pedunculosum, assembly GCA_028017165.1. Taxonomy (NCBI): domain Eukaryota; kingdom Viridiplantae; phylum Streptophyta; class Magnoliopsida; order Cucurbitales; family Cucurbitaceae; genus Herpetospermum; species Herpetospermum pedunculosum. Next base: position 68,257,371 of record CM051523.1, on the reverse strand, counting down.
AGTACTTAAGATTTAGTATCTAGTATTTTGGGTTTAAGATTTAGTACTTTGGGTTTAGGGTTTATTATTTAGGGTTTATGGTTTAGAGTTTAGTATTAGGGATTACCCTAAATCTAAACTCATACTAAACTCTAAACCATAAATCATAACATTAAACATTAAATCTTAAACTCTAAAACTTAAGGAAAAATAAATTCAATAAGGGAAAATCAATTTTTCAAAAAAAGAAAACGAAAATAAAAATAAAAAATTGAGTGCTACGAGTCATCATCGGGGAGACCAACCACATTGTGGCCCGAAGAATTTCTCGTAATTTTGGAAGGTAAGCTTGGATGCCCAACATCCGCCTTCCAACACCACCTAGTAGATATTAAGACCTCAAAATTATTATTTTTTAAAGTCAAAGTAAAATTTTAAAAAGTAAAAATATACGTATTGTTATAGGTAAAATATCTTAGCCTTACAAGCTCACAAGGGAAGTGAGCCCAACCCACCAAGAAGAAGAGTCGACCCTGAAGTCGGCTCGGCCAAGCAAGTCAACCCCCCCATGGGGTCGGGTCGGCCGCAAGAAGGCAACACCTCTTTCCGGGCGGTTATGCTATCTTCGTAACTCCCGAAAGCTACCAACACCATAAAAACCTATTTAATGACAGGAAACAAGCATAAAACGGTCATATGGATGGATTATATAACAAAAGAAAGTGAAAGAGAAAGGATAAGGGAAAGATCATTTTTAACTTCTACAAAAATACTTTTCATATTCATTATCTCCCTCTCTCAAAGCTAACTTGAGCGTCAGAGTCCGTGTGGTTAGCACATCATCGGTCTTAGCCCACTCTTCTGTCTTTTCAGGTATTGCAGGCCCAAATTCGTTTCACGTCAAATTCAAAATTCATCGTTGATACAAAAAATCGGTATCAACACATACATACATGTAGTTAAAGAAAAAAATAACTTGGTTAACATTTACAAAGTAATTAAAACATATAAATTTGTATGTACTAATTAAACAGAATTTGGTTAATTATCTATTGAACAAAAATAATTTATTGTTGATGCCAAATTTTGCACGGTGCTGCTTCTCACGTGGCTTCAACGATGAATTTGTAATCTTCGGGGCAAATAGACCTGCAAAACAAAGTAAACAAATTCTAATACCAAAGTCAGTAGTGCGACAATTGACTATAGAGTTCTCGAGTTACAATTCACTTCCTTCCTTCCTGCTATTATGGCGGTGTTAATAATGTTGGTCTAGGTTTTTCCCTTTCCCTACTAGGTTTAGGAAAAGGAATCGACTGGGCCCCTTTAGGTTATGCTTATCCCTCCCCCTGTAGGAGTAGATAGAGCCTGAAAACCCTAGGCCTGCTATGGGGGCCGATGAATGTTCGGCCTGAGTCTAACCGAACACACCTCTTTGGGACTCGAAAGTCCATTTCGGGCCGACCAATAGTCGAAATTGGGTCTGGCTGACCACTTCTCATTTTGGGCTGATGAGTGGTCGATATTGAGTCTGGATAACCACTCCTCATTTTGGGCTGAGAAGTGGTCGACATTTGACCTTTGTTGTTTCCTAGATTAAATATCGCATGTATTTTGGCCTCGAGTCCCCTCAATGGATTGGGTTCGTGCTAATCTGTCCCGATGTTGCCGGATGTTGAAATGATATTTCTTGTAGCACGGAATTTAGTTTGAATGAACCAGCTTTCGGCCCGGTCTTTTATATGTGATTATTTTATCCACAACATTAAGTCCCCCACTTTCGAGTTTAAGATTCAATTGTTTTAGCTATTTTGTATAGCTTAAGCAAGGAACTTGACTCAGAAGTAATTGTTTATTTGCTGGCATATACTAGGACTGGGAGATCCCATGTGTTCTTTAGATTCTTATCCCGAGAGTTATGTCTCAGATTATATTGATTTAGAGTCACCATCTAAGCCTTATTAGGGCTTGCTCGATGTTGCTAAACTTGAGCGCTCCCTAAGGATTTATAGTTAAGGTTTATGCATTTAATGTTTTTCTCCTACCCCATCAAGTAAGTTTAACATTTTGTTCCACAGGGTCACTTTGGTTCTGTTGGACTCCCCTGAGCACTTTTCCATCACTTTGGTGCGAAATTGTGCGACTTTTAGCATTTTTTTAGTTTGTCAGTTTCTTGTCTCGTCCCTGCGGACAAAGCTTTTTTTTTAATGACCAACGCTTCGGTCCCCATAACCTCATCTTAAAATTAATCAGGATTTGTGCCACGAGAATGTTACCGAGCCCCCATTGACTTTTCATGTTCCGTTAGGATTATATGTCAGGGTTTTAGTGTAATCTCGATCGACCTACTTTATACTCCCTGCAATTAAGTAGGCTCTCATGTTCAGCCGGCACAATTTTCACCCCCGTGACATATCCCTGAATTTAAGCAAGGTCTATGCCAGGTTGTGTTATGAGAAAACAATGAGCTACCAAACTCAAGTTCTGGCTCCGGAGTCCTTCATGCTTTTATTGGCCCTCATAGTTGACTTATCCTTTGATCTTCATGTAGCTATCCTTTTGCTTAATTTTATTCGTTTTGAAGAAATTTTTATGTTTTTATCGTTTGATGAGCTTGGATTCTTGGACATTTTTTGAGGATTCGCCTACTTTTGAGCATCTTTGTCCAAATGTTGATATGATTGTGGTAAGAGAATCTTATGTCATCTTCCCTATGAAGGTTCACGAGCACCCCTCGGTTTGCACGAGCTCTCATCGTTTTGCATGATATTGTTGAAGACTCCTCTTCCTTCATGGTTTGCATCTTAGAGATGGGTGAGGACTTCGCTTCCTTCATGGTTTTCATCTTGGAAATGGATGATGACTCATTTTCTCGATTTGTGTGATAGATGAGGACTCATCTTCCTTCTTGGTTTGCATGTTGATTGATTGATTATGACTCCTTTTCTCGGTTTTCATGATGGATGAAGACTTTTCTTCCTTCACAGTTTGAATCTTGGAGAATCACGAGCTTTTCTCGGTTTGGGTGATGAATGAGGACTTCTCTTCCTTCATGGTTTGCATCTTGGAGAATCATGAACTCTTCTTGGTTTGAATGATGAATGATGAATCCTCTTCCTTTTTGGTTTACATGTTGATTGATGGACAATCACGAGCTCTCCTCGATTTTCATGATGGATGAAGACTCTTCTGATGAAACATTTTAAGCTGCGGAAGCGATTTTGAATCATTGAAACTCTAATTTCATCAATTTAACAAATAGAAAACATGCTCAAACAACGGAAATAAGAAATTAGAATTACATACCCTTGCCGTTCCGATTTCTTCAAGTTCCGCCGCTCGTTCGCCGCTCGTTCCTCGTCACGAACTCTTCCGTCATCTTCTCACGAACGCCCCGAGGACCACCCCAGGTAGTCCCGCTATCCTCGGCGCCAAGCAATGGAGTTGTGGGACTCCGAAAACAAGAGAAAAGAAAAGAAAGGAGATGAAGAAGAAGAAGAATGAAGGAAGGTCAGTAACTTCCATGGTTCACGTAAAACAGAAGCCAAAGAAACTCTAAATTGAGTTTTTGAATTTTGTCATCTGAACCCCCAAAGTAATTGCAAATTTAGCAAAGTTTAAAACATTTTGCAAATATGGCAAAAAACCAGTGGCTATCATTGATAGACTTTATGACTATTATTGATAGACTTTATGACTATGTCACTCAGACCTCTATCATACGTGCACGCAGAACTCTCTATCTCTGGTATGCTAGAGTAGATCCCGTAGATCTTTCTATCTCTAGTATGCTATGGAAACACATCCACATAGCTTACGGGTAATCACCATGGATACATAAATCTATTTGTTTGAAAGTCACTCCCTATATTAAAACTCTTATATTCTCAAATCACACTAAAACCATTAGAATCATGTTTTCCCTAAGACAACATTTCATATAATATCTATGATTTCTCAGATAACATAAAATATTTATAAGCTCTCAAATATTTAGCAAACATCTCAAATATTTCTCAAACAATAATGGAGCTGAAAACATGAAATAACTATAATTTCAAACCATTTATGGAATTTCATACAAATCTCTTCACAATTTCACTTAAATCCGGTAAGGAATTAAGTAGGCATTACTTTTAAAAATAGAAAACTAAAATCTGAATGATTATCCCGCATGACTTTAATTAATTGGTGTAGATATAATTTTTAATGTCAATAACTTAATTGGGATATTTGTAATTAAAAAAAAGTAAATAGACTAAATTTAGAGTAGTACATCATAAAAACAAAACAAGAGAATAGGGATATGTGGGAACATAATTGAGTGGTTAAATCATATCTACTTCTTTTTAATGGAGCCAAAGTTTAAACTTCTATTTGTACATGTGCTCTAATAATATTATTAAAAAAACAATAATACTAGGCTTAAAATAGGTCATTAAAAAAAATTGTCTAAATCATGTAAGTAGCTTATTTTCAAATATGTCATAACTTCTTGCAATTTTTATTATTTTTATTTATTTCATTTTATATCTCAATTTTGTGTCTTAAATTACAATTGTATAATAAATATCCATTTTATCTCTATATTTTATTTCTCCATTTACATAACAATATTTTATACGACTTTTTTTTTAATTTGATTTATACCATTTTATGCTTTTCATGAAAATACATGTGTTTTATATATATACTTATATACTTCATATATGAGTGTATACTCATATATACTTATAGATAATATGTATTTATTTTTTTTAGAAAATATATATTTTATATATATACCCCACCATCTATACTTATATATACTTCTTATGTGAGTATATATTCATATATATCGTATATATACTTATAGATAATATGCATTTATGTTTTAGAAAATATATGTATTTTTTTATATATACAAACCATACATACTTAATATATGAGTATGTATGGTTTTATATTTCATATATACTCATATATACTAATATATACTTAATATATTTGTATATATGATTTTATATTTCATATATACTTATAGATATTATGTATTTTTTTTTAAAGAAAAATATATATTTTATATATATACTCACCCTATATATTTCATATATGAACATATATTTTGGAGATAAAAAAATTTAGGTCTGATTATGAAGAGGGAGAGGACAATTTTAATGAAGAGAGAGAAAACAGTTTTATTGAGGAGAGATCGGCGTGATTAATGAGAAGAAAACACAAGTAAAGAGAATATAATCTCATTAAAAATGTGGAGACATTATTTTATTTTATTACTTTAAAATGTTAGAGGGTTGAAAGATTTGAAAGTAATTGCAGCCAATTTTTTATGAAAAATGTTAAAGTAATTTGACATTTTTTATATAAAAAAAAAATAGAAATGGTGGACATTAATATAAAATCATAAGCATAAGAATATCAATATTTATTCCTTAAAAAAAATCGTTATGATTCCAAATATATACATTCTAACTCTTACCAACTAACTATGTTAAAAAATTACTTTTTTAAAAAAAATGTTAAAAAAATATAAAATAAATAAATAAGCTTAAGTGGGCTTATTGAGAGATCCATGACCTAGTCTCCCCTTGGCCCATTAGCCCTAAGAAGAAAAATAATAAATAATATAAATTATGGGATAGACATAAATTTAGCATAATTACAATGAAAATTAAAATTAGAAAAACATTTGCAAATAAAGCAATATCAAAATATAAGTAAATTAAATAGCTAATTAATAAATAGGTTATTCATCTATTTACAGGTGTATCAATAAATCTCCCATAAAATTAAACATGTTAATTACTATTATTTAAACTAGTTAACGTTGTCAATCCGAACATAGCTAGTGGACAAGACACCAATAATCGTTCCAATAATCAATGTTAGATCTCTCATCCCAATTGTTAAACTTTAAGAATAAAAACTTAATTAAAGATTTACAAATTATAAGAAAAAACTATATCATTAATTATTTTCTATATGATATACTTGCAATTGCAAAAAACTTACAAACAAAATACATATTTATTAACCAAACTGAGCATATAGCTCATTTGACATAAAATTGTGTATTTGGTCATGAGGTTTGAGATTTGATCACCCTCACCCTTAAGTTGTACTAAAAAAATATACATATTTATCATATTTTTTTAAATGAGTTATTTATTAAAATTTTCTTATATTATAATGATAATCCATTCGCGATGGTATGATTTAAATATTTTTGGCCCATTTAAAAAATATATTTGTTGTATAGTAATTATATTCTTTTTTTTAGATTAACAACATGTGGAGGGGTGTGAGATTCGAAATCTCTAACCTCTTAGTTGAAAGTATATGTTTTAACTTGTTAAGTTATATCCACGTTTGGTAAGTAGGTGTATTCATTGTAAAAAAATTGTAGACAGACATTTATTTTTATATAGATTATTTTCCTATCCAAGTTTTTTTTCAAAAAAACCAATATTTTCTTTAGGTAATTTAACTTAAATATAGATGTAGTAAATGTAATTTCAAATTATAGATACATTAATGTAAGAAAGAATGTTCATTTCAAGAGGTCAGTTTTGAAAAAATGACTAAAAAGAAAAACGTGAGAATTATGTCTGACATGATTGTCACCTTATCAAAATTCACCACACAATTTTGCCCTTCTAAATTAATCATACGCAACCTCTTCCTATTTTTAAGGATAGTGTATCCATCCATTTTTTCCTAAAAAAAAACTCTTAACTTTTGAATTTCAAAATCATTTTACTTGAGGTCAATCTTCTCTCCAAATATCCATTTCCAAATATTTAAATATTTTGTTTGAATATTTTAATTTCAATTTAACCATTTAAAACATGAATTCCTTAGGGTTGTCCTCCTTCTTATAGCAAAAGAGAGAGAAATAAGCAACCACCATCTCCAGAAAGAAGTCACACATTGTGGGAATAAGGAAAAACTTGAGCAATCACGTGAGGAAGGAAAAACAAGACGACGAAGGTCTCGGTTCATAAGGTATCGCCCGTGTGGTCTCAGTTCCCCGGTGCAGGTCTCGCCATCGGAGATTGAAGCGTCGCCACAGGTCTCGATTCAAATATTCCCTCTGATCCACACCTTCCAAGTCGATGGTAATGATCACAAATTACATTCAAAACCACAAACACATGCACAACAAATGAATTGGAGATAAAAAAGGGACGAGAAAAAGACAGTGTCCTAAAGAATTTTGTGACAATGTAAATGGCATTCAGTATAGTAATATAAAGTTAACATAATTAAGATGAGGATGAGAAGAAGAATGAGATTGAAGTTTGATAACTCTCCAAATAAGTGTTATTTATTGTATTTAAATGATTGAATTAACCCTTGAATAGAGTAATTGCTTAAAGAAATGCATGATTATGCCCTTGTTTGTTATAAATTTCCCAAGAATATCATTTATGAAGCATTTGTATGATTTGTTAGAATTCATGCCTGATTTGAGTAGAATTGACACGCTTCGTGAATACTCAAGTATTTTTTGAAAAGAAGGTTTCAGCAAAGTTCCAGCAAAGCAGAGACCTTTGGAATTGCAAAACAACCAAGATCAAGCAAAACTTTCGCAAAAGTTGTACTTGATCACATGGAATGGCAGAGTCTGTCCCCTTCGTAGCACAAAAAAGCAAAGATGTTTTTCTTCCTTCCAATGATTTTTTTTATCCATTTTAGGGAAACTTTTGGGAAATCCTAATGGGTATTTAAAGGAAATTATGAAAAGAATGAAGGAGGTTGAAATTTTCGGAAAGAGTGTGGGAGAATTTCGGAGAAAGAACTTGGGACAATACTTTTGGTGAGCTTTTGGAGGCCATAGTTTCTAGAGCTGTCGGAGTTATTTCTCGAGGAAGATTTGCCAGAAGAAGGCAGTGGTGAAGGGTTGTTCGCCGAAGGAAGGAAGCTTGAAGAAGACCATCTTCCGTCGGCTTGGCGCCTAGTTGTTTTTCTCTTCTTCTCTTCACTTATTTGTGTAGCACTTCTTGTTTTAGTTTCTAGCTTTGTTGTGATGTTTTTCTTAAGCTATTTTGAGCTCTTACCTTGTAGCGTGAACTAATCTTTGGAAGTGGAGAGTTAGAAGTATGAAGTAGAAGATTTCATGATTTTTTATCCTCATTCTCGCAAAGCTTTCTAAACATGTTTGTTTCCATTCTAATAATGCATTTTCGACCGGTCATCCATTATGTGTTAATGAACTGTTGATCTTCGAGAGAAGTATAAGGTTCTGATTATTCATGTATATGTTAGCCTTTCATGGTTTCAGTGAGGAGTTTATAGATATTCACTCACCTAACACACTTAAAATAACATGTTTATATGAATAGGAGTAAAACGAGAGTTGACTAATAATGTTTGAAGCACCGAAAGAGCTTCTATGTTTGTGTTGTGTGGTTAGTTGAAGCATTTATGTTGCTAAAGTATTCCTGTTGCATTTTACTTCAAAATACTTCTAACCTGACTCTGTGTTCTCAACGTAGTAACATTCTTCTGTTGATCGTGTTTTCGCTGTTATTTTGTTGTTGTTTTTACCATTGCGTTATTTATCTGTAGTTGTTATTCTGTTCTAGTTGTAGTGCTGCAGTTTTGTTACCGCATCTTAGTTTTAAAGGTTGTGTTCGTTTACTTACTCGTTGTCGTAACTTTTATGTTCTGTCATTCTTACAGCAATCCAACCCATATTATTTTACGAGTTACATTTGTCTTAAATCAACCCAACTTAGCATAAGAATCATCCAATCCATATGGAATCGATATAAATTTACTTATTACTTGTTGCATATGTCGCAACGTCATCGCGACGCGGAGCGGCCGACGTCCTCTTTTATAGGGTTTTGTTTTAAAAATAAAGAGATGGAGTCGCCACCAACCATTTTGGGTGTGATTGGTCACCTTAAAACAAAAACTAGTCTAAGAAAACAGAAATCAGGTTCGGGAGTCGATTGAGTGTAGGGAAGGTATTAGCACCCTACAACACCCGTTAAAAACGGTAGCCATATTTTATCTCATATTATCCGGTTAATTTTAAAATGTCCTTATTTTGAAAAAAATAAATAATAGTTTATAAAAAACAATGTCTCATTTAATCAAACCTTAACTTTAAAAATAAAGTAAGAGTTTTGATGTATTGAGGGAAAGATATCCTTAGTTAATTATCATATTAAATTTTCTTTTATTTAAAGAAAATTGTTTACCTCAAGAATTTGAGAAATTTATCCCAACTCCGTCATAGGATTTATATGATAATATCTCATTTTAAATTTGTTATTTTTTAAAGTGATTGGAAGGATTTTCGTATGCTTGCACGAGAGTCGAAACTCTACGAAGTCACATTACTCAGCCCTCAAAACAAATATTATTTTATTTTTTACAAACGTTATTTTTAAACGAAAATATGATTTTGATTATAAAATCAAATTAAGATTTAGAAAAATTTAAATTAAAGATAAAGTTAAAATTTGTTTGAAATATATATTTACAAAATAATTAAATTTTTATTTACAAATTTAAATTAAGGTAAGTTGAAAGATACCTAAAAATCTTAAAATTGAAAACGAAAATACGTTATAATTTAAATAGAAGTTCAAACATTAAATTGAAAAATCAACTATAAAATTGTAATAAGAAAAATAAAGAAGGGTGTTTTGTAATTAAATAGAAAATGTTAAAATTATAATTTTGAAAATATCATTAATGGCAAATTCGTAAATAACTCAAAAGGATAAACTTTACCCTTCCTCTTCATCGTACAGCAGCTGCTCTGTGGAGGTTCATCTGCCAACGCCGCGCCGCCTCCCATCCGAGCATCGTTCGAGCGCCGCCGTCTGCTGCAAAGATCTCCGCTGCTGATCGTTGAAGTCCGTCTGCTCGAGATCTTCCGTCGTTGGCTGGGCATTGCATCGCCATCGTCTGCCATTAGCGCCGCCGTGAAGCTCGATACAGGATCGTTGGAACTCTTCTGCCGCCGTCGCGTTGAAGATCGCCGTTGGTCTGTTCGGAGCCCGCAGTCGTCAAGTCTCGCAGCCGTCTGGTTTCGTGGAGCTCCGCCGCGCCGTCGTGAGGGTCTGAGATGAAATCGGTTGCCGGAGAGCTGACCGTGGTTCGCCGTTCGTGGAGCTCCGCCGCCGCCGTGGTTGTAGGTCTGCGTTCAGATGCGTCGCGCCGCCGGTTGGGGAAGGTTGGTCCGCCGTTTGAACTTCGCTCAAAAAATGGAAAAAGAAATAAAGGGAAAAGTGGAATTTTGGAGAGAGAAACTTATTTTTGGTCAAAGTCTCAATTTTGACTTTAAAATCAAGTTCTAATTTTTATCCGTCTCTCCACGAGCCTTTGCTCTGATCCTTTTCTTTCTCTTGAATGATTCTTTACCCGATATTTATAGACGATGAAAACGTCAAACAAGGTTAAAATCAAACAATTAATGACTCAAAATTTTATTCTTAATTGAAACGGATTTTGACCAAAATTAACAAATATGTTATACTCATAAATGAATATTAAATTTTTAATCCAAAAATGAATTAAATAATTTATACTCATAAATGAATATCAAATATTTAATCCAAAAATGAATTAAATAATTTATACTCATAAATGAATATCAAATATTTAATCCAAAAATGAATTAAATAATTTATACTCATAAATAGAAATAAATGAATATTAAATTTTAGCCATAAAATGACTTATAAATTTTATACTCATAAAATGTTAATCTTATTTGTCAAATTAGGTAAAAATCCTTCTCAAACAATTAAAACATTATTTTTGTTATTTTTCTCAAATTTTCGAAATTAATTAAATACATAATAAAAAAGTGAATTTACAACTTAAAAAGACTCAATCAAATATGATAAAAAAAAAAAATAAATAAATAAGGTAAAAACATTAATAATAAACAAATGCCCGGACCAAATACGGTGTCTACAGCTTGCTCCCCTTTGTGTATCTTTGAAGAATTGAAAGGGTAGACAAAGGACGAAGACAGCGTATTGGGAAGGTGAAAATTTGTTTATTATTAAAACGAAGACGAACATGGGTTTACACAGGCAACGACCTCTAATCTTGGATTAGGGTTCGACTTAAACAACAAGGAAATGAAACGGACCTGGGTTATGTCCACAGGCTTCGACCACTAATCTTGGATTAGGGTTCGATTTAACCAACAAGTGAATGAAACGGACCTGGGTTATGTCCACAGGCAACGACCTCTAATCTTGGATTAGGGTTCGACTTAAACAACTTGAATTTAAAACGGACCTGGGCTATCTCCCGGGCTTCGACCGCTAATGCTGGATTAGGGTTCGATTTAACCAACTGAAAAGAAACGGACCTGGGTTATGTCCACAGGTTTCGACCGCTAATCTTGGATTAGGGTTCGATTTAACCAACAAGGAAAAGAAACGGACCTGGGTTATGTCCACAGGCTTCGACCGCTAATCTTGGATTAGGGTTCGATTTAACCAACTGAAAAGAAACGGACCTGGGTTATGTCCACAGGCTTCGACCGCTAATCTTGGATTAGGGTTCGATTTAACCAACAAGGAAAAAAAACGGACCTGGGTTATGTCCACAGGCTTCGACCGCTAATCTTGGATTAAGGTTCGATTTAACCAACTGAAAAGAAACGGACCTGGGTTATGTCCACAGGCTTCGACCGCTAATGCTGGATTAGGGTTCGATTTAACCAACTGAAAAGAAACGGACCTGGGTTATGTCCACGGGCTTCGACCGCTAATCTTGGATTAGGGTTCGATTTAACCAACAAGGAAATGAAACGGACCTGGGTTATGTCCACAGGCTTCGACCGCTAATGCTGGATCAGGGTTCGATTTAACCAACAATGAAATGAAACGGACCTGGGTTATGTCCACAGGCTTCGACCGCTAATCTTGGATTAGGGTTCGATTTAACCAACAAGGAAAAGAAACGGACCTGGGTTATGTCCACAGGCTTCGACCGCTAATCTTGGATTAGGGTTCGATTTAACCAACTGAAATGAAACGGACCTGGGTTATGTCCACAGGCTTCGACCGCTAATGCTGGATTAGGGTTCGATTTAACCAACTGAAAAGAAACGGACCTGGGTTATGTCCACAGGCTTCGACCGCTAATCTTGGATTAGGGTTCGATTTAACCAACAAGTGAATGAAACGGACCTGGGTTATGTCCACAGGCAACGACCTCTAATCTTGGATTAGGGTTCGATTTAACCAACAAGGAAAAGAAACGGACCTGGGTTATGTCCACAGGCTTCGACCGCTAATCTTGGATTAGGGTTCGATTTAACCAACAAGAATAAATGTAAAAGATTGAGTGATTGATTTTGATTTTGATTTTGATTTTGATTTTGATTTTTTTTTTTTTGAATTTAAATGGGACAACGGTTTTTATTTCAAAACTTAGTTGTCAAAATGAAAGACACTTTTAAAACAGGGACTTCGTATTTCAGAAATTTGTTTTAAAAGGGACAACGGTTTTTATTTCAAAACTTAGTCGTCAACACAAAAGACACTTTTAAAACAGGGACTTCGTTTTTCAGAAATTTGCTTTAAAAGGGACAACGGTTTTATTTCAAAACTTAGTTGTCAAAAATGAAACTCTTTTTTTTTAGAGATTTTTTTAAATGTTTCTTTCGAAAACATTAAGACTTCATGAATTTGAAGAAAACTGAAATGTATGAGTTATGAGATATGAGTTGGTCAAATGATGTGAAAACTAGAATGAATTGATGACTGACTCTCAACAGAAAATGTGATGACATGCCAATGTAAAAATGCCAAATGCAAATGGATTAGTTTCGTCCAGCGTCGCGGCGAACTTGCTCATCAATAATGCATGACAACGTGTGTCTTAATTTGTTTTGGTTTGACCAATGAAATTTATTTTGAAGGCATGATGCATTGATGCATTGATGCATATGCACGCCAATAGTAGAAAAATGAATGTCATGAATGCAGTATGTATGCATGTGCATGCTAATGGTGTATTAAAAATGTCATGAATGCAACATGTATGCATGTACATGCCAATGGTAGATAAATGCAACATGGTATGCCTGATCTGTATCTAACCATGATATACGAGAAGAATTTTTGTTTTGTTTTTTTTTTTTTTTTTTTTTTTTTTTTTTTTTTTTTTAGAAATAATGATGTAAATGATCTTAAATCGATTAACGAAATGTAAGATATGTGGAAATTATGACATCAAAATTATTTTCATGTTTAAGGAAAATGATTATCCTTGTCTACTCTCCTTGTTGTTGTTAGCTGACATTTAACAAAGAATCAAAAGAGAAAATGTTATCATCATCAAATAGTTTTTTTTTTTTTTTTTTTTTTTTTTTTTTTTTTTTTTTTTTTTTTTTAATGCTTTCACTCGAACGGGATTATGTATGTCAATCATAGAGTACTCAACCATATTAGGCATGGTAAATATTTTGGAAGTGTCTCATGTGTTAGGTTAGAGAACTATCAAAAGTAAGTTGTAGAATTGAATATCTTACTTGATTAACTGCTTCATAATTTAGTTTTGTAATGGACACAATAATGTGAATACAAGAAAATGAGTTTGAATTCGAATTAAGTATGAAATGGTAAACAATACATGTTTTCTTCATAAGGAAGAAAAACAGAGGAGAATGTGGTCTTCAAATCTCCTGAACAATAAGAGATTGATTATAATTTTTTAATGTTCGAGTAAGAGATTGGAATATGATCCAATGGAAGACGAATAAAGTGATTTCAATTCTGTTGGACAATAGCTTTGAGAACTTGAAGCAGCCCCTTTGAGAAATCATCTTGTATGTGTATCTTTCTTCCTTTGAGTAAGCTCGAGGTCTTCGATTATTTCCACCTTCACATGGTCTGGTGCGACGAATATGAACGATTTTGCCCAAATGCGGCAAAGGTGAAGGCTTTGCCCAATGTTGATTTGTAAGTGGTAGCTTCTTGATCTATTGATTGCACCAATCTCGTTTTTTTTTTTTTTTTTTTTTTTTTTTTTTTTTTTTTTCTTTTTTTCGATATCACGCAATCAAATGCTTCCACTTGTCGATATCAGCTTTACCCCAGTATTACAAAGATGAAGTCCTTGCTCCAGTTTGCAAAGATGAAGACTTTGCTCCATTCTTTTTATGGTAGCGTTGTTCCGGTGTGGCAAAGACAAAAGCTCCGCTTCAATTTGATGATAACTTTGCCCCAGTGTAGCAAAGACAGAGGATTTGCTCCAGTTTTGTCGATGATGACTTCGCTCCAGTGTGGCAAAGATGAAGACTTTGCTCCAGTTTGGCAAAGATGAAGACTTTGCTCCAGTTTTGGCAAAAATGAAGACTTTGCTCCAGTTTAGATATGATGGCCTTGCTCCAGTGTGGCAAAGATGAAAGTTTTGCTCCTGTATGGCAATGATGACCTTGCTCTAGTGTGACAAAGATGAAATTTTTGCTCCTGTGTGGCAAAGTTGAAATTTTTGTCCTAGTTTGGCGAAGATGAAGGCTTTGCTCCAATTGGTTGCTTTACAAAGGAGATTTTCCAAGCATTCCAGATGCAGTTCCTTGATCTACTGATTGCCCAAATCTTGCATTTTTTTTTTTTTTTTTTTTTTTTTTTTTTTTTTTTTTTTTTATAGTAAGAATTTGTGCAATCGTATAGAAAAAACTGATAATCTATTCTCTTTTTTTGAAAATTCCAATTGTCTTCTCAGATTGTTTCTTCGTCCATAATTCTTGGCATCGTGATGAAGATGTCCCGCGAGCAAAACTCATTGAAAGAAATTGAGACTTCGAGATGATTTTCACAGTTATCGACTCATTAGTTCTCAAAACTATTATCTTAGAAATTTGAATCACTTTCTAATCGAGAAAGAGAAATGACAATGATAAGAATGGAAAGTAATGAGAATTTGGATCAAATGAAATCGAATATGAGAGATATATGAGAAATTACAAGTCTTAATTATGAAGCAGTAGGTCACAAGAGTTCAATACTATTTTATTACCTTTGAAGTTCTCTTGAATAATTTGGAACGTTTGCCATCTAATTAAACGTGGCGACTTAGCAAAAGGCTAGATGGGTATATAAATGTAGAGAAACATCATATAAATGTAGATGTTGAGTTTAGTCCGGAATTTTATGGTAGATCAACAAAATAAGGGTAAATTGCCTCAAAACTTATGTGGCATGCAGGTTCAAGGTCTTACAGTGAGTAATTTTAGACTCTTACTGCAAAATGGTGTTTGCCCAGTATGAAGATTAAAATCTTGTTCAACTGTTGTGTGGTGACAAAGTGTTTAGCACATGAGGGATATATAGGTCGAAATAAGGTCGTCTTCAACTACAAATTCGTCTCAATTATGAAATTTGAGAGAAGTATTTTCCAAAGAAGACATAAAATGGTTGAGATTTGACAATTTCTTTTATAAGAGTAGTGAAAGCACTCATTCCTTTTTTTTTTTTATTTTTTTTCTATTTTTTCATTCCCTCCAAATGATGATTCAACATTTTTGCTCAAAATTCTTGTTAAGTTTTCAGCTAACAAGAACGACCAAAGTAAACATAAGGGTAATCAAAGTGAACACAAAAATGTTTTATTTTTATTTTTAAATGACATGATGAAGAATATGATAAAAATCGATGATGTTTTTGTGAAAAAACATGTGTGAGATGATATTATGAAATTGATGAATAACAAACAATTTTTTTTTTTTTTTTTTTTTTTTTTTTTTTTTTTTTTTTATGTGAAATGAGATAATGATGCATGAACATTTTTATCATGTGTGAGATAGAAGTGAAACTTTTTTTTTTGTGATGTATGCATATGCATGATAACAAATGATTTTTTTGTTTTTATTTTTTATGCATGTGTGAGATGATATGATGTGATTAACATTTTTTTTTTTTTTTTTTTTTTTTTTTTTTTTTTTTTTTATATCTCAAACACCACTTTCACATCAGGGCATCAGGGCTCTGCAAGAAACCTTGGTTGGATACTGACTTTGCTCCATAGATCAATTCTTCTATCCTTCCTTATTATAGTAGAAATTGAAGCATACCAATGATGACCTCGTCCGTTGACTATTTGAACTCATATGAATCTCTTTTGAACTACTAATGTTAATTCAAAAATGTCAAGTACTTGCACCATTTGTTTTTCTATTAAATGCAAAGATAATCAAAGAACTATATCAACGTTCAAAAGGAAAAGCAGCATGTGATATACTAAATAAGATTTCAATCTATGATTAGAGGAATAAAAGTACATGTCTCAAGGCTAAGATGTGAGGAATCATATTCCAAAGCTTGAAATATACAATAATTCTGTAAACATGATAATGAATTTGGAATGCTATCCTCTTGATTACAACGTTGAAATCTAGTGATACAAACAAGTCTTCTAGGGTATTGATGATTCATGCATAATACTTCCAGACGTAATCTGAGCTAGTTGGATTTGGTAGCTCATTCCCATCCATATTGGTCAAAATCAAAGCTCCTCCAGAAAAAGCCTTTTTTACAACGAAAGGTCCTTCATAATTGGGAGTCCATTTTCCTCGATGATCCTTCTGGCATGGGAGAATTCGTTTCAAGACCAAATCTCCTTCCTTGAATACTCTAGGACGCACCTTTTTGTCGTAGGCTTTCATCATCCGTCGTTGGTAGAGTTGTCCTCTACATAGTGCAGTTAACCTTTTTTCTTCCACGAAATTGAGTTGTTCATAACGACTTTGGATCCATTCAGCCTCTTCTAACTTAGTTTCCATGAGGATCCTTAATGATGGAATTTCTACTTCAATAGGAAGAACAGCTTCCATACCGTAGACTAATGAAAATGGCGTTGCTCCAGTCGAAGTGCGAACTGATGTGCGGTATCCATGTAATGCGAAAGGAAGCATGTCATGCCAATCTTTATATGTCATTGTCATTTTCTGGATGATTTTCTTTATATTCTTGTTGGCTGCTTCTACTGCTCCATTCATTTTCGGTCTATACGGAGTTGAGTTCAAATGTTTGATCTTAAATTGCTCACATAGTTCCTGCATCAATTTGTTGTTCAAGTTCTTTGCATTATCAGATATTATAATCTCTGGAAGACCATAACGACATATGATCTCCTTTTTTATGAACTTGATCACAACTCCTTTCGTCACTTCTCGATATGTCATTGCTTCCACCCACTTAGTAAAATAATCTATGACTACTAAAATGAATCGATGCCCATTTGAAGCTTTAGGTTCAATGGGACCTATAACGTCCATTCCCCACATAGAGAATGGCCAAGGGGATGTCATGACGTGCAAATGAGATGAAGGAGTGTGGGCCCTGTCTGCATAAATCTGACATTTATGGCATCCTCTCGCATATTTGATACAATCAGATTCCATGGTTGACCAGTAGTACCCAGCTCTTAACGCTTGTTTAGCCATCATATGTCCATTTGCATGTGTGCCACAGATTCCCTCGTGAATTTCTTCCATGATCGTGTTGGCTTCAGTTGTATCCACACATCTTAGAAGTACCATGTCTTGATTCCTTTTGTAGAGTAACTCTCCATTTAGGAAGAACTTCATTGCTAGCTTCCTAAGTGTGCGTTTGTCATTTTCTGAGATATTAAGCGGATATTCTCTATGCTCAATATAACGCTTTATATCATGGTACCAAGGTTTGCCATCAGGCTCTTGTTCAATATTCATGCAAGATGCTGGAACATCTCGTTTTCCGATTTTGATGGGTTCAATCTCTTGATCAGGATCTATGTTGAGCATGACTGCCAATGTGGCCAAAGCATCTGCTATTTGGTTGCTTTCTCTCGGTAGATAGTCAAAAGTGATTTCTTCGAACCTTTGAGCCAATTCTGTTATAAGCTTCTTATATGGCAACAATTTGGAGTCTCTTGTCTCCCATTCCCCTCTTAATTGATGAATCACTAACATTGAATCTCCTAGGACTCGGAGTTTCTTAATTCTCATATCTAAGGCAAACTGGACCCCCATAGAGCACGCCTCATATTCAGCCATATTATGAGTACAGTCAAAGCTTAATTTTGCAGTGAGAGGAAATAGTTTCCCCTTAGGTGATATTAAGATGGCCCCTATTCCGTTACCGAACTCATTAGAAGCCCCATCAAACAACATGGTCCATTCTTCTGATTCTGGGATTTCCTCTTCTTTCATCACGGTAGATATAAATTCATCTGGAAAGTCAAACTTCATTGGTTCATAATCATCGACGGGTTGTTCGGCCAAATAATCAGCTAATGCACTTCCTTTTATTGACTTTCGAGTGACATAAACGATATCATATTCGGATAGAAGGACTTGCCATCTTGCAATTCTGCCGGAAAGGAATGGTTTCTCGCAAATGTATTTAATGGGATCCATTTTCGAGATGAGCCAAGTTGTATAGTATAACATGTATGGTCTGAGACGGCGAGCGGCCCAGGCTAGCGCACAACATGTCTTTTCTAACATGGTGTATTTAGCTTCACAACTAGTGAATTTCTTGCTCAAGTAATATATGGCTTGTTCTCTTTTCCCTGATTCATCATGTTGTCCTAGTACACACCCCATTGAATTTTCTGTCACAGTGATATATAGAATAAGCGGGCGACCTGGAGTTGGCGGCACAAGAATGGGAGGATTTTGTAAGTAATGTTTTATCTTTTCAAATGCCTTTTGACAATTTTCGTCCCATACTCCTGCATCATTCTTACGAAGTAACTTGAAGATTGGTTCACATGTTGCTGTTAAATGTGATATGAATCTTGCAATATAATTCAGTCTTCCTAGGAATCCTCTAACTTCCTTTTGAGTATGCGGTGGTGGCATCTCTATAATAGCTTTGACTTTATCAGGATCGACCTTGATTCCTTCCTGGCTTACAACAAAGCCTAATAATTTCCCAGAAGTTGCTCCAAATGTGCATTTACTTGGATTCAACTTTAATTTAAACTTCCTCAACCGATCGAATAACTTCCGAAGAATGGTTGTATGCTCTTCTCCTTGTCTTGACTTAGCAATCATGTCGTCCACATACACTTCGATCTCTTTATGCATCATATCGTGGAAGAGAGCGACCATGGCTCGCTGATAGGTTGCCCCAGCATTTCTCAATCCAAATGGCATGACTTTATAGCAGAAAGTCCCCCACAGTGTAATGAACGTCGTCTTTTCCTGATCCTCTTGTGCCATTTTTATTTGGTTATAGCCAGAGAATCCATCCATGAAGGAAAAAGTGGAAAACCCTGCAGTATTATCTACTAGCACATCTATATGAGGAAGAGGGAAATTGTCTTTAGGGCTTGCTCGATTCAAATCTCTGTAATCAACGCACATCCGCACTTGCCCATTTTTTTTCGGTACAGGTACAATATTTGCTACCCATTCAGGATAGTTTGCCACTGTCAAGAACCCTGCATTCATCTGTTTGCTGACTTCTTCTTTTATTTTAATCAGCATATCTGGCTTCATTTTACGCAATTTTTGTCTTACTGGTTTACATTCAGATTTAAGTGGTATGTGATGTGCTACTATGTTTGTGTCTAAACCCGGCATATCTTGATAAGACCAAGCAAAAATATCAGCGTATTCATGGAGTAAACTTATCAACATTCGACGACTTTCAGTAGACATGCTCGTCCCAATTTTAACGTCTTTGACCTCTGTTTGGGACCCTAGATTGATTGTCTCTATCAACTCCTCATGTGGTCCTAACATTTTTTCCTCTTCATCAATCATTCTTAATAACTCAGGGGTAAACTCAACATCCTCTTCATCGTCACTTATTTCATTATCAGATTCAACGTTGCATGTAGGGGTGTCCAGTTCACGTTTATAACCAATGGTGCTTTCAACCTCATTATCATTTGATATTTCATTAGTAACAGAAGGTAGCTCGAAAATAGTCCAATTGTTGAGTTCAAAATCCTCCGGGCATAGGTATACTAGAGGATCTGCTTCTTCCGCTTCTTCAATGATTGCCATAACCACAGAGTCTTGGCCTTCGGGATAAATTACACCCGCAGATTTGAATGAATCATAAAGATGAGGAATGAATTTCATCCGATGTTCAGACTCGTGATCTTCAAACTTTGTCAGACGATTTCTCCTTTTATATCCATTCGCGTTGATCATATCCCCTTTGCTCGGTTTATATCCCAATCCGAACCTCCTCATATTTTTTTGCATATTTAACAGATCATCTAAACTTTTACTGCTCGCGCTCAGAGAAAGCTTGTTCAATCGTAGCTGCACCTTTTCTATCTCTCCAGGTAAAGTTGTTGTATTTGCAACCTCGAACGATTGAAATGAGGATTCAAAGGCCTCTTCTGCTGCTTCTATGTAAGGCATTGATGAAGGCTTTGAGATTAAAATGTCTTCTTGTCCGGATATGATTACTAGTTTGTGATCAACAATGAATTTAAGCTTCTGGTGTAGTGACGATGGGACCACCCCGGCAGAATGAATCCAAGGGCGTCCCAATAGAAAACTGTAGGCTGAATTAATATTCATGACCTGAAATGTTATGTTAAAGGTGCAAGGTCCTATTTGAATAGGAACATCTATGTCTCCAATCACTTCACTGCGTGCCCCGTCAAAAGCCCTTACTATCATAGTGCTTGGCCTAATGTGAGACATGTCGACTGGCAATCTTTCCAACGTGGATTTAGGCATTATATTCAGAGAGGAACCGTTATCAACAAGAACTTTTGCTACCGCAAACCTTCTGCATTTGACCGTAATATGAAGGGCCTTAGTGTGACACGTTCCTTCCGGTGGTAGTTCATCATCTGTGAATGTCACAGAACTTGCTGCATTAATGTTGCCGATGATATTATCTAAATTGTCCACCGTGATATCTTGTGGGACATAAGCCTGGTTTAGTATATTCAGCAAAGTCTTGCAATGCGCCTCCGAAGACAGCAATAAGGTTAATATGGAAATTTTTGCAGGTGTTCGGCTTAGTTGCTCTATCACCTTGTAATCGCTCTGTTTGACCAACTTTAAAAATTCTTGGATGTCCTCCTCAGCTGCTGGCTGCTTAGCCTCTGAGTTTTTTACTATGACGGATTCTCCTGCCTCGTTATCGATATCCTCGTAGACTTTGGCCTTCCCTTTTCCCTTGTTTTTGTCTTTCAGTAGTTCCTGGGGTGTATAACACCTGCCACTTCGTGTCAGACTTCCCACTCCTGTGATGTTCCCCACTGGAAGTGAATCATTACCAACAATGACCTCATATCCGTATTTCCAGGGCACTGCTTTAGAACTTTTATATTCAAAGGGAGACGGTATTTGAATAGTAATTGGCCTTGGATTGGTAATGGAGGTGTTCATCTTCTCTTGATAAAAAATGATTAAAGGCTTCGGAACCTTTGAACTTCCATTGGGAGAGAACACTTCCGCCGCATTTACTTCGCCTTCTTGTGATGATTGAGAGATTGTTTTCTGCAAAACTGTTAAGGTATGTGAATCTAACAATCCTTGGACCTTTTGGCGAAAATGATGGCACTGATCAATGGAATGACCCTTTGCTCCAGCATGGTACGAACATGTCAAATTATCCTCATATTTATCATGAGCCGAATCAGGTTGAAGATATTCTACCTCAATGTACCCGTTGCTGAATAAAATCTCAAACAGTTTTTCCATAGAAATCTTCATCCCGTCGATATCCTTCTTCAGGTTTGGTTCATGAACTTCTATTGCGTTCACACGAGGATTCTGGTGATTCGGTAGAGGATTGTTGTTGACATTGGGCTCATTTCCCTTTTTGAAGTTCAGCCATCCAGCTTTGACTAGCTCTTGTACCCTATATTTCAGCGTGATACAATTTTCTGTCGAGTGTCCTGCTGCCCCTGCATGATAGTCACAGTGGGCATTTGCGTCGTACCACTTTGGATAAGGAGGTTGTATAGGTACTGCAGGTACAGGTGATAATTGATTATTTTGAAATAACTGGGGTAACAACTCAGCGTATGTCATTGGTATCGGGTCAAACTGAGTCTGCTTATAGGCTCCTCTATTACTTTGTTGTCCCTGAGCATAGACAGACGTTTGTTGATTCCTGGGCTGGTAGCCTTGATTACCCTGAGGTCGTGGGTTTTGAGGAAAAGTTGAAGGGTATTGTGTTGTCGTGTTGTTAACATATGGCTGATGAGTCGTGTAATAATTCAGATGATATTGCGGCATCCTGGAGTTGGAGTACGGCTGTTGGCTCCAATTGGGCTGACTTGCATTGCTTACCATTTGAACCTCTCCTTTCTTTGGAAAACCTCCCTTCTTTGAGGTTGACGACTCTGACGCGTCGGTTATCCTACCATGCTTAATCCCATATTCAATCCTCTCTCCAATCGTCATTATGTCGGAAAAATTGGTTGAAGCACTCTCAATCATCTTATCGTAGAAAGGAGATTTGAGAGTGTTCATGAACATGGCTGATAACTCCTTATCAGTTAGAGGAGGTTGTATTTGTGCAGCGATATCTCTCCACCTTTGTGCGTACTCCTTGAAGCTTTCTGCGCTCTTCTTTTCCATTCTTTGCAAATCCATTCGATCAGGGGCCATGTCTATGTTATGCTTGTATTGCTTTAGGAAAGAATCGGCTAAATTCTTCCACGAGTAGATATGAGTATTGTCTAACTGCATGTACCAACGAGATGCTGGACCAGTCAAACAGTCTTGAAAACAGTGGATTAACAATTTTTCATTTTGAACATGTGCAGCCATTTTCCTGCAATACATGATGAGATGACTCCTTGGACATGATGTCCCCTCATACTTTTCGAATTCCGGCACCTTGAACTTTGGTGGAATTACAACATCAGGAACAAGGCATAACTTGGAGGCGTCAATATTCCCAAAAACATCTGTCCCTTCAATTGCTCTTAACCTTTCTTCGAGGATTTCGAGTGTTCCATTGTTAGGGGTTTTGCATTCCCCTTCCTTTTTGACCTCAGGGTTTTCCAGATTAGGAACTGTGATAGTTACCCTGGATGGTCCTTCCTTAGGGTGTACAAACCCAGCCTGATCATTCATGGAGACTCCTTCACCTTTGAAGAACTGGAAAGGGTATTGTCCTGTTGACGAATGGTACATCGGGTCACACGATGTGTATGGCGGCGGGATGAACCTTTCAGCTTGGGTGTGCATAGAGGGATGGACTTCGAAGGAGTCACTAGCGACATTGTTGGGTTGTGCGAGATCAGCCACTGTTTTCCCCTTTTCTAACAAACTGAGGATTGATTCTACCTTTTCCCGCAACTCGTTCATTTCTTTTCTTGTTTTTTCTATTTCCACCTGTTGTTCCTCCATAATTCTTGTTGCTTGCCTAGTGCCGTGAACGCGACGAGTTGGTGGTGGTTGAGCTATTTTTTTTATTCTGTTTTTATTATTTTTTAGAGGTTAAAATATAATAAAAGAGAAAGACAAGACACAATCACATGATGCATGAAAGAAAGCTTTTACTAATTAAATGGAACGAACATTTCGATTTAAAGGGTGAACAAACACGCCAAATAAAATACTAGAAAAAGAAAGCCCTAAGAAAGAAAAAAAATACAAGTCTCGGGGAACAGTCAATGGAAGTGGCCAAAGTACCCAAGATCGCTACGAATCATCCTTAAGAACTCAAATAATTCCTCTGCGTTAGCTATCATTGGTGAAGTATTTTCTTGTAGATGTCTTGCCCATTTTCCAAATCCTCGAGCTCTTCTAGCCATTATCTTGATAGTATCCATTGTTCTATTCACTTTTCCAATAACCATTTGCATATCATCTCTCACAAAGTGATAATCTTGTTTTATAGAACTATACTCTTTTTCTAAATGTTCTTTTTCCTGCGATAATTTCTCACATGCTTTTTGGTATGCTCCAAGTTGTTGCTCTAATAGACTTGCATAATCTTTCAAGATGTTATATCCTTCCAAATGATTGTCAATATCTCCGTAAAGACCAACGTTAGCTTTTTCCAATTCAGTGAGTTGCTTTTCTTTATTCCTGATGATATCTTTCATTTCCGAGATTAATTCTAAAAGAGAGCTCTTTCCTTTAGTAAAGTCGTTTATCTTGATCTCTTGTAGACGAACTGTTCTCTGCAATGTCGAATTTCGTCTCTTCAATTCATGGCTCTCCTTACTTAAGCTTTTGTTTTCATCATCTAGCCAATCATGATTTCTTTGTCGCTTTGCCTGTCTCTCAATTATCCCTTTTGCTTCCTCGAGTTTTCCATTAGCATGAGTTGCTTGTACCATCAGCCGATCGACTTCTTGTTGTAGCTTTTCGTTTTCTAATTCAAGGGTTTGGTTTCTTTCCAGTAATCTTCTACACTCTGCTACATCTTGATTTGATCTATCCATTATCATTCTGCTGGGAAACTCTTCCCTATTTTCACAAATTGTTGTTGCTTGAAAACTCTTATTTCTCTTTGTGTGCCAACGTAAGTATTCAAGAGTAGACGCTTCACAGTGATCGTTGCTGCGCATCCTCTTTGTTAACTTCCAAGAAGCTAAAACTTGTCTTTTTTTCTCATTCAAGTTTTCGCAGCCATATGAGAATCCCAACTTGTTCAAATCATGAGTTGCTGGTATGAATTGTTTGAACCATAATTGTCGCAGGGCTAGTAATGGCGCATAATGAATGCACCCCCAGGGTCCTAACAAAGGGACCGTATGAAAGCTGCCACATCTGTAAATCATATCTTTTAAAGGCATCCAATGTGCCTTCCAGATCACATTTTCCAATTTGATTTCCGAAAGGAATGCTGCCCATACTTCTGTGTTTGGAAAGTTCGAATCCCAAAGAGATGTGCCAAACTCCACAACAATGTTTTGCAATAAATTCCAGCAACTGCTGAACTTGATCCTCGGACATCTGAAACTATCTGGAAATCTAATGTGACTGTGCATCCAGATATAAAGTAGTGGGACACAACATCTCAGTTTCCCCTCTTTCATTGCTCTACAATGGCAAAGTGCTCTGACTGTTTCTGCGAGAATCGGTATGATTGGGTTTACTCCTTGTTCTATACTAAAGAATAATATAAGGACTTGACCATCAACATACCCTTTCGCCCTAGGGTAGAGAACTGTCCCATAGATACACAATGCTAATAGAATCAATCCCTTATCCTCGTTCAAAAAGTTATGAGTGAGCTCTATCAGGTAGTTCAGCGCTATAAACTCTTCTTCTCCATTCATTTGTATGTGCTTCTGAACTTTGTCGGCATGTATACCCAGAAACTTGGATAAGGTTCTTTTTGCTTTGGCATTTGGGTTAAAGCAATAGATTTTTTCTCCAGCTCTCTCTGGGATACCCAATATCACATGGTATTCTTCAACAGTTGGTAACAAATCAAATTCCTTGAAAGCGAAGCATCTGTAAGCCGGATCCCAAGAATCTACCAAAGCCTGAATGGCAAAACAGTTGACGGGAATATACATCAATTCAGCTATATAACCGTACTTGTTCGAGAAATTATATCTTCTCTCCGGTGTTAGGCCTTCCCAAATAATCTTCAGCTTGCTCAGTTCGTTGGTAATAATTTGTGCTTGACAGGAAGCAGGTATTGTCACTATTTCATCTGGTGGTAGACTATCTCCAAATCGTCGTTGTGTCTGCTCTGCCCACTGATGCACAACGTTGGGTTCGTCGTGCGAAGAATTGAGTGACCGTGACGATGCAATAGGTACATTGGCACTCATTTTGTTCCCCTTTTAAAAAAATAAAATAAATAAATAAAGTTTGCTAAAACGTAACGTTTCAAGAACTAATAGATTTTCATGTGCCTATTGACAATCCTCCAAAGGTCGACACTACTTTATCTAAAAATAAATTCAAATGGAGAAGATATTTTGAAATAGACTCAAGGAAAATGAAATAAAACTTTTCATGCGCCTATCCTTACTAACTCTTCTGGTGGTCAACACTACTGAGTTTAAAAATAAAAATCAATTTGAAAAAATATAAAAATAAATCCTATAAAATGAAATAGAACTTTTCATGTGCCTATCCTTACTAACCCTTTTCGGTGGTCGACACTACTAAGTTTAAAAATAGAAGATAAAAAAACATTTTGAAAAAAATAAAAAAAATAAATGAAAACACGATCCTAGAAAATGAAATAGGACTTTTCATGTGCCTACCTTACTAACTCCTTTTGGTGGTCGACACTACTAAGTTTTAAAATAAAAATAAACGATAAAAAAACATTTTGAAAAAAATAAAAATACGATCCTAGAAAATGAAATATGACTTTTCATGTGCCTATCTTACTAACTCTTTTTGGTGGTCGACACTACTAAGTTTTAAAATAAAAATAAAAGATAAAAAACATTTTGAAAAAAATAAAAAAACGATCCTTGAAAATGAAATAGGACTTTTCATGTGCCTATCTTACTAACTCTTTTTTGGTGGTCGACACTACTAAGTTTTAAAATAATCAAAAATATATATTTTATTTCACTCCCTTTTTTAACATTTTTGAAAAATGAATAAAGTGAAGGTAATTTAAGGTTATCTAAACAACAATATTTTAAAAAAAATGATCTCGAAACAAAACCAACTACAAAGTAAATAAGTTGAACAATAAAAAAATGATGTGTTGGCAAGGTTCTAAACTTAAAGGATAACGGTCCCCAAATTAACTTCAATGTTAAAAAAATAACAAAGAAATTAACTTGAGCGAGAATTTTTCGTGCGCCTATGCGGGGGCAATTAAATCCCCTCGAAAGTCGACACTACTAAATTCTCAATTCTAATCTTAAAGGTATAGCTCGGGTATAGAGCCGTGATTGTGGGTAAAATGCATGTCCATGCGGAAAATGTAAATTGCAGCAAATATATCATAACAGTAATAATAAATTAAACATGTTAAATAATAATAAAAAAAAACTAACAAATAATACACCAAGATCAAAAATTGAAAATTGAAAGCAATAAAAAAACTAACAATAAAATAAACAAAGAAATAAAAGAAAAAAATAAAGGACCAAAAATAAAAATTGGATAAATATAAAAAATGCAATGGCCTGACCCTCTAAAAAAAATCCCCAGTGGAGTCGCCATGCTGTCGCAACGTCATCGCGACGCGGAGCGGCCGACGTCCTCTTTTATAGGGTTTTGTTTTAAAAATAAAGAGATGGAGTCGCCACCAACCATTTTGGGTGTGATTGGTCACCTTAAAACAAAAACTAGTCTAAGAAAACAGAAATCAGGTTCGGGAGTCGATTGAGTGTAGGGAAGGTATTAGCACCCTACAACACCCGTTAAAAACGGTAGCCATATTTTATCTCATATTATCCGGTTAATTTTAAAATGTCCTTATTTTGAAAAAAATAAATAATAGTTTATAAAAAACAATGTCTCATTTAATCAAACCTTAACTTTAAAAATAAAGTAAGAGTTTTGATGTATTGAGGGAAAAATATCCTTAGTTAATTATCATATTAAATTTTCTTTTATTTAAAGAAAATTGTTTACCTCAAGAATTTGAGAAATTTATCCCAACTCCGTCATAGAATTTATATGATAATATCTCATTTTAAATTTGTTATTTTTTAAAGTGATTGGAAGGATTTTCGTATGCTTGCACGAGAGTCGAAACTCTACGAAGTCACATTACTCAGCCCTCAAAACAAATATTATTTTATTTTTTACAAACGTTATTTTTAAACGAAAATATGATTTTGATTATAAAATCAAATTAAGATTTAGAAAAATTTAAATTAAAGATAAAGTTAAAATTTGTTTGAAATATATATTTACAAAATAATTAAATTTTTATTTACAAATTTAAATTAAGGTAAGTTGAAAGATACCTAAAAATCTTAAAATTGAAAACGAAAATACGTTATAATTTAAATAGAAGTTCAAACATTAAATTGAAAAATCAACTATAAAATTGTAATAAGAAAAACAAAGAAGGGTGTTTTGTAATTAAATAGAAAATGTTAAAATTATAATTTTGAAAATATCATTAATGGCAAATTCGTAAATAACTCAAAAGGATAAACTTTACCCTTCCTCTTCATCGTACAGCTCTGTGGAGGTTCATCTGCCAACGCCGCGCCGCCTCCCATCCGAGCATCGTTCGAGCGCCGCCGTCTGCTGCAAAGATCTCCGCTGCTGATCGTTGAAGTCCGTCTGCTCGAGATCTTCCGTCGTTGGCTGGGCATTGCATCGCCATCGTCTGCCATTAGCGCCGCCGTGAAGCTCGATACAGGATCGTTGGAACTCTTCTGCCGCCGTCGCGTTGAAGATCGCCGTTGGTCTGTTCGGAGCCCGCAGTCGTCAAGTCTCGCAGCCGTCTGGTTTCGTGGAGCTCCGCCGCGCCGTCGTGAGGGTCTGAGATGAAATCGGTTGCCGGAGAGCTGACCGTGGTTCGCCGTTCGTGGAGCTCCGCCGCCGCCGTGGTTGTAGGTCTGCGTTCAGATGCGTCGCGCCGCCGGTTGGGGAAGGTTGGTCCGCCGTTTGAACTTCGCTCAAAAAATGGAAAAAGAAATAAAGGGAAAAGTGGAATTTTGGAGAGAGAAACTTATTTTTGGTCAAAGTCTCAATTTTGACTTTAAAATCAAGTTCTAATTTTTATCCGCCTCTCCACGAGCCTTTGCTCTGATCCTTTTCTTTCTCTTGAATGATTCTTTACCCGATATTTATAGACGATGAAAACGTCAAACAAGGTTAAAATCAAACAATTAATGACTCAAAATTTTATTCTTAATTGAAACGGATTTTGACCAAAATTAACAAATATGTTATACTCATAAATGAATATTAAATTTTTAATCCAAAAATGAATTAAATAATTTATACTCATAAATGAATATCAAATATTTAATCCAAAAATGAATTAAATAATTTATACTCATAAATGAATATCAAATATTTAATCCAAAAATGAATTAAATAATTTATACTCATAAATAGAAATAAATGAATATTAAATTTTAGCCATAAAATGACTTATAAATTTTATACTCATAAAATGTTAATCTTATTTGTCAAATTAGGTAAAAATCCTTCTCAAACAATTAAAACATTATTTTTGTTATTTTTCTCAAATTTTCGAAATTAATTAAATACATAATAAAAAAGTGAATTTACAACTTAAAAAGACTCAATCAAATATGATAAAAAAAAAAAAAAAATAAATAAGGTAAAAACATTAATAATAAACAAATGCCCGGACCAAATACGGTGTCTACAGCATAAATCATGTATATGTTGGGTTTTATGTCCTAAAACTCGTGGTTTGTAAACTGAATATATATTTTATTTTGCAATAAAGTTGTTATTGAATAAAGTGAATTGTGTTTACTTTTAACCTAACTCCAATAAACAAAGAACCCATGGCTATAGGTTGTATACTTGAACTTCATGTGTGACATGATTGTGGATCAAGTTCAAGTAATAGCCAGAACGGTCTATAGTATAGGGATAAAGTTGGGTACCTTATCCTGGGGACACTATTTGACGCGACTCACTTTGTATAGTACAAACGATGTGATCCGAAATCGTTCATGTGGAGACATGTGAGTGATGGTGTCCTATGCAATGAGTTTGCATAAGACTGAACCGCGAAACAAGTCGCTCTTTCTTTATAACTCCGTTTACTGTAAATACCGACTTTTTCATATGATGACCTAGGTAACTCGATCTGAATCCTGAGCACGCTATGAACTCCTGTTTATTCAGGCTTATCCTTTGACTTGTATGGGTGAGAGTGGCCCGAGATCGCCGACTCAATAAGCCTACCATCTTGGGAATAAGACCGGGTGGGTAGCTGGGAACATAGTCTTGAGAGATGGAATTCACTCCTACCCGCATTGAGGGATTAGTTCTGAGGTTGTTCCCTTAAGTTATGACTCCGGGTCTTGAACTAGGGATCTCACCCTCTCATTGGCCCGAGAGGGACTTGGTATAGTGATGAGATCACATACCAATCGGTTTGGTGGTTAGACCACAAACTAATAGTTCATTAGAGGATCAGTGGGACTTAAGGAACAAGATGTAATTACGGGGGTAAAACGATTATTTTGACCCCGCTATAATTACGAACAACCTGTGAAGGATCGACTTACTGATGATGGTTATATCAAGAGGACAGAAATATATCTACGGTGAGGAGAGTGCAACCCTTGGACTTTAGTGGAGTCTCCGGGGGTTAACGAATGTTGGTTAGCTTGGCTAAAGAGTTTGGCTGGTTAATCTCGTATCGTTGGAGCTCATGATCTGTAGGTCCTTTAGGTTCTTCTGGCTAGCTCGGATTAAGCAGTGTAACAATATGAGAGAAAAAGAATGTGAATTTATTCAAATTCATTTTTGGAAGAATGATGGACATATTTAAATATGATTTAAATATGTGATCGGTCTATTACATGAATAGGCATTCATGTGTGATGATTCGGTTTAAGAAACCGGGATTAGTCTTATTATTTAATTAATATTTCATATTGAATTAAATAATAATATTAATTAATTAAAATTTAATTTGTTTATTAAAATTAATTATGAATTAATTTTAAAATGACAAAATATTACAAGTGGGATTATCCAAGTCAAAGTTGATTTATCCAAGTTGAGTGGATTTATCCAAGTTGTGAAGTGGATTGTGAATCACCAACAACATGCATAAACTCATCAATTTTGGAACACTTGGTTGAAGACTAATCCATCCAATTTGAGGTGCCATGCTAAGCAAAGAGTTTGTTGCATGTGAATTGCCTATAAATTGGATGAAGTTCAAATGATTTGAGGTTGATGAATTTTCAAAGAGTTTGAATATTTGGATGAGCATGAAGAGTTCATGTTACTTGAGAAATTAGAAAGCTAATTGTTAGATATTTTTCATAAAATCTCATCCCTTTCACCTTCTCATCTTCATCTTCCAAACTTTTTCTTTCATAAAGGAGTCCCACCACTCCGTTGCTCGGCCCGAGGATAGCGGGACTATCGGAGGTGGTTCTCGGAGAGCTCGAGAGAAGCTTTGAACGGTTCGTGAAGAGATTCGAGCATCGGACTAGAAGTCCTTAGAACTACAAGAGGTATGTGTTCTAATTCCTTTTATTTCATAGCTTTGAGCATGTTTCTTATTTAGCTAAATTGATGAAATTAAAGTGTCAATGATCCGACTCGCTTCCGCTGCGCTACATGCGCTCCATCAGTATAGTTGCATGGATTGAGTGTTTTACATTAATATTGCCCACACATTAAGCACACAACAAGTGTTTAGCGTCGTTGCTGAGAATTTGATTTATTTTTATGTTTAGGTTGTTTGATTATAAGACTTGTGTTGAACGTTTGAGCTCATATTGTTTGCTATTATTTTCAGGTACTAACGATGGTTTTTGAGTTAGTTTCCTAGCTACGAATACGAGTTTGAGCTAGATTCGGAACCCGAGAGAAGTTTCAGGCGCAGATTGCGAGAGCAAAGGGAAGTAACTGAGCAGATGGACAATCCTCTTAGTAATCATGTGCCTGTAGCTCCTAGAAACCTTAATCATTCAAACAAACATGTTAATCATGTAAATGCACAACTAATGGAAGAGCAAAGTAGGGCAGCTGTTGTTAGGAATCCCATTAACATTGGTAATGAGAAGAATAATGTCATTTTAAGTTATCTAGTGCCTATGCCGAAAGAATTGAACCCCAACGTTATTAGACCTAAGATTACAACTCATTCCTTTAAGTTTAAGTCGGTCATGTTCCAAATGTTGTCCACTATGGGTCAATTTTACGGTATAGAGAATGAGGACCCCTATAACCATTTAAGGAATTTCCTAGGGGTTAGTGATACCTTCGTCATTCCAGAAGTGACTCAAGAAGCCTTGCGCCTGTACCTATTCCCGTACTCACTTAGAGACAAGGCTAAATCATGGTTAAATTTCTTACCATCCGGATCTATAGTAAATTGGACTGACTTAGCTTAGAAATTTTTAGTAAAATACTTTTCACCCGATAGAAATTCGAACTTTAGGGACGATATCATCAAATTCAAGCAAAGTGAGAATGAATCAGTGCATGAAGCTTGGACATGTTACAAAGATTTATTGAGTAAATTTCATCATCATGGTATTCCTTGGTGCATCCAAATAGAGGTTTTCTTTAAGGGATGTAACTCAAGCACTAGGCAAATGCTTAATTCGTTCGCTGGAGGGTCTATGTTGTCTAAGAGTTACAATGAGGCTTATAAGATCTTAGAAAAAAAATTCAGCCACCAACTGTAGATGGTCTGGTAACCCTATAGAGCCAAGTAGGAAGAAGAGATCTTATGATGTTGATGCCTTTAATGTCATGAATAATCAAATCACCGCCCTGACCAATATGATGAAACAAATGGCTCAGACGAACCTTCAGCAAAAAGCTAACGCTAATGCCAATTCCTCAGCATCGCCTTGGTGTGGTAAATCAAGTGGACGCTTTGGTGTACGTCTATTGTGGTGAAGGACATGTGTATGATTATTGTCCAGTAAATCTTGCGTTAGTTTGTTACATTGGAAATCAAGTCAATTAGAGAAATAATTTGTACCCCAATACTTTCAAATCCAGGGTGGCGAAACCACCTAAATTTCCCTTGGACAGGGCAAAACCATAGCAATTATGCACCTGCCATGCAGCCAAGACCAAATGGACCACTTAGATTTAGTCAGTCAAACCAAGTTAATTCCTCTTAGTTCCAAAAGCCTCCAAATGTTCAACCAATAGGTCCTTCTTTAGAAAACATGATGAAGGAATAAATGGCTAGGAATGATGCTACAATTCAAAGTCAGCAAGTGTCTTTGCGAAACTTGGAAAATCAGATAGGACAATTGACCAATGCGTTGAAGGCAAGACCTCAAGAAAAATTACCTTCGAACACTAAGAATCCTAGGAGAGAAGTAAAAGAATAAGTGCAAGTCATAGAACTTAGAAGTGGTCGAGCGTTAGTTAGCAATGCCAAAGTCATTCCACAGCAAGTAGAGGACAAGCAGCTTAATGCTTTAGTAGAGAAAAAAACTGAATATTGTTGTTAGCAATACTAACAGTGGGACAAGGGCTAGACTTGAAGTCATTAAGGAGGAAATTGAAGAAATTCCTAGAGAAGTACCCATAGTTTCTAGACCGCAGGTACCTTTGTATGTCCCTCCATCACCATTTCCTAGAAGGTTGAAAAAGAAACAAGACCAAGATCTTCATTTCCAAAAGCTTTTAGAAATTTTGAAGCAAGTCCATGTCAATATCCCTTTCGTAGAAGTTCTTCGATCTATGCCCTCATATGCCAAATTCTTAAAGGACATTATTACCAACAAGAGAGTGATGGGAGAGTTTGAAACTGTGAATTTAACCGAGGAGTGTAGTGTTATTTTGCAAAACAAGTTGCCTCCTAAGGAAAAAGACCCAGGATCATTCACCCTACCCATAACTATAGGGAAAAATATGTTGGAAGAGCGTTGCGCGATTTAGGAGTCAGCGTTAACCTTATGCCACTTTCATTGTACCAAAAATTAGGCATATGCGAAGCTCGCCCAACTACAGTCACCTTGCAGTTAGCCGATCGATCAATCGAATACCCTGAAGGTAAAATCGAAGATATTTTGATCAAAGTTGACAAATTTATTTTTCTTGCAGATTTTATCATCTTGGATTACAAAGTTGACAAGAAGGTGCCCATCATTTTGGGAATACCGTTTTTGGCAACGGGGTGTGCGCTCATCGATGTCCATAAGGGGGAGCTGACTATGAGAGTGCATGAGAAGGAAGTAAAGTTCAATGTGTTTAAAGCGCTAAGGTATCTCTCTGATCTTCAAGACTGTGCGACAATAGATGTGGTTGATGGAGTTAGTACACCATGAGTATGAAATAGAATTGCTAGAAAATCTCACTTGTATTTTTGGGCAGATTGAATTAAATGACATGAATGTGAATTACTTGCAACATGATGATGCATGCAACATAATAGCTTACTCGCATTCATTTCAACCTCTTGATCTTGTGGACCATATATCACCCCATATGTTCCCTTCGATTGAACAGTCACTCACCCTCGAATTAAAATCTTTGCCTATTCATTTGAAGTATGCATATTCAGGTGATAATGAAACTTTGTCTGTCATCACTTCTTCAACATTGAATTCTGATCATGAAACTGAGTTGATTGTATTGTTGAAGCAATATAAAAAAACAATAGGTTGGATCTTAGCTGACATTAGAGGAATTAACCTTTTTTTTTTATGCATAAAATTTTGTTAGAAGAACGACACTCAGCAAGAATTGAACACCAAAGAAGGTTAAATCCCTCTATGAAAGAGGTTGTCAAAAGAGAAATCATTAAGTTGTTAGATGCTGGACTCATTTTCCTTTTTCAAATAGACAATGAGTGAGTCCAGTCCAATGTGTACCCAAAAAAGGAGGCATGACCGTAGTAGCTAATGAGTCTCATGAGTTGATTCCCACTAGAACGGTCACATGCTCGAGAGTTTGCATGGATTATAGGAAATTAAATAAAGTGACAAACAAGGACCATTTTCCAGTGTCATTTATTAGTCAGATTCTAGATAGGCTTGCAGGTCAGTCTTTTTATTGTTTTTTGGATGAATATTCTAGTTACAACCATATTACTATTGATCCAAAAGATCAAGAAAAGACTTGTTTTACATGTTCTTTTAGTACATTTGCTTTTCGTAGAATGCCATTTGAATTGTGCAATGCACCAACAACCTTTCAGCGATGTGCAATATTTTCTGACCTCGCGGAGTCCATAGTAGAAGTCCTTCTAGATAATTTCTCGATTTTTGGAAATTATTTTCAAACATGTTTGGTTAATTTGGGGAAAGTATTGGAGCATTGTGAGCAAACACATTTAGTGTTGAACGGGGAGAAATGTCACTTCATAGTGCGAGAAGGCATAATGTTGGGGCATAAGATTTCGCAAAAAGAAGTAGAAGTTGACAAGGCTAAGATTGAGATCATATAAAAACTTGAGCCTCCGTCAAATGTTAAGGGAATTACGAGTTTCCTAGGACATGCTGGATTCTATAGGCGTTTTATCAATAATTTCTCAAAAGTGTCAAAACCTTTATGTTCCTTGTTAGAGCTAAATAGGTAATGTCTTAAGTACAAGAATTTTGGCTTCTCCCGACGCACAACAATCGTCGAGACAAGCAACAAAACCGTCGAGAGAACTTTTCTCGACGGAAAAAAAAATCGTCGGCACGTGGAGAACCTCTCTCGACGGTTTTTTACTTACCGTCGAGAGAACTACTTCTATCGACGATTCTAAACCGTCGATAGAAGTAGTTCTCCCGACGGTTCACCTAAACCGTCGAGAAACGTGGTTCTCTCGACGAAAACCACTTTTCTCGACTGTTGTGCAAAATCGTCGAGAAAACTACTTCTCTCGACGGTTTAGTTAAACCGTCGAGAGAAGTTTTTTTTTTTTTTTTTTTTAATCTTATAATATTTTTCATTTGAAATACTTTCATAATTTGAAGCTTTGATGCTTATAATACCTAAACAAATTGGACACGAAATTATACAAAAGTACATTTATTATAATCTAAATTCGTTTTTACAATTAGTTTGTAGAAAGTTTGAATACACAAAATATTAAGCCTACACTAATATAGAAGAAATCGTTATTCGAACTCGCCAACTTCAAACAATCTTCAAAAGCAAGTTTTGTGAATAACATCGACTTAAACTACCTGAAAAATAAGAAAATCAATAACACATTAGAACATAGCATAAAACAAAATTATAACTCACGAACATAAACTCAAAAAATAGAACTTATAACAACACACATAAGAACTAAATTTACTTAACCCCTTCAAATACAAGCTTGAAGAGCATGCATCAACCCAACTCAAATACAATCTCTTAGAGCATGCATCAACCTGCATAATCCATATACTAATTAATTTACCTAACATTTTTAAAATTTTATGAGCAACATAAAGTCTAGAACTCAACTATCATGCATTTTATATCTATATATATATATACTAAAGAAATCACAAGTCGTTAAAACTTACCTAAACTTAAACAACCAAATAACTTAAACTAAATTAGCTTAACCTAAACTTAAACAACCTAAATTAATTTAAACTGAACTTAAGTAACCAAATTAACTAAAACTAAATTAGCTAAACTTAAACTAAACTTAACTAAACTAGAAATATAATGAGAAGGTAAAGTTATGGGATCAAATTCATCTTTTAACTAAACATAAATAACTAAATTAATTAAAACTAAAACAACCCTATTAACTTAAACTAAACTTAAACAACCAAATTACTTAAACTAAACTAAAAGATGCTCTTTTTTCAATTACAAGACAAATTAGAGACTCAAGATCATGGATGCTTTTAACTCCTTTTGAGAAACTCCATTATTTTAATTTTCAATTTAGATTCATTTTTCACAGCCATGGATTATCCGTTCTTCCTTACCCTTATTTCAACAGAATAATCATCATGTCACCTGTTGCAATTTTGAGATACAGTGGAATAATCCTCAGCTACAAAGAACATAGAAATACAAACTAACATCTTGGCGAGGGAATAATCCTCCGCTAAGCCTTCAAGTGGATTTTCTATTTTTCTTTTTTAGAATACAACATTACTATTTACCAATACATGGAGATTCAAACTTTCAGCCTAAGAGAAAGATAATTAACATCTTGACCAATATTGGATTTGATATAGTTCATAACTTCTTTGATTTAACAAAATTGAACCCTAATCATTAATTACAGAACGCAAATGATAATACATTGATCATTAAAAAAAAAAAGAGGAACAATAAAACAAAACAAACATAGATAGATACAAGAACAACAATCCAAGTGGAATCAATTTCAACGCACATATAAGCATCAATTCTAACATCAAACTACAACAAACGCTTTTCAAAACACACTAATAATGAAAAAAGAAACAGAATCATAAAAAAAAAAAAAAAAAAAAACAATAGTGTTTTTGTTTACCGTTACTGTGAAGAAAAAAGATCTGCGGCAGTGAAGGTGAAGCGAACTGTGGCGGTGGAGGGTCAGACGAACGACGACGGTAGAGGGTGAGGCAAACGACAACGTTGGAGGGCGAGGCGAACGGCGAGGAAAAATACGGTGTTGAAGGGCGAGGCGAACAACGACGTTAGAGGGTGAGGTGAACGACAGAGAGGGCGAATGGATGAACGAAAATGGAAGAAGAGAGTAAATGTCGACGAATTGTTTAAATTAGGTTTAAAACGGGTTTTCTCGACGGTTTTTAAAAACCGTCGAGAAAACCCAATTTTTTTCTCTTAACGGTTATTAAAACCGTCGAAAAAACCCTTTTTTCTCTCGACGGTTTCTTAAAACTGTCGAGAGAACCCGATTTATATAAATGTTAAAAAAAAACCAGTTTTGGCTTGCCGGTTTATTAAACCGTTTGAGAGAATAATTGGATTTCTCTCGACGGTTTGTTAAAACCGTCGAGACAACCCAATGTTTTCTCGACGGTTTATTAAATCGTCGAGAGAAGAATTCAATTTTCTCGACGATTTAAACGAACCGTCGAGAGAAATCCAAGTTGTCTCGACGGTTTAATAAACCGTCGAGAGAACATCAGGTTGTCTCGACGGTTGGTAAAACCGTTGAGAAAGCTGCTTTTTACCGTCGAAATTAAAACCGTCGAGAGAACTTCCGTCGACAAAAACCAAAATTTTTTGAAAAATTTAAAGAATGTTTGAATGCATTTCTAACTCTGAAAAATGCTTTAGTAATAACAACGATAATTGTTGCCTCAATATGGGACTTGCCTTTTGAGTTAATGTGCGATGCTAGCGACTACGCGGTAGGAGCTATGCTAGGCCAAAAAGCCAAAAAAACTACGCACCCAATTTACTATGCAAGTTGAGCTTTAAATGAAGCTCAATGCAATTACACAACTACTGAAAAAGAGTTTTTTGTTGTTGTATTTGCATTCGAAAAATTTTGTTCTTATCTTATAGGAAGCAAAAGCATGACGTTCACTGGTCATGCTGCAATTAAGTATTTTCTAAATAAAACGGATGTTAAACCGAGGTTAATTTGTTGAGTCCTTTTGCTGCAGGAGTTTGACTTAGAAATTAGGGATAAAAAAGGGTGTGAAAATGTGATTGCTCACCATTTGTCTATACTAGAACAATCCTCTTTTCTACCTAAGCAATTAGTCATTTTTTATTTTGTTATAGATGAACAATGAGCAGACCAATACGAGAGGAAACTCAAATTCAAGGATTTTTGCCGAATCTAGCGCAGGAAGAGCGCCCGCATTTTGTTTGGCACCGCTTGCCACATTGTATGTCACCCATGTCATTGATCATAAATAACCATGGTTTGCTGATTTTGTGAATTTTCTTACAATTAACATTTTTTTCCAGAGTTTAAGCACTTTCAGGAAAAGAAAAAAATCTTGCATGATGTTAGGAAAGACCTTTGGGATGATCCAAACTTATATCGATGTTGTGCTGATGGAATGCTGAGAAAATCTGTATCGGAATATGATGCACCAGAAATTCTGGAGCATTGTCATTCATCACCACATGAAGGTCATTTCGGTGGTCAGATGACTACCGCCATGGTATATCAGTCTGGTTATTATTGGTCATTAGTGTTTAAAGATGCCCACTTATTTGCTAAGGTTTGTGATGAATGTCAAAGGACATGGAACATTAGTCGCAAAGACAAAATGTCCTTGACCTACATTTTAGAAATAGAGTTATTTGATGTATGAGGAATAGATTTTATGGATCTTTTTCCTCCTTCATCAGGAAACCTATACATTCTTTTAGCAGTGGATTATGTGTCAAAATGGTTAGAGGCTATAGCATGTTCACAAAAGGATGCACAAACAGAGCTAAAGTTTTTGCAAAAACATATCTTCACGCGATTTGGCACTCCTAGAGCATTGATTAGCGATGAGGGTTCACATTTTATCAATAGACTTATGACTAGCATGTTAGCCAAATATAATGTGAAGCATAAGGTTGCTACACCTTATCACCCTCAATCGAATGGACAAGCTAAAATCTCAAATCGAGAAATCAAAAGCATCATTGAGAAAGTCGTGAAGCCAAATAGAAAAACTTGGTCCACCAAGTTAGATGAGGCTTTATGGGCTTATAGGACAACTTTTAGGGCCCCATTAGGAATATCTCCTAATCGATTGGTTTATGGCAAGGCATGTCATTTGCCTCTTGGGTTGGAAAACAAAGCATTTTGGGTTCTTAAAGCTTTGAATTTTAGCCTCCAAAGTGTTGTAAATCTTAGGTCTTTTCAGTTGAATGAGTTGGATGAACATAGGCATCTATCACATGCAAATGAAAAAAATGTACAAGGAAAATAATAAGATTTTCCATGACAAGAACCTAAGACCTAAAACTTTTGAGAAAGACCAAAAAGTGCTACTGTTTAATTCTAGGCTTTGACTTTTTCCTGACAAATTGAAATCACGATGGCAAGGACCTTTTGTTGTCATTAATGTCTTTTCGCATGGTGCAAATACAATTTAGGGTGAAGACAAAGGTAATCCTTTTACAATGAATGGAGCAAGGCTCAAACACTACTACGGGGAAGATGTACAGAGGAAGCTCACTACTTTCCTCTTGACGGATGATTGATGATGCGAGCGTTTTGTGGGAGTATAAGCATAACATAACATTATTTTGCTCCAAAGAGTTTGTAATTAATGTATTTTTGTTGGGTTACATTTATTTTGTTGCTTATTTCGCTTTTACTTTTTGGCAGGCGGATAAATTTCGTATAGTGGGGTAAATTTCTTTGAAAATTTTGTGTGAGGAAACCAACGGCTAGTTGGAAGTGTCAGAGCAGCGTTGCAGCGAAATCAGAAGGGGAAGAAATCCAAGAAACCAAAGAAATCGCGCTCCGCCTCAGCGATCGTCCCAACTACGTTTGTGGCCGAGAAGGCCAAAGAGGCTCTGGCAAGCCCTTCGTCCCAAACATCAAAGAAAAGGGCTTGGGCGGATGTTTCACTCATCCGCCAGCCTAAGATCGAATCGGAGAGAAAATGGGAAGAAGTTTCAGAGGAAGAACAAAGGCTAGCGGACGTCGCTGTTACGGAGAATCCAGAAGAAGCGAGGGAAGAAGAGGATGAGCACCTTGTCGAAAATGAGCCAGAGTCGTTAGCACTGGAAGAAAGAGAAGGACTAGACAAACTAGTTGCAGACTTAGAAGCAGAGCTCGACAGAGAGCTAGAGGAGGAAGAACAAGCCCAGTTCAGCCCAAACCGAAGAAGAGGAAGATCGTGAAGGCCAAGAGGCCAAAGCCGTCCAAAAGAGCAGTTGCCTTGCCAAAACCCGAATCGCCGCCAAAAGTGTTGGTAAAGATTGAAGCGTTTGAAAAAGTGTTGGAATAGTGGGAGCCTCCGACTACAGAGTTTAGCGAAGAAGAAGAAGAGCGTGAAGATTGAAAACACTCAGGGATGTTTGACTAATCCTTATCCTATCTGCTTTTTGTTGACCGTGTCCCCTCATATCATGAAATCAATCTATTTATTTTCGTGCTTAATTAGCTAGTTGCTTTACTTTTTGTTATTCTGTGCAGCTTTAGGTAGTTTAGTTTAGTTAGTTTAGTTTAGTTAGTTTAGTTTTTGTTGATGCTTTAGTTAGTTTAGTTTTTGTTGATTAGTTCTTAGAGAAAGCTCTGCATGTCTCTTTTAGTAAATGAAGTTGCATATTCCTTTCAATTCCATATGCAAGTTGTATCTATTATTTTGTGTGTCATGATCCTGTGCCAGTATGATTTTTGTGTCCACATTTCTTTAGTATAAAGTCTCTAATATAGCATAATTCTAACAAAGAATCATGGCTGCTACATTTTGATTCTCTATCTTGTGATGATGTTGTTAGTTTAAAATGCTTAGCTAGCTTGGTTTGTTTTCTCTGTTGGTCTTGGTCTATTGGAACTTGTTGGATGAGTGCCAAATACTTTTACTAAGCTTCGAGTCAACCAACCACGATAGAAAGAATGAAAGTGTATAAGACCTTGCCTTAGCAAAGTGTAAATCTCTAATTGTTTGTGCTTATCTAACCTAGAAAAACTCATTTCAAACCTTAGTTCTTAAAGTTCCAAACTCGTTTTCAACTTGAACTAGATGCTTCTAGTTAAGTTTGGGGGTTTGCCGCTCAATGTTCTCATTGAGGACAATTAAGATGCACTCATCTCTTCTTTGTGATTTTTTTTTTCTCAAAGTTGTTGAGTAACCCACAGTTGGCACTGCGTAAAAAGGTAACTAAGAGAATTGAAAAGTCAAAAAAGCATAAGTGCAAGGCCTGAAAATTACAACCCTTGGAGGCTTAGATGTTCTTAGTAATTGAAATATGATCTTAAGTGTTGAGCTAAGCAGGGAGTGGGTTGTAGCTGGAAGGATAATCTTAAAGGAAATGAGTGTTCATCCTTAAGGAGTGATGTCATGGCTTAGTTGTTTATATACCGCACATCAATGCATTAACATTTTAATGTTCCTTTTTTTTTTTCCCAATTTTTAGATACCCATACCTTTTGATTTAATCCAATTCATCTTCAATTTTTTTAAAATATTCAAACTGTTCATTTTTGTTCTTCATAGATTCTCAGTCCGTTTATTAAAATACACAGTACATATACACATTGACAATGCAGTACATATACACATTGGCAATGTAGTACATGTACACTGCATTTTTTTTCAGATGTATGTGTACACACGTTTTTTTAGGTATATTTTGTTTCTAGGTATATAAACAGTCCATGTGACATGTACACTGTAATTATTATTTTTTTCCCATTGAAATTCATTTACGATTTTGTAGGCACATGTACAGCACATCAATGCATTAACATTTTGAATACACGTTGTTCCCCTCCCTCAATGCATAAACATTTATTTGATTTAATTAACAACTTTATTTTTAATCTTGATTTAGGAGTCATTGGTTACGTTGTTGAAGATTATGGGTGATTATGTAGTTGTTGAAGAATTATTATAACTATATTGTTTTCTTTGTCTAGATTATGAGTATTTTAAAATTGGTTAATTAAGGGTAATTTAGTCTTTTTGTCTTCAACAGACACTAAATATAACTTTAGACATTCCTACCATAGAAAACAATTTAGGCTCTGTTTCGAATTGCGGTGACTTCGAAAATAATTGCTTCTAGCTGTGCTTTTAAAAAAATCAGCTGTACTAATAAGTGTTTGGTAAATTTCAATTTTAAACCTAAAAAAATAGGTGGTAATGTTTGGTAAACTAATACCGAATTTGGGAGATTTAACTATAATGACCAAAATAGACATATAATTTCAAAGAATTAAAAACAAAATTTAATATAATAATTAAAATTACAAAATATAACTTTTTTTTAATTAAATTTATTTTGATAAAATGATGTGAGAAATAATTTTTATTATTTCAAATTTAATTAAAAAAAATATAAGAAAAATAAATTAATGTTAATTTATTTTTAATTTTAATTTTATCCACCATTTTAAATTACTTGATATATTATTTTAATAAAATTATAGAACAAAAAGATAGAATTGTCTTTGGAAAAAGTTTCCAAAAAAATAGAGTTGAAAATAGGAAAAAAAAAATGGATGAATTTGTTTTTGACGAATGGATCGTGGGAGAAGATGGAAGTTATGGAGGGATAAAATAGGAATTGTGAAAGTTAGTTGGAAGAGGCACTAGATTGTTTGAGAATCCAATTTCAAAAGCTACTCTCTATCAGATTTTAGAAAAGGAAGGAATTAAAAAAGTGATTTGATTTAAATTAATATAAAATCAGATTTACCAAACAAAAAAACGGTTAAAATTATTTAAAAATCACTTTAATCACCTTCAAACGCAACACCAAACGGGGCCTTAGACTTATATCAAAACAACTATTTAATTTTGGACAGAGAAATTCTATAGGACGACCATAATGTGGCTGCCCAAATGATATGTTATGTGGAACTTTGAATTTAGAGTTTTTTTTTTTTTTTTTTTTTTTTAACTTTCTATTTTTTTTCTTCCATTTTCTAAAATGCTTCCTAATTTATATTTTCTTAAATTTTAGAGATTAATATTTAAGGATTTAGTCTTTAAAATTTAGGGTTGTAAAAGGATTTAGTTTTTAAAATTTAGGGTTTCATATTTACAAGTTAGATTTAGTATTTAGGGTTTCGTATTTACGATTTAGAGTTTAAATTTTAGGATTTAGGGTTTATTGTTAGAATTTTGTATTTATTGTGGGTTTAGGTTTATAGTTTAGGATTTTATTCTTTATTTCTTCAACGATTTAGAAATCTGAAAGCCTTAAGATAAAACTCTGGTTTTCTTCTTCTTTTGTAGGTGACAAAAAAAAAAAAAAACAAAGTTACGAATTTTGAGAGTTCTTTTGGAGCGGAGGAAAGAGATTTTAAACACTCAAAATAGTGGAGATTGCGTTGGGGACGGGAGATTGGCATGCGATTTGTTCTTCTATCCTTAACTTTTGTAGTTGTTATTTTATTTATGCATACCTACATCCATTATTCTTAGGGATTGATGTAGTTATTTGTTTTTATGGTAAATGACTCAATATATGTGATTGTTTGATTTC
Organism: Herpetospermum pedunculosum; assembly: GCA_028017165.1. Classification (NCBI taxonomy): domain Eukaryota; kingdom Viridiplantae; phylum Streptophyta; class Magnoliopsida; order Cucurbitales; family Cucurbitaceae; genus Herpetospermum; species Herpetospermum pedunculosum. Next base: position 68,213,813 of record CM051523.1, on the reverse strand, counting down.
ATTCATAATTTGCTTAATGTTTTTTTTTTTTTACAACATATGGAGAGGAGGATTCAAACTTGAGACCTCTTGCTCATAGTTCATACATTATGTCGGTTGAGTTATGCTCATATTAACAATTTGCTTATGCTTTTGATTTAGGCATAGATTGAATGTTGATTTTTTTTTTAATCTTAGGCTTAAGAGAGATAGTTTAGTTTATAACTTAAATACCTGATTGAGGTAGTTATAATATGTAGAGATTCAAGACTGCTTCCTAAGTTGTTAAAAGATTAGACATAAGGCCTGTTTTTTTTTTAAATGATTAGGCATAAGGCCTTTTTTTTTTTCTTTTTTTTCTTTTTCTTTTCTTTTTCTAAGAATGGTATAGGTTTAAATTAAAAAATATGACAAATTCACATAAATAAATTTAAGAGAAATTGAAACAAACATCAATTTAGAGTAAAATAATTAAAAATGTAGTATTTTTTTAAAAAAAAATACAGTTATGGCAATTTCTATCCCTCATAGTATGATCTATGGTTGATAGAAGTTTATCGCTAATAGACTCAATTTTTTTTTTTTTGTAGAATTTTGTCAGTGATAGAAGTCTATCACTCAACGATAGAGTCTATCGGTGATAGCCACTAATTTTTTGCCATATTTGCAAAATGTTTTAAACTTTGCTAAATTTACAATTATTTTGGGTTTGATTGTTGTTTGTGCCCGACTCTAAATTTAATTTCAAAAATTATTTATTTATTTATTTATTATTATTATTTGGAGCGATAGCAATAGCAAAGTAGCAACTGAACGACACATCTCTAGTGGTTCGCTCCTTTCCACATTAGCCTTGGCAAACATTTTTCTTTCCTTTTGTTCATTTACTTTATGAGAATGAGAGGGAAGGAGTGACAAATAATTGGAACAAAACCGACATAAACATAAGTAATTAAAGACTATTGTTTTCTAAGTTTGACTTCTTAAATTTAATGTAATGTTTTTTTTAGTACAATAATTTAATGTACTATTTTCTAAGAAAAATTGGAATGAAATTTTGTAGAGTTAGAATGGAAGGGATTGTTATTAATATGATTTAGGTTAAATTTCTTTCTGGTTGTGAAATTTTTTAGGCACCATTTCCATTCCATTTTTAGTTTTTTATTTTTAAAATTTAGGTTTGTTTTCTCCCAATTTATTTATTACGATCCCATTTAAATTTAAGTTCAAATCCTCACAATTTCTTTAGTGTGATTTTCATGTTTCTTAAAGAAATATTTAAATTTTTAATTAATTTTTTTTTAAAAAAATAATGTTTTAAAAAAATAGTTTTTATAGTTTTCAGATTCTGGTTATGATTTACCGATAACATTTTTAGAAAATAAATAACAAAATTACACAGAAATACATAGTTAGATGTTATGTTTATAAATATAATTTTAAAAATTAAAAATCAAAATCAAATGGTAAGCAAGTCATGAAATTTTCTATTTTAGTTCCTTAATTTAGCACAAAAAAAACTATTTGTCCCTATTTTAAATTTTTCATTAATTATTTAACCTAAACATAGTTTTGCTCAACATTTTCAAGAAAGAATAATACATGTCATATACAATTGAGTTATGTTCACTTGAACTGTTTTACACCTAATTCATTGAACTAAAAAAAAACATACTATACATATAAACATTTATTGATCAAATAAAATAGCACAAGCCAACAAGAGCATAACTCAAAGTCATGATGTAACCCCTCATGACTATGAGGTCCTAGGTTCAATCTCCCACACCAACATGTTGTCAAAAAACAAAAAAAAAATGTTTAAACAAATTTTGAGTGACTATTTTTTCTTCTTCTGTTTCTATTTTTCCATTCAAATTAAGAAGAAAATCATGACTAAAAAAAAATTGAGAAATAACTCAACTGGTGTCGAGTAGAAATTAGTTGCATGAAAAAAGGAAGGACGTCGTGGAAGGATATAAATGGTCAGAAAAGTATTTTAATAGGAAAGAGTGATTTTAGAAAGTGATTTTATATAAATTTTTAAAAAAATTTGTTTTACCAAACAACAAAAATCGTTAAGATTTTGTTAAAATTGATTTTTTAGGTTAAATGTAATGTTAGCTATATTCATATATTAGAGAGTTCGACATGGATATTAAGATTTAATTGATATTTTCAATATTTCATATAAATATTCATGAAACACAGTAAGTAAGTATATATATATATATATATATATCATCGATTAAACTCTAGTATGAATATAAATATGAATAATAAGACTCCTCACTTATTTAGGAGGTACTAACATGAACATAATTCAACTGACATAATGTATAAACAAGTAACCAAGACGTCAGAAATTCGAATCATCTACTCTATGAAGAAGAAATTTATTTAAGAGGTGAAAAGTCAATGAGATTAATTGAAATAGTTTTTATAATTTTTTTTTATTTAGAAGAATATTTGTCAATATTGATATAATCGATAAATTCGTAAAATTCAAATGATGATAACCACAATATCTTTTATTGGAGAATAATTTTTCGCTTGGTAATCAATCCACGAGAATAATTCTTAAAATTTTGATGTAAATTTTAATAAAAAGGATTTTTAATTCTTTTAGGGGCGTTTGGCCCCTTGTTTTGGGTTCAGAACCCTATAAATCAAAACCCTAAGGGTTTGTTTGGAAGATTTTGAACCCTAGGAATCAGAAAACAGTGTTTGGAAGTTTGGGAATTAGAAAACAGTGTTCGAGGTGTGGGAAGCCTGAGAATCAAAAGCTAGTGTTTAGGGTGCAGTGTTCTGAAACCCAGATTTAGACAAAAAAAAAAAATTCTTTTTTCCTTTTGCAAGTTCGATTTTTTTTTTCTTCTTCTTATTTTTTAGTGGATGTTTTGTGAATTGTATAATTTTTTATGCAAGATGTGACTTTTTTTTAGACGTTTGAATGAAGCATTTAATTTATGAGTTATAGTCTAAAAATAAGAAGAAAAAAATTCAACAATCAAAACATTGCTTATAAGAATAAAATATATATTTGGATAAGAAATTAAAAAATTAAATACTTCATTCAAACGTTTCCAAAAACATAATGTTGGGAATGACTAGCCTATGCACGGAAAAATGATGATCTTTTTACAAACCTTATCTTTTAATTTATTACCGTTTTACATTAATTGCAAAAACGTTTTTATTATTATGAATTCATTTAATTATGAATTCATTTATGTTAAAACGTTTTTTGAATTAATTTCCTTTAAAACGTTTTTTGAATTAATTCTGAATTAATTTGATTTAATATCTTAATTAATTCTTAATTAATTTTGATTGAAATTCCCAAATTCTTTTCAATATTTAAATGGAGTTTGAAAGGACTTTTGATGTATTCACTCTTCATTCACAAAAACTAATTCTGAGAGCATCGTACTTTTGTCTTGATTTCAATCATTCTCTCACGAGTGTACGTGAAAGTTGGATGTTGTGTTAACCTTGGGGAGCAACCGGCATAAACGATTCACACCGAGGTCGTGCCAAATTTTTCTTTCAAGGCAGTGGTTTACCACGGCGCAACGATCGATTTCCGGTTCTAATTTCCAACAATTTGAAAGCAAAAATGAAGAATAAGCGAACTAGAAGGAGTTCGATTGTAGACACAATGGAGAAGAGAGAAGCTCCGTCGTGGGTCGTCGTCGAATGCTTAGAGAAGTCTGCCGATAAATCAATCGACAAAAAAAAAAAAAAAAAAAAAAAAAAAAAAAAAAAAAAAAAATCAGATCTACCTTGCTGGGAGAAGGAAAAAGAAAATATTCACTGGATTTTAGGTGAGAAAATATGGTAAGAGTGAGAAGTATTATGGATTTATTCCAAATATAATTCTTTATTATATTAAATATCAAGTAACTATTAACATATTTGAAGGAATGATATTTTGATTGATATGTTGATTTGCTAATATGGTTAATATTAACTTGAATATTAATTTCATTATGAGCTATATAATAATTCATGAGTTTGTTCCACATATGTAGGCTAACTTTAGTCTCATTTAAACTGTATTTTTTGTTTATACTCGAATCTTCTTAGATTTTGTGTTTAACTTTGGAGAGATGTTTGGTTGATTATTTTGTATGGAATATTTTATTAGTTATTTTGTTCTACAAATATAACTTAGAACAGTTGAGCCTTTCTCTAGTGATGCCAAATGAATTTTGAGATTAGAGATATGTCAAATCTCTACATATGCCATGATAATTTAACAATATATAATTCATATTATTGATATATTTGAGTATAATATTCAACATATATATTTGATGCATATAGATTCATGTGTTCATGAACTTTAGTAATTTGATATGAGTTCTCATTTGTATTGAGTAAAATCTAACAATGTATAGTTAGAATTATGTGAAATTTTTAATTGCTTACTTTGGGATCAAAGATCAGTAAACAAAATGAATGAGGATTTGCATGTTGAATTGCTAGTTATGAGATTTCATTTGTTATAAAATAAGTTTATACGTTTTAAAATAAATAAGATAGACTTTGAAGCCTTTGACAGACGTTAATGCGATGCGGAAAATCTACAAATTATTTATAGAATAGAATAATTTGATGGTCGGCTTGTGATCTTGGGTCTACAATCTACATAGGCTAAAAAGACAAAAATCCAAGTTCATGCTTCCATGATTGAAATCTAGGTTGGGAAGAATTTTTCCTAAACTTGGATTTAATTATAAATTTTTCATTTGATAATTTTATTATATAACTAATTGTTGATTCTTTAGACTAATGCAATTGGTTACAAAATTTGATTATGATGTTTATCGAGGAAAATTCGATTGACTCAAGCTAAGTTGCAAGTCAAAGTGGATGATGCCAAAATATTAGTTAGAAGGTACTAAAGGGAAGTATTCTTCTAGATTGATTCGAATTAATTAGTTTTTATCATATTAAATATATTCTTAAATATATTGTGTGGACTTGTGCTTTTTAGGGGACGTTTGGCCCAAGGAGTTGGGGGGAGTTGGAGTTGTTTTGTCTGGAGTTGTTTTGTCTGAGGAGTTGTTTAGTCTGGGGAGTTCTGAGGTATGTCTGTTTGGGGCAGGGAGTTGTTTAGTCTGGAGTTCTGAAGTCTGTGGTGTGTTTGGAGCAGGGAGTTGTTTAGTCTGGAGTTCTGAAGTCTGTGGTGTGTTTGGAGCAGAGAGTTGTTTAGTCTGGAGTTCTGAAGTCTGAGTTTATTTTAGCTGTTTTCTTCCGCACAATTTTTTTCTACAAACTTTCAAAATTTTCTTATTAAGGACTTCAATGAAATATTTTATTTTTATTTTATCTATCATTGACAAATTTCTTTGAAGACAACAAAAAATAATTTTGAGTACAATATTTGACATTATTTTTTCACATTAATTATCAAAAAAAAATATATATATATATATATATATATATATATATAAATATATTTTGTTAAGACTCATCCTTAATTTTATGAATTATAAGATTGTCTACCTAAGTATAGTCTATTCATGTGTCAAACACATCTTTCTTTGCCTCCCATTGACAGAGAGTTGTTGAACCTCAAGTTCTAAAATCTGAGTTTATTTTACTAGTTTTTTCGATACAATTTTTTTTTTCTACAAACTTTCTAATTTTCCTTATTAAGGACTTTTCCTAATAAATTCTAACAATGCAATTTTTTATTTTTATTTTATCTACTTTCCAAATTTCTTTGAAGAGGACAAAAAATAATTTTTAACACAATCCTTCACATTAATTTTTTAATCTCTCTCACCTTGATTATCAATAATATATATTTATTATTATTTTTTTAAGACTCAATCTTTAATTTTTTTAATTTTATGAATTTTAGAAGTGAGATTTTGTTTTTGTTTTTTAGTGTAAGTATATTTTACAAATTTCTCTAAAGAAAAAAAAAAAACAACACATAAACATATCTATGTGTCAAACACGTTCTTCCTCGCTTCCACCCACTTAAACTCATAATTTCATATGCACTACACCTAGACCTATTTTCTATAATTTTTCATATTTTTATTATCAAGAACTTCTTCCAATAAATTTTAAGAATACGATTTTTGTGTTTTTTATTTTATGTATCCTTTACAAATTTATTCGAAGATAACCAAAATAACTTTGACTACCATACTTCACCTTTTTTTTTTTTTTTTTTATGTTAATTATTCATTTTATTTGGATAGTTTTGAAATAAAACAAATAGTCGTACAATAGTCGATTAACTATTACGTGTGAATTTGAAAAAAATTAATCCATTAATCTAAGTGAATCCAAATAAGCTATATTTTTATATTTTTATTTCTTCTTGAATACTAGGGGTGTAATCGGTTCGGTTCGGCTCGGTTTGAGTGCTGAACCGAAACCGAACCGACTAGAATATTAAAGAATAAGAGAAACCGAAACCGAACCGCTTAAAGATACAAACCGAACCGAACCGACCGATTAACTAACGGTTTAGTCGGTTCGGTCCGACGGTCAACCGAATATTTTTAATTTCCGATTTATTGGGCCGAGGTGAATATTAAACTAGGGGCTGAGAGTTGATAATGGGCCGCTGACATGATATGAAGCCCATTTTTACTTCAGAGAAATAAATAGTTAAAAAACAGGCATTAGGTGAAGCTCGAACTTGGGACTCCAAGGATGCCAACGAAGTTTATAACCACTGGACCACACAGCATTTGTGTTAAACATTTTACTTTAGTATATATATATATTTTAACGGTCGGTTCGGTTTTCATCGGTTCTAAAATGGAAAACCCGCAAACCGACCGAAATATTCGGTTTTCGTAATATTCAAACCGAAACCGTCGAGCCGAACCGAACCGAACCGCAATTTATATCGGTTTCGGTCGGTTTTTCGGTTCGGTTCGGTTTTTTCGGGTTTTCCTTGCACCCCTATTGAATACTACATTTTAAATTTTGTTTAAGTACCAATTTTAATTTTAATTCAACAATTTAATTTATATTTAAAATAAAAAAATAGATTGAATTGCATTTTTAGTCATTTTACATCTTTTGTCTAAATTATGTTTTTTTAAAAATAATTAAAAAATATTGTAAAAAGAAGAGAGAGAAAGAAAGGAAAATGAAGGAGAATTGAATAGTAATTACTGTAGAAGTCTGGGGAGTTGAATAGTAATTACTGTAGAAGTCTGGGGAGTTGATATTTTTTGTCCGAGTTAAACAACTCCTTGGGCCAAACGGGGAGTAAGTTTACTCCCCACAACTCCACTCCTCCCAACTCCGTGGGCCAAACGGCCCCTTAATATCTTGTTGATAGATATTATTGAAATTTTGCATTTGATCTCATCAAATAACTCATTTAAATTCGTTCAATTATGATTGAAGATATTTTGGGTTCTAAATTCATTAAGCTTCTAATAATTTTTTAATGATTTTTATTTAGGATGAATCCATTATAGATGGTATGGGGATTTAACAACTTTATTTAATGGGTATATATTTGTTTATTTGATGAGCCCACTATATCAAGTTTATGAAATGAGGTAAATAATAATAATAATTTAGTTATTATTGTTCTTCAAGTTATGGGTGATCATAGTGATCAATTAAGCAAGTCTGTCTAATTGTCATGTAGCATGCATATGAAAATAATATGTATAATGATATATTATTGGTGACAGAATCTATGCGTGACAATTAAAATAGTCGTGGAGAATGTTAAAATATTACTAAAGTTGCTTAGTAATGCAGCTTAAATTGTGAAGCAGTAGATTATAACAATTTTGAAATTGGTGAAATATTGCTAAAGTTGTTCCATGATGCAGTTTGAAATTGAAATTGTAAAGCAATTAAAGGTTGAGGTAATGTATATTTTCAATTGACAATATTAAGTGTATGATTCATATAATTAATTGTCATGTTTAAATGCATTGTATATGGCCATAAATTTTCATTAAATTGAAAGTTATTATTAGTGATATTAATTTAATTTGACCTTAGAACAATATTGGTTTATTACCTAGCTTATTGGTAGCAAGAAAAATTGTGCAAAATCAAAATCTCTCATGTCTATGTGAAGCTCGTAGAAATTGATTATAATTTAAGATCTCGATAGCTATGTTAAAATGTGTGATATTTTATAAGGGCTATTTAAGATCTTGTTGTCAATTATGCATGCATATTTTCATTGATTGAAAATATGAAATTATTCATGTCGAATATTTTATCGAGCACGTCTATGATCATGAAAAGGGAAAAGAAAAATATTGTCTAATTTTTCTTATAAATGATTCATACATAAAAGCATTAAATGTGTGAAGTATGAATAATACATGTGATCAGGGGTGGATCCAGACATTGATGTTTGGGGGGCCAAAAAATTAGAATATATAAATATTGAAAAATGATCGTAAAAAATCTAGAGGTTCGAATTCACACTCTCAAGTTATTTTGACATTAAAAAAAAGTTATCTAAACATATGTGAGTGTATCAAAGACTTACGGACTAAGTTTAAATCAACTTAATACCATCATATAATTTTGCTCATCTCTATTAAAAAAAAATTAATAAATAAATAAATTATTGAGTCCCTCAACTCTAAAAATTCTTTAATGTATCCCTATACTTTCAATTTTGTTTCTAATGAATACCTAGATTTTAAAAAATGTCAAATAAATACAAAGATATATTAGACTTAAACTTGAAAATTTGAGGACCAATTAAATACAAAATTGAAAGTTAAAAAATATATTGAACTCTTTTTGAAGTTGGTGGTCTATTAAACACAAAATTAAAAGTTCAAAGATTTATTAGACATTTTTTAAAAAAAATATTAAAAAAAAACACAATAGAACATGAATTTGTTTACAAAATTTATAAAAGGAAGGTTAATATAGTCTAAATTACTTTTGAAAATGTTAATAAATAAACTAATACTAAGAGTTAATAGATGTTTTTTAAAGTATGAAGAATACTAAATTTAGATATTTGAAATTACAATGACTAAAATAATATAAGTCTCAAGTAGAGATACTACAATGACATTTCAATTAAAAAAAAAATCTTATAGAAATAAATACTAAAAAAAAAAAATAGGTCTTAATTATTTTTAAGAATGAAATTTATATATTTTTAAATATATATAAAAACAAAATATTAAAAGAGAATAATTGTTTTTAAAAAAAATATACATATATGGAAGAAAATGTAAAGCAAATAAATTATTGTTATGGTTTTCGAACTCTGACACAACAAAATATAAATCATGTCCAATGACCACTGCAGCAGAATAATTTTTTTTTAATTTGGGGGGCCAAAATGTATTTAATAACAACAGTATATATTTAAGGCATTATTTTTGCCTACGAGTATAAGAAAATCAAAAAATTTGGGGAGCCGTGGCCCCCCCTAGTCCCTTCAGAGGTCCGTCCCTGCATGTGATTGATATGTTTCATGTATTATTACATAGAGAGATGCACTTGTGTTGTGATTATGTTGTTATGTGAATTTGTTGTTGAACAACTTATGGAGAAATGTTTTAGATTATATTTCTTGAAAGGTGCATATTGTGGCCTTATGAAAGTTTTCATAAGAAATATATTTCTTATTGATGAAATGCATAAATGGGGAAGTAAGAAATTTGTGATGTTATGAACACTCATGTTTTCCAATTCTTTGATGTATATATAAATTTATTGAGATGTTTATAATTTATGTATTCATGCATAAATATGTTTGAGAGATTGAAATATATTTTTAATATCTCAAATGTGGGGGAGATAGTGATTAAAATCATTATTTAATGCAAAAGAAATAAAATCGTTTGATTTTCATGATGTGATACTAGATGTTAAGATAAGAAAAACCAATATGATTTTTCAGTATGTCAATAAGATTACATTGAAAAGCAAATTGCTAAAGTAATTTAATTGCTTTGATGATATTTCTGTAAGGCTAGTGTGAATCTTAAGAAGAATAAGGAATATAGTGTTTCTCAATCTGAATATGCAAAGATTATAGGTAGTGTCATGTGTTTGATGAACTATACTAGACCTGATATTGCATATGTTGTGAGTAGATTGAGTAAATATACACAAAATCCTGATAAAGATTATTGAATTGCTCTTCGTCGATTATTGAGGTACCTTAAAGGTACAATGAATTCATGTTTGCATTTTAACAAATTTCCTGCACAGTATTAGGAAAATATTGTAATACAAACCGGTGACATATAACGACGAGGTGAACTCTACTAGAAGATGTGTTCAATACTATGTGGAGGAGCAATTTCATGGAAATTAGCTAAGCAGACGTGTATAGCACGGTCCACCATGGAGTCCGAGTTCATAGCTCTCGAGCTAGCAGGGCAAGAGGTAGAATGGCTAAGAAGGCTATTGGGAGACGTACCATTGTGGGGGCGTCATCTATACTGGTCTCCATACATTGTGATTCACAGTTGTCAAAGGTAGTGTTTATAATGGCAAAAGAAGACATTTACGCCTTAGACATGGAACTGTGAAAGAATTGCTGAAGAGTGGAATTATCTCCTTGAAATATGTGAGGTCTGAGAGGAATCTAGAGGATCCCCTCACCAAAGGCCTAACAGGGAGAGTAATTCTAGAGTCTTCAGTTAGTATGAGACTCAAACCCTTATAGTGGATCCATAGTCCTTTATTTGGGTGGTCTGAGTAAGACTTGATGGAACACTTGAAAGGTATCCATAGCCCTTTATTTGGGTGGTCTGAATACAGACTTGATAGAACTCCTAGAAGTCTTCATAGCTCAGTTGTTGAGTGGTCTGAGTACATACTTGATGAAGCATTTAACGTGATTGTGAAGGTGTGACCGTCTTCTATGAAAGAGTATAAGGTCTCTTTCTAGAGCTTTCACGGTGACCCGAGGTTCGATGTGCATGACCTTAAAAAGCACTTGATGTTGTATCAGTATCGCGGATTCAAGATAAAACATAAGGAATGGAGCGTGTTGTGGGGGTCTCAACCTTAATGGATGAAAGTCCAAGAGGAAACTCACTCTCTTCAATTAGGTTGTTGCCTCACTTCACTATGCAACAATTCAAATCGTAAGATATTGTTGTTTAAGCTTATTATTTATTCTTTGCTACATAAGGAATGGAGCGTGTTGTGGGGGTCTCAACCTTAATTGATGAAAGTTCAAGAGGAAACTCACTCTCTTCAATTAGGTTGTTGCCTCACTTCACTATGCAACAATTCAAATCGTAAGATATTGTTGTTTAAGCTTATTATTTCTTCTTTGCTCAGATTTTGGTTTTTGTTTCATATTTTCTCCGTCTAGTCATTCGTGGGGATTGTTGAGAATGACTAGCCTATGCGCGGAAAAATGATGATCTTTTTACAAACCTTATCTTTTAATTTATTACCGTTTTACATTAATTGCAAAAACGTTTTTATTATTATGAATTCATTTAATTTTGAATTCATTTATGTTAAAACGTTTTTTGAATTAATTTCCTTTAAAACGTTTTTTGAATTAATTCTGAATTAATTTGATTTAATATCTTAATTAATTATTAATTAATTTTGATTGAAACTCTCAAATTCTTTTCTCTATTTAAATGGAGTTTGAAAGGACTTTTGATGTATTCACTCTTCATTCACAAAAACTAATTCTGAGAGCATCGTACTTTTGTCTTGATTCCAATCCTTCTCTCACGAGTGTACGTGAAAGTTGGATGTTGTGTTAACCTTGGGGAGCAACCGGCATAAACGATTCACACCGAGGTCGTGCCGAATTTTGCTTTCAAGGCAGTGGTTTACCACGGCGCAACGATCGATTTTCGGTTCTAATTTCCAACACATAACATGTCAAGTCAATCGATTTGATTTTTTTTAAAAAAAAAATACATATGTAAATAAGAAATTAAAAAAAAAAATATATATATATATAACAATAATCTAATATTGTATTTAGATAATCACTACAAGAAAAGACAGTTTTAGCGACGAAATTATAGCGACGAAATACGAAGCGTCGCACGGATTGCGACGAAATGTAAAATCGTCGCTCGGGAAAGCGACGAACGAATATGTCGTCGCAAAGTCGTGCGACGAATTAATAAATCGTCGCCTCGGTTGCGGCGCTTTATGATTTCGTCGCAAGTACATGCGACGAATTAATAATTCGTCGCAAGGCCACGCGACGAAAATGTAGATCGTCGCACGACCTTGCGACGGAAATTATAATCGTCGCATGTACTTGCGACGAAACATAAAATCGTCGCATGACCTTGCGACGAAGAGTAAAATTGTCGCACGGTCTTGCGACAAAATTGTAGATCGTCGCACGACCTTGCGACGAAATTTTTAAATCGTCGCACGAGCGTGCGACGCTTTATTAGTTCGTCGCATAATCTTGCGACGAATTTATCGTTCGTCGCAAGACCGAAATTAAAAACACCGGCTTCGCATTTCATCTTCGCACATTTAGGGATTTGAGTGTGCCTCTCCGCCGCTCTGCCTCCGCCGATTCCAACTCCGCCTCCGTTCCTCTCCGCCTCCGCCGCTCCGCCTCGCTCCGCCTTCGCCGCTCCGCCTCGCTCAGCCTCCGCCGCTCTGCGTCGATCTGTCGTTCTGCCTCGCCGCTCCGCCTCCGCCTCCGCCGCTCTGCCTCGATCCGCCTCGATCTGCCGCTCCGCCTCTCTCCGCCTCTTTCCGCCTCGCTCCGCCGCTCTGCCGCTCCGACCCGTCTCTCCAACTCCACCGACGCCGCGAAGAACTCCACCGCTCCGTTCCACTGCCACCGCCTTGCCACGCCACCGTATGTAGGGTATATTTATATTTCCGTGCTTTTTTCTCGTGCTTTTTTCTCTTCTTTTCAATTTTTAATTTTCAATTCGTTGTCACCAACCAGATTTCTAGTTTGTTACGAACTCGGCGGTCTTGCTTCCAATCTGCTCTGCTCCATACCAACTACTGTTTTTTTCAAGGTAAGAGAATTAATTTTGGATTAATGTTTTCGTATTTGACTTTTTCATGTGAATATGTTTAGTTGTAGTTCTATTTTGGCTGAATGGAAGCTTCGACGTACTGTATATGTAGGAAAACTGATTTTGACTAAAATATATATATCACTTGTAGGGGCTTACGGTATATGTGTAGGGGTTATATGACTTTTTTAGTTATTCAACTTTTTCATGTGAATATGTTTGGTTAAACTCCATTTTTGGTTGAATGGTGAAGCTTTGACTGAGTCTATGTAGGGTATATATGAATTTATAAATTGTTCCCCTAAACTTATACTTTCTTTATTTATCTTTTGGATTTTCATGTACTTGTGTGAGCTTTCCTATTCCAAAACAACATGCATATTATTTTATTAGTTTTCTTAGTTATATATAGATGTTTATGATCTCACATGTGTTGGGTTTTATGTCCTAAAACTCGTAGTTTGTAAACTGTTTGAATGTAAATAAATATTATATTTCAATAAAGTTGTTATTGAATTTTAGTGAATTCTGTTTGTATTAACTTATACCAATAACTAACACCATTGGCGATAGTGTGAGTACTTGAACTTCATGTGTGACATGAATGTGAATCAAGTTCAAGTAGACAGCCAAAATGGTCTATAGTATAGGGATAAGGCTGGGTACCTTATCCTGGGGACACTATTGGACGCGGCTCACTTTGTATAGTACAAAACGATGTGATTCGAATCGTTTCATGTAGAGACATGTGAGTGAGGGCGTCCTGTGCAATGAGTTTGCACAAGACCGAACCAGAAATAAAATCGCTCTTTCTTTATAACACCGTTTACTGTAAAGACCGATTTTTTCATGTGATGACTTAGGTAACTCGATCTCAATCCTGAGCTCATTATGAACTCCTGTTTATTCAACATTATCCTTTGATTTGTACGGGTGAGAGTGGCCAGATCGCCGACTCAATATGCCTACCATCTTGGGGATAAGATTGAATAAGTGGCTGGGGACATAGTTGTAGCAAGATTGGAATTCACTCCTACCCGCTTTAAGGGTTAGTAGAGAGGTTGTTCCCTTAAGTGCTGACTCCAGGTCTTGAACAATGGGCCCATCCTCTCCTGATCAGGGAGGAATCTGATTTGATGGTTGGACCACAAATCAATTGTTCATTAGAGGTGTCAGTGGTACTTAAGGAACAAGATATAATACAAGGGTTAAACGGTTTAAATGACCCGTTGTGATTATGAACGACCTGTGAAAGATCGACTTACTGATGATAGTTATATCAAAAGGACACAATATATCTACAGTGGGGAGAGTGCAACCCTTGGACTTTAGTGGAGTCTCCGGGGGTTAACGAATGTTGGTTAGTTCGGTTGAAAGAGTTTTGACCGGATAATCTCGTATCGTTGGAGCTCATGATCTGTAGGTCCTTTCGGTTCTCCTGGCTAGCTCGGATAAAGCCGTGAAACAATATAAAAGAAAAGAAAAGAATTTGAATCGTTCAAATTCGGGTTTGTGGAAGAAGGTTAGACATATTTAAATATGAGATTATCTGAAAACATGAATAGGATTCATGTGCAAAAAGTCGGTTTTCGAAAAACCGGGTTTAATTATATTATTTAATTAATATTTGATATTGAATTAAATAATATTAATTAAATTATATATATATTTTTTATTAATTAAAAAGTTTAATTAATAAAATAATAATTATTATTTTTAATAATAATAATTTATAAATATATATATATATATATATATATACATGTGTCTTACATGCAGATGTAAGACACATGTATGTATTATATATTCACATGTATATATATTTTGAAAGATCAATTAAAAAAAAAAAAAAAAAAAAAAGGAAAAAAAAATTAAAATGCAAGTGCATTTTGGGGTACATTAATTCACATTTTGTGAAATGTGTTTTGAATTGAAGAACCCTTATCTTCTTCTTCTCTCAGCTCTCTGATTGAAAAATCGTTTTTCTTCAGTGAAGCTTCTTCCCTCTTTTTTTTTGTAAAAGGAGTCCCACTACTCCGTTTCTCGGCCTGAGGATAGCGGGATTACCGTGGGTGGTCCACGAAGGTTTCGTGATAAGGCTCGGTGAGCTCGTGAGGAGATCTGGCGGTGAATTTGGAGAAATACGAACGACAAGGGTATGTGTTCTAATTTCTCTTTTTCATTGCGTTTGCATGTTTCCATTTGTTTAAATTGATGAAATTAGAGTGTCCATGATCCAATTCGCTTCCGCTGCGTTCCATCAACGCTCCATCAATTGGTATCAGAGCGTTTTTGGCCACTCAATTTCAATCAATTTAAGTTATGGTGGGTTTTATTTTAGAAATTGTTTCTGAATGGATTCTAAAGTGAATATCGATTTTGGCATAGTTTCTTTTGAATTTCATTATTTGTAATTGCCCGAAAATGTATGGGCTTTAATGCATGCTAAAGAGTCTGTATTTTAGAGTCATTAGAGTCCATATAGGTTTCTTTGTGAAAGAAGTTTAAGTTTGAAACTCGTCGAAATGTTCGGTGTAATTTCAAACTCGTTCTGGGCAATACAAGGAGAAATTCGAAGAAGTTTTGGCCGAAGCGTTCGGAGGAAGCAAGTTGGTCAAAGGCGGTGCGAAGAGTTCGAAGTCCGCTCAAGACGTGGCTTGTTGATCAAGCTTGTAATAAATTAGTTATTACTTGCTAAATGCCAAAATCGATCCACTTTAGTGTGTTTAATTAATTATGCATTGCGAATGTATGTTTTAATTAAATTCCATGTTTGTATGTGCATAACGTATGCCATATAGATTTAAAATCCCACCGTAGGAAGCATGCTTCATGCATTGAAAATATATTATAAGTGTTATAATATATCGTATGCATATTTGGAAATTCATGAGTTTTGATATAAAAGTTATATTAATTCATGAATTAGTTGTTGTTAGTTCAATAGAATAATTGATATAAGTGTTATATTAATTATGAAATTGAATGTACAACATAGGTTGTCCTATTTTTATGCACATGGTATATTATAAGTGTTATAATGTATAGGATGCATGTTTATTCACGAGTATTAATATAAGAGTTATATTAATTCATGAATTAGATGTTGTTTGCTTAATAGAATAATTGATATAAGTGTTATATTAATTATGAAATTAAACATCCAACATTAGATGTATTTTGTTTGTTATAAGTGTTATAATGTATAGGATGCATGCTTAATTCATGAGAATTGATATAAGTGTTATATTAATTTATGAATTAGGAGTTGCATATTTAAAAACATAATCGATATAATTGTTATATTAATTATGAAATTAAATATTCAACTTGTCGTGCCTTAGTGATGCATGTTTGAGAAGCATGTAGAAGTTTGTTGTAGTAAGT
This sequence comes from Herpetospermum pedunculosum, assembly GCA_028017165.1. Lineage (NCBI taxonomy): Eukaryota > Viridiplantae > Streptophyta > Magnoliopsida > Cucurbitales > Cucurbitaceae > Herpetospermum > Herpetospermum pedunculosum. Next base: position 68,197,476 of record CM051523.1, on the reverse strand, counting down.
CTTAGTTTTGCAAAGCGTTGTAAAATTGGCATAGACTTTTAAAATCTATAACAAAGACAAAGGCATGCTCACTTAGGGTTGAATGTATCGTTCCGTTTCATTAGATGAATAGGTCGATATCTTGTAAATGCTAAGGTTACAAGAAACTCACCCGGAGACATCCTGTTCGAGGTTGGAGGTATTTAAGCTGACGGTTTACGGAACACCTCCTACCTGGGGACCATCCGGTACTTGAGTAAAGTTAACCCGGCTTTATGAGCATGCGTGAGTGGTGTGAGGTAATAAAGTGTTTATCACCTAGACATCATAGGTAAAAGTTTGTTTTACCTAGACTTAGGCCTTATTGTCTTAGTCGGATAATGCCTGAGTAATTTACCCATTCCGTCTTAAAATACTTAGTAGAGGTGTTGAGAAGGTATATATGATATGTCCCTCTCCTCCTACGTTCTCTGTCAAGTTCACACCGTGAGAATTATGCTCGGCCTCGTGATGTCAATAGGGCATCCCCATTCGGATGGTATTTGCATAATTCAAGAGCAAGGTGAATGGAGAAAGTATTTATAGTAAGTGGGAGAAGGAAGTATGTCAATACATCCTGCGGTCTCCTCCATTGGATTGAACCGTGAGATTCCTATGTTCTGTCTGCTAGGTGCCCACAAGTGGTACCGATCCATTCGGAGGGCCGTTTCATAGGAATCGGAACATCTCAATCACCATTTATGGATAAAGAAACATAGAACCATTCCCAACTTTGACATTTCCATTCGGTTGCATCGTTGGGGCCGCCCTATGAATTCTAAAAATGGAGGGTCACACTTACGAGATTTGCTAAAGAGTTAGTAAATCTTGACCAAACAGCGATAACTAAGATGCTATAGGAATATGAGATATTCTGGTATTAGCATTTAGTCAAGGATGTCTTGATTCAGTGAAGGAATGCTTGACTGCCCCTCGGTAGCAACCATTCTGACCCACTGAAGTATCGTTGCAGTTTAATAATGAGTTTTGGGTACATTATTATTCTTTGCTAAATTCTTGATTGGTGTGTAAATTAGGTTAAAACCTTTTCACTAATATTTTATTCATTCTCTTTTCAGCATGTCTAGCTCTTTCATTCACTTACTAGCTTCCGATAAGTTAACCGGCGATAACTACGCGACCTGGAAATCGAACTTGAATACGATTCTCGTTCTAGATGATCTCAGGTTCGTCTTATCAGAGGATTGTCCTCCCCCTCCTAGCTCGGATGCGACTCGAACTGTTCGAGAAGCATATGATAGATGGACAAGGGCTAATGATAAAGCCCGAGTCTATATCTTAGCCAGCATATCTGATGTGTTAGCTAAGAAGCACGAGGATATGGTTTCTGCTAAAGAAATCATGTCTTCATTACAGGAGATGTTTGGACTTCCGTCCTCATCGGTCTGTCATGAAGCCCTCAAATACGTTTACAACTCTCGCATGAAGGAGGGAATCTCTGTTAGGGAGCATGTCCTTAACATGATGGTCCACTTCAATGTGGCGGAAGTAAACGGAGCTACTATTGATGAGTCAAGTCAAGTAAGCTTTATCATGGAATCTCTTCCGAAGAGTTTCCTTCAGTTCAGAACCAATATGGTAATGAACAAGATAAAGTATAATTTGACTTCTCTCCTCAGCGAGCTACAGACCTATCAGTCCCTTCAGACTTCTAAAGGAAAAGAGAAGGAGGCAAACGTTGTCACTTCTAGGAAATTCCAAAAGGGGTCGTCTTCAGGGAGTAGGTCTGAACTTTCTTCTATTAAGAATAAGAGTATTCAAAAGAAGAAGAAAGATAAAAGGAAGAGAAAAGCACCTGCTACTGCTAAGAGCAAGACTAGATCTACAGACAAAGGAAAATGTTTCCATTGTAGTGTAGATGGGCACTGGAAACGGAATTGCCCAAAGTATCTTGCAGAGAAAAAGGCTGAGAAGGAAAGACAAGGTAAATATGATTTACTTGTTGTTGAAACATGTTTAGTAGAACATGATTGTCATACCTGGATACTTGATTCAGGAGCTACTAACCATGTTTGTTCTTCTTTTCAGGAAACTAGTTCTTGGCAGCCACTTTCTCGAGGTGAGATAACTCTCAGAGTTGGAACTGGAGAGGTTGTCTCAGCTGAAGCAGTGGGAGCTGTAAAGTTGTTGTATAGAGATAGTTTCATTTTACTAGAAAATGTACTCCTGGTTCCTACCTTCCAGAGGAATCTTGTATCTATATCTTGTTTGTTAGAACAGTTGTATAAAGTATCTTTTGTTCATAATGAAGCGTTCATTAGCAAAAGAGGTGTACGTATTTGTTCTGCGAAACTTGAAAACAACTTGTATGTGTTAAGACCAACCGAAGTCAAAGCTATTTTGAACACTGAAATGTTTAAAACAGCTGAGACTCAAACTAAAAGGCAGAAACTTTCTCCAAGTACTTATCTTTGGCACTTAAGACTAGGTCACATAAATCTCAATAGGATTGGGAGATTGGTTAAGAGTGGTCTGCTAAATCGTTTAGAGGACAACTCTTTACCGCCATGTGAGTCTTGTCTTGAGGGCAAAATGACCAAACGATCTTTTTCTGAAAAAGGTCATAGGTCCAAAGAACCTCTAGAAATCGTGCATTCGGATCTCTGCGGTCCTTTGAATGTCAAAGCACGAGGAGGGTATGAATATTTCATCAGTTTTATTGATGATTATTCAAGGTACGGTTATCTTTATCTAATGCATCATAAGTCCAAAGCTCTTGAAAAGTTCAAAGAGTATAAGGCAGAGGTTGAGAACACATTAGGTAAATCGATAAAAACACTCCGATCAGATCGAGGTGGAGAGTATATGGATTTAAGATTCCAGGACTATATGATAGAACATGGAATAGTATCTCAACTCTCAGCGCCTGGAACACCACAGCAGAATGGTGTGTCCGAGAGGAGAAATAGAACCCTGTTAGACATGGTTCGATCTAATCTATGATGAGTTATGCTCATTTGCCTAGTTCGTTTTGGGGATATGCAGTAGAGACTGCAGTATATATTTTGAACATGGTTCCCTCTAAGAGTGTTTCTGAAACACCTTATGAGTTATGGAGAGGGCGTAAAGGTAGTTTACGTCACTTCAGGATTTGGGGGTGTCCGGCACATGTGCTAGTACCCAATCCAAAGAAGTTGGAACATCGTTCAAAATTGTGCCTATTTGTAGGTTACCCCAAGGAAACGAAAGGTGGTCTATTTTACGATCCTCATGAGAACAAGGTACTAGTATCGACTAATGCCACGTTCTTAGAGGAAGACCACATGAGAGATCATCAACAGTCGAGCAAAATTGTTTTGTCCGAATTTTCCAGGAAAGCTACAGACGGATCGACAAAGGTTGTTGATCAGGCTGGTCCTTCTCAAGAGTTGAGAAAGCCTCGACGCAGTGGGAGGGATGTAAGACAGCCTGACCGCTACATCGGCTTGTCTGAAACTCAAGTCGTCATACCTGATGATGGCGTTGAGGATCCATTGACCTTTAAACAGGCAATGAATGACATAGACAAAGACCAGTGGCTTAAAGCCTTGGATCTCGAAATGGAGTCTATGTACTTCAATTCGGTCTGGGATCTTGTAGACCAACCAGATAGTGAAAGACCTATCGGTTGCAAGTGGATCTACAAGAGAAAACGAGACCAAGCCGGTAAGGTGCAAACCTTTAAGGCTCGACTTGTGGCAAAAGGTTATTCCCAAAGAGAAGGGGTGGACTATGAAGAAACCTTTTCTCCTGTTGCCATGTTAAAGTCGATTAGAATACTCTTATCCATTGCTACATTTTATGATTATGAAATCTGGCAAATGGATGTCAAGACTGCCTTTCTGAATGGTAATCTTGAGGAGAGTATCTATATGGCTCAACCAGAGGGATTCATACTTCAGGGTCAAGAGCAAAAGGTTTGCAAGCTTAATCGATCCATTTATGGGTTGAAGCAAGCATCTAGATCCTGGAATATAAGGTTTGATACGGCGATCAAATCTTATGGCTTTGAACAAAATATTGACGAACCTTGTGTTTACAAGAAAGTAGTCAATACTGTTGTAGCTTTCTTAGTCTTGTACGTAGACGATATACTACTCATTGGGAATGATGTAGGGTTCCTAAGTGACGTTAAGAATTGGCTAGCGACCCAATTCCAAATGAAAGATTTGGGAGAGGCTCAGTTTGTTCTAGGGATTCAGATCATAAGGAATCGTAAGAACAAAGTGCTAGCGCTGTCTCAAGCATCTTATATTGACAAGGTGTTGTCAAGATATTCGATGCAGAATTCCAAGAAAGGTTCACTGCCTTTTAGGCATGGAATTCACTTGTCTAAGGAATAGTCTCCTAAGACACCTCAAGAGGTTGAGGATATGAGACGAATTCCCTATGCATCGGCAGTTGGTAGTCTCATGTACGCTATGTTGTGTACAAGACCCGACATCTGCTATGCAGTAGGAATTGTCACTAGGTTCCAGTCCAATCCAGGATATGATCACTGGACAGCCGTTAAACACGTCCTCAAGTATCTTAGGAGAACGAGAGACTATGTGCTTGTGTATGGCGCGAAGGATTTGATCCTTGCAGGATACACTGACTCTGATTTTCAGACTGATATAGATTCTAGGAAATCTACATCAGGATCAGTGTTCACTCTTAACGGAGGAGCAATAGTATGGAGGAGTATAAAGCAAGGTTGAATTGCTGACTCCACCATGGAAGCTGAGTATGTCGCAGCGAAGGAAGCTGTATGGCTTAGGAAGTTCTTGACAGATTTGGAAATTGTTCCAAATATGAACTTGCCAATCACCCTTTATTGTGATAACAGCGGTGCAGTGGCAAATTCTAAAGAACCTAGAAGCCATAAGCGTGGAAAGCATATTGAGCGGAAGTATCATCTCATCAGGGAGATAGTGCAACGAGGAGATGTGATTGTCACACAGGTAGCCTCGGAGCACAACATTGCTGATCCGTTTACTAAGTCTCTCACGGCTAAAGTGTTTGAGAGACACCTAGAAAGTCTAGGGTTGCGAGCTGCTCAGTAGGACAGTGGGAGAAACTTTAGATATTTGATATTCTAGTTCTCTCGACCAGCATGTACTCCACTAACGTTTTAGTCCAAGTGGGAGTTTGTTGGGTTTTATGTCCTAAAACTCGTAGTTTGTAAACTGTTTGAATGTAAATAAATATTATATTTCAATAAAGTTGTTATTGAATTTTAGTGAATTGTGTTTGTATTAACCTATACCAATAACTAACACCCTTGGCGATAGTGTGAGTACTTGAACTTCATGTGTGACATGAATGTGAATCAAGTTCAAGTAGACAGCCAAAATGGTCTATAGTATAGGGATAAGGCTGGGTACCTTATCCTGGGGACACTATTGGACGCGGCTCACTTTGTATAGTACAAAACGATGTGATTCGAATCGTTTCATGTAGAGACATGTGAGTGAGGGCGTCCTGTGCAATGAGTTTGCACAAGACCGAACCAGAAATAAAATCGCTCTTTCTTTATAACACCGTTTACTGTAAAGACCGATTTTTTCATGTGATGACTTAGGTAACTCGATCTCAATCCTGAGCTCATTATGAACTCCTGTTTATTCAACATTATCCTTTGATTTGTACGGGTGAGAGTGGCCAGATCGCCGACTCAATATGCCTACCATCTTGGGGATAAGATTGAATAAGTGGCTGGGGACATAGTTGTAGCAAGATTGGAATTCACTCCTACCCGCTTTAAGGGTTAGTAGAGAGGTTGTTCCCTTAAGTGCTGACTCCAGGTCTTGAACAATGGGCCCATCCTCTCCTGATCAGGGAGGAATCTGATTTGATGGTTGGACCACAAATCAATTGTTCATTAGAGGTGTCAGTGGTACTTAAGGAACAAGATATAATACAAGGGTTAAACGGTTTAAATGACCCGTTGTGATTATGAACGACCTGTGAAAGATCGACTTACTGATGATAGTTATATCAAAAGGACACAATATATCTACAGTGGGGAGAGTGCAACCCTTGGACTTTAGTGGAGTCTCCGGGGGTTAACGAATGTTGGTTAGTTCGGTTGAAAGAGTTTTGACCGGATAATCTCGTATCGTTGGAGCTCATGATCTGTAGGTCCTTTCGGTTCTCCTGGCTAGCTCGGATAAAGCCGTGAAACAATATAAAAGAAAAGAAAAGAATTTGAATCGTTCAAATTCGGGTTTGTGGAAGAAGGTTAGACATATTTAAATATGAGATTATCTGAAAACATGAATAGGATTCATGTGCAAAAAGTCGGTTTTCGAAAAACCGGGTTTAATTATATTATTTAATTAATATTTGATATTGAATTAAATAATATTAATTAAATTATATATATATTTTTTATTAATTAAAAAGTTTAATTAATAAAATAATAATTATTATTTTTAATAATAATAATTTATAAATATATAAATATATATATATATATATATATACATGTGTCTTACATGCAGATGTAAGACACATGTATGTATTATATATTCACATGTATATATATTTTGAAAGATCAATTAAAAAAAAAAAAAAAAAAAAAAGGAAAAAAAAATTAAAATGCAAGTGCATTTTGGGGTACATTAATTCACATTTTGTGAAATGTGTTTTGAATTGAAGAACCCTTATCTTCTTCTTCTCTCAGCTCTCTGATTGAAAAATCGTTTTTCTTCAGTGAAGCTTCTTCCCTCTTTTTTTTTGTAAAAGGAGTCCCACTACTCCGTTTCTCGGCCTGAGGATAGCGGGATTACCGTGGGTGGTCCACGAAGGTTTCGTGATAAGGCTCGGTGAGCTCGTGAGGAGATCTGGCGGTGAATTTGGAGAAATACGAACGACAAGGGTATGTGTTCTAATTTCTCTTTTTCATTGCGTTTGCATGTTTCCATTTGTTTAAATTGATGAAATTAGAGTGTCCATGATCCAATTCGCTTCCGCTGCGTTCCATCAACGCTCCATCAATTGGTATCAGAGCGTTTTTGGCCACTCAATTTCAATCAATTTAAGTTATGGTGGGTTTTATTTTAGAAATTGTTTCTGAATGGATTCTAAAGTGAATATCGATTTTGGCATAGTTTCTTTTGAATTTCATTATTTGTAATTGCCCGAAAATGTATGGGCTTTAATGCATGCTAAAGAGTCTGTATTTTAGAGTCATTAGAGTCCATATAGGTTTCTTTGTGAAAGAAGTTTAAGTTTGAAACTCGTCGAAATGTTCGGTGTAATTTCAAACTCGTTCTGGGCAATACAAGGAGAAATTCGAAGAAGTTTTGGCCGAAGCGTTCGGAGGAAGCAAGTTGGTCAAAGGCGGTGCGAAGAGTTCGAAGTCCGCTCAAGACGTGGCTTGTTGATCAAGCTTGTAATAAATTAGTTATTACTTGCTAAATGCCAAAATCGATCCACTTTAGTGTGTTTAATTAATTATGCATTGTGAATGTATGTTTTAATTAAATTCCATGTTTGTATGTGCATAACGTATGCCATATAGATTTAAAATCCCACCGTAGGAAGCATGCTTCATGCATTGAAAATATATTATAAGTGTTATAATATATCGTATGCATATTTGGAAATTCATGAGTTTTGATATAAAAGTTATATTAATTCATGAATTAGTTGTTGTTAGTTCAATAGAATAATTGATATAAGTGTTATATTAATTATGAAATTGAATGTACAACATAGGTTGTCCTATTTTTATGCACATGGTATATTATAAGTGTTATAATGTATAGGATGCATGTTTATTCACGAGTATTAATATAAGAGTTATATTAATTCATGAATTAGATGTTGTTTGCTTAATAGAATAATTGATATAAGTGTTATATTAATTATGAAATTAAACATCCAACATTAGATGTATTTTGTTTGTTATAAGTGTTATAATGTATAGGATGCATGCTTAATTCATGAGAATTGATATAAGTGTTATATTAATTTATGAATTAGGAGTTGCATATTTAAAAACATAATCGATATAATTGTTATATTAATTATGAAATTAAATATTCAACTTGTCGTGCCTTAGTGATGCATGTTTGAGAAGCATGTAGAAGTTTGTTGTAGTAAGTCTTAGTTTTGCAAAGCGTTGTAAAATTGGCATAGACTTTTAAAATCTATAACAAAGACAAAGGCATGCTCACTTAGGGTTGAATGTATCGTTCCGTTTCATTAGATGAATAGGTCGATATCTTGTAAATGCTAAGGTTACAAGAAACTCACCCGGAGACATCCTGTTCGAGGTTGGAGGTATTTAAGCTGACGGTTTACGGAACACCTCCTACCTGGGGACCATCCGGTACTTGAGTAAAGTTAACCCGGCTTTATGAGCATGCGTGAGTGGTGTGAGGTAATAAAGTGTTTATCACCTAGACATCATAGGTAAAAGTTTGTTTTACCTAGACTTAGGCCTTATTGTCTTAGTCGGATAATGCCTGAGTAATTTACCCATTCCGTCTTAAAATACTTAGTAGAGGTGTTGAGAAGGTATATATGATATGTCCCTCTCCTCCTACGTTCTCTGTCAAGTTCACACCGTGAGAATTATGCTCGGCCTCGTGATGTCAATAGGGCATCCCCATTCGGATGGTATTTGCATAATTCAAGAGCAAGGTGAATGGAGAAAGTATTTATAGTAAGTGGGAGAAGGAAGTATGTCAATACATCCTGCGGTCTCCTCCATTGGATTGAACCGTGAGATTCCTATGTTCTGTCTGCTAGGTGCCCACAAGTGGTACCGATCCATTCGGAGGGCCGTTTCATAGGAATCGGAACATCTCAATCACCATTTATGGATAAAGAAACATAGAACCATTCCCAACTTTGACATTTCCATTCGGTTGCATCGTTGGGGCCGCCCTATGAATTCTAAAAATGGAGGGTCACACTTACGAGATTTGCTAAAGAGTTAGTAAATCTTGACCAAACAGCGATAACTAAGATGCTATAGGAATATGAGATATTCTGGTATTAGCATTTAGTCAAGGATGTCTTGATTCAGTGAAGGAATGCTTGACTGCCCCTCGGTAGCAACCATTCTGACCCACTGAAGTATCGTTGCAGTTTAATAATGAGTTTTGGGTACATTATTATTCTTTGCTAAATTCTTGATTGGTGTGTAAATTAGGTTAAAACCTTTTCACTAATATTTTATTCATTCTCTTTTCAGCATGTCTAGCTCTTTCATTCACTTACTAGCTTCCGATAAGTTAACCGGCGATAACTACGCGACCTGGAAATCGAACTTGAATACGATTCTCGTTCTAGATGATCTCAGGTTCGTCTTATCAGAGGATTGTCCTCCCCCTCCTAGCTCGGATGCGACTCGAACTGTTCGAGAAGCATATGATAGATGGACAAGGGCTAATGATAAAGCCCGAGTCTATATCTTAGCCAGCATATCTGATGTGTTAGCTAAGAAGCACGAGGATATGGTTTCTGCTAAAGAAATCATGTCTTCATTACAGGAGATGTTTGGACTTCCGTCCTCATCGGTCTGTCATGAAGCCCTCAAATACGTTTACAACTCTCGCATGAAGGAGGGAATCTCTGTTAGGGAGCATGTCCTTAACATGATGGTCCACTTCAATGTGGCGGAAGTAAACGGAGCTACTATTGATGAGTCAAGTCAAGTAAGCTTTATCATGGAATCTCTTCCGAAGAGTTTCCTTCAGTTCAGAACCAATATGGTAATGAACAAGATAAAGTATAATTTGACTTCTCTCCTCAGCGAGCTACAGACCTATCAGTCCCTTCAGACTTCTAAAGGAAAAGAGAAGGAGGCAAACGTTGTCACTTCTAGGAAATTCCAAAAGGGGTCGTCTTCAGGGAGTAGGTCTGAACTTTCTTCTATTAAGAATAAGAGTATTCAAAAGAAGAAGAAAGATAAAAGGAAGAGAAAAGCACCTGCTACTGCTAAGAGCAAGACTAGATCTACAGACAAAGGAAAATGTTTCCATTGTAGTGTAGATGGGCACTGGAAACGGAATTGCCCAAAGTATCTTGCAGAGAAAAAGGCTGAGAAGGAAAGACAAGGTAAATATGATTTACTTGTTGTTGAAACATGTTTAGTAGAACATGATTGTCATACCTGGATACTTGATTCAGGAGCTACTAACCATGTTTGTTCTTCTTTTCAGGAAACTAGTTCTTGGCAGCCACTTTCTCGAGGTGAGATAACTCTCAGAGTTGGAACTGGAGAGGTTGTCTCAGCTGAAGCAGTGGGAGCTGTAAAGTTGTTGTATAGAGATAGTTTCATTTTACTAGAAAATGTACTCCTGGTTCCTACCTTCCAGAGGAATCTTGTATCTATATCTTGTTTGTTAGAACAGTTGTATAAAGTATCTTTTGTTCATAATGAAGCGTTCATTAGCAAAAGAGGTGTACGTATTTGTTCTGCGAAACTTGAAAACAACTTGTATGTGTTAAGACCAACCGAAGTCAAAGCTATTTTGAACACTGAAATGTTTAAAACAGCTGAGACTCAAACTAAAAGGCAGAAACTTTCTCCAAGTACTTATCTTTGGCACTTAAGACTAGGTCACATAAATCTCAATAGGATTGGGAGATTGGTTAAGAGTGGTCTGCTAAATCGTTTAGAGGACAACTCTTTACCGCCATGTGAGTCTTGTCTTGAGGGCAAAATGACCAAACGATCTTTTTCTGAAAAAGGTCATAGGTCCAAAGAACCTCTAGAAATCGTGCATTCGGATCTCTGCGGTCCTTTGAATGTCAAAGCACGAGGAGGGTATGAATATTTCATCAGTTTTATTGATGATTATTCAAGGTACGGTTATCTTTATCTAATGCATCATAAGTCCAAAGCTCTTGAAAAGTTCAAAGAGTATAAGGCAGAGGTTGAGAACACATTAGGTAAATCGATAAAAACACTCCGATCAGATCGAGGTGGAGAGTATATGGATTTAAGATTCCAGGACTATATGATAGAACATGGAATAGTATCTCAACTCTCAGCGCCTGGAACACCACAGCAGAATGGTGTGTCCGAGAGGAGAAATAGAACCCTGTTAGACATGGTTCGATCTAATCTATGATGAGTTATGCTCATTTGCCTAGTTCGTTTTGGGGATATGCAGTAGAGACTGCAGTATATATTTTGAACATGGTTCCCTCTAAGAGTGTTTCTGAAACACCTTATGAGTTATGGAGAGGGCGTAAAGGTAGTTTACGTCACTTCAGGATTTGGGGGTGTCCGGCACATGTGCTAGTACCCAATCCAAAGAAGTTGGAACATCGTTCAAAATTGTGCCTATTTGTAGGTTACCCCAAGGAAACGAAAGGTGGTCTATTTTACGATCCTCATGAGAACAAGGTACTAGTATCGACTAATGCCACGTTCTTAGAGGAAGACCACATGAGAGATCATCAACAGTCGAGCAAAATTGTTTTGTCCGAATTTTCCAGGAAAGCTACAGACGGATCGACAAAGGTTGTTGATCAGGCTGGTCCTTCTCAAGAGTTGAGAAAGCCTCGACGCAGTGGGAGGGATGTAAGACAGCCTGACCGCTACATCGGCTTGTCTGAAACTCAAGTCGTCATACCTGATGATGGCGTTGAGGATCCATTGACCTTTAAACAGGCAATGAATGACATAGACAAAGACCAGTGGCTTAAAGCCTTGGATCTCGAAATGGAGTCTATGTACTTCAATTCGGTCTGGGATCTTGTAGACCAACCAGATAGTGAAAGACCTATCGGTTGCAAGTGGATCTACAAGAGAAAACGAGACCAAGCCGGTAAGGTGCAAACCTTTAAGGCTCGACTTGTGGCAAAAGGTTATTCCCAAAGAGAAGGGGTGGACTATGAAGAAACCTTTTCTCCTGTTGCCATGTTAAAGTCGATTAGAATACTCTTATCCATTGCTACATTTTATGATTATGAAATCTGGCAAATGGATGTCAAGACTGCCTTTCTGAATGGTAATCTTGAGGAGAGTATCTATATGGCTCAACCAGAGGGATTCATACTTCAGGGTCAAGAGCAAAAGGTTTGCAAGCTTAATCGATCCATTTATGGGTTGAAGCAAGCATCTAGATCCTGGAATATAAGGTTTGATACGGCGATCAAATCTTATGGCTTTGAACAAAATATTGACGAACCTTGTGTTTACAAGAAAGTAGTCAATACTGTTGTAGCTTTCTTAGTCTTGTACGTAGACGATATACTACTCATTGGGAATGATGTAGGGTTCCTAAGTGACGTTAAGAATTGGCTAGCGACCCAATTCCAAATGAAAGATTTGGGAGAGGCTCAGTTTGTTCTAGGGATTCAGATCATAAGGAATCGTAAGAACAAAGTGCTAGCGCTGTCTCAAGCATCTTATATTGACAAGGTGTTGTCAAGATATTCGATGCAGAATTCCAAGAAAGGTTCACTGCCTTTTAGGCATGGAATTCACTTGTCTAAGGAATAGTCTCCTAAGACACCTCAAGAGGTTGAGGATATGAGACGAATTCCCTATGCATCGGCAGTTGGTAGTCTCATGTACGCTATGTTGTGTACAAGACCCGACATCTGCTATGCAGTAGGAATTGTCACTAGGTTCCAGTCCAATCCAGGATATGATCACTGGACAGCCGTTAAACACGTCCTCAAGTATCTTAGGAGAACGAGAGACTATGTGCTTGTGTATGGCGCGAAGGATTTGATCCTTGCAGGATACACTGACTCTGATTTTCAGACTGATATAGATTCTAGGAAATCTACATCAGGATCAGTGTTCACTCTTAACGGAGGAGCAATAGTATGGAGGAGTATAAAGCAAGGTTGAATTGCTGACTCCACCATGGAAGCTGAGTATGTCGCAGCGAAGGAAGCTGTATGGCTTAGGAAGTTCTTGACAGATTTGGAAATTGTTCCAAATATGAACTTGCCAATCACCCTTTATTGTGATAACAGCGGTGCAGTGGCAAATTCTAAAGAACCTAGAAGCCATAAGCGTGGAAAGCATATTGAGCGGAAGTATCATCTCATCAGGGAGATAGTGCAACGAGGAGATGTGATTGTCACACAGGTAGCCTCGGAGCACAACATTGCTGATCCGTTTACTAAGTCTCTCACGGCTAAAGTGTTTGAGAGACACCTAGAAAGTCTAGGGTTGCGAGCTGCTCAGTAGGACAGTGGGAGAAACTTTAGATATTTGATATTCTAGTTCTCTCGACCAGCATGTACTCCACTAACGTTTTAGTCCAAGTGGGAGTTTGTTGGGTTTTATGTCCTAAAACTCGTAGTTTGTAAACTGTTTGAATGTAAATAAATATTATATTTCAATAAAGTTGTTATTGAATTTTAGTGAATTGTGTTTGTATTAACCTATACCAATAACTAACACCCTTGGCGATAGTGTGAGTACTTGAACTTCATGTGTGACATGAATGTGAATCAAGTTCAAGTAGACAGCCAAAATGGTCTATAGTATAGGGATAAGGCTGGGTACCTTATCCTGGGGACACTATTGGACGCGGCTCACTTTGTATAGTACAAAACGATGTGATTCGAATCGTTTCATGTAGAGACATGTGAGTGAGGGCGTCCTGTGCAATGAGTTTGCACAAGACCGAACCAGAAATAAAATCGCTCTTTCTTTATAACACCGTTTACTGTAAAGACCGATTTTTTCATGTGATGACTTAGGTAACTCGATCTCAATCCTGAGCTCATTATGAACTCCTGTTTATTCAACATTATCCTTTGATTTGTACGGGTGAGAGTGGCCAGATCGCCGACTCAATATGCCTACCATCTTGGGGATAAGATTGAATAAGTGGCTGGGGACATAGTTGTAGCAAGATTGGAATTCACTCCTACCCGCTTTAAGGGTTAGTGGAGAGGTTGTTCCCTTAAGTGCTGACTCCAGGTCTTGAACAATGGGCCCATCCTCTCCTGATCAGGGAGGAATCTGATTTGATGGTTGGACCACAAATCAATTGTTCATTAGAGGTGTCAGTGGTACTTAAGGAACAAGATATAATACAAGGGTTAAACGGTTTAAATGACCCGTTGTGATTATGAACGACCTGTGAAGGATCGACTTACTGATGATAGTTATATCAAAAGAACACAATATATCTACAGTGAGGAGAGTGCAACCCTTGGACTTTAGTGGAGTCTCCGGGGGTTAACGAATGTTGGTTAGTTCGGTTGAAAGAGTTTTGACCGGATAATCTCGTATCGTTGGAGCTCATGATCTGTAGGTCGTTTCGGTTCTCCTGGCTAGCTCGGATAAAGCCGTGAAACAATATAAAAGAAAAGAAAAGAATTTGAATCGTTCAAATTCGGGTTTGTGGAAGAAGGTTAGACATATTTAAATATGATTTAAATATGAGATTGATCTGAAAACATGAATAGGATTCATGTGCAAAAAGTCGGTTTTCGGAAAACCGGGTTTAATTATATTATTTAATTAATATTTGATATTGAATTAAATAATATTAATTAAATTATATATATATATTTTTTATTAATTAAAAAGTTTAATTAATAAAATAATTATTATTATTTTTAATAATAATAATCTATAAATATATAATATATATATATATATATATATATATATATATATATATATATATATATATATATATATACATGTGTCTTACATGCAGATGTAAGACACATGTATGTATTATATATTCACAGGTATATATATTTTGACAGATCAATTAAAAAAAAAAAAAAAAAAAGGAAAAAGAAATTAAAATGCAAGTGCATTTTGGGTACATTAATTCACATTTTGTGAAATGTGTTTTGAATTGAAGAACCCTTATCTTCTTCTTCTCTCAGCTCTCTGCTCTCTGATTGAAAAATCGTTTTTCTTCAGTGAAGTTTCTTCCCTCTTTTCTTTTGTAAAAAGAGTCCCACTACTCCGTTTCTCAGCCTGAGGATAGCGGGATTACCGTGGGTGGTCCACGAAGGTTTCGTGAGAAGGCTCGGTGAGCTCGTGAGGAGCTTCTGGCGGTGAATTTGGAGAAATACGAACGACAAGGGTATGTGTTCTAATTTCTCTTTTTCATTGCGTTTGCATGTTTCCATTTGTTTAAATTGATGAAATTAGAGTGTCCATGATCCAATTCGCTTCCGCTGCGTTCCATCAACGCTCCATCAACATGTTTATTGATTATCCTAATCATTATGGAATGCTGAAAATTAGTTATATACACATTATACCCTTCCTTTTTGTTTAATTAGATTCATGAGAGATTCTGACTGTGGTCTGTTTTCGGAATGCCTTAAATATTGAAGTGTGATGCATAATGTCTATGTATTATGTTTATTCTCAAGAAATTTCTGGAGTTTGGAAATGTTACTTTGAAGTGCGTGTCTTTATTTCAGGTGTGGTATATCTAATTTTTAGGGGAAACTCTGCCCAAATTTTCTAAAACATGTATGAAAATGAATTGTGAATGTCATGAAAGGATTGTTTTATGTAACATTATAGAATAATTTTTTTTTTTGGATATGGTTGGTTATAGTCGTTTTAGTTATCGTCTGTAGTGATTTAGAATTGATATATTGATGAGTTCATATGTAGTTATTTTGCTAGTCTTCTAGTTGAGGTTGTCTTGTTACCTATTTCTATTTGGAAGGATTGTGAATGAAATAGTTGGTTGAATGATAAACATAATTGTTTTATGTCATTTGTGACTTTATTTAGGTTATTTTGTTAAAGTTTGAGATATCATATAAATACTTATATTTAACGATTAATATTTTGATATTTGATATGCAGGATTAAACGATATTTGCTGACTACAGAAGAAGTGAATGATCGACGTCTTTCTGAAAAGTATTTTTGTAATCTATTATCTTTCTGATAATAGATTTTGTAATTTTGTTCAAGATATTGTATAACAACTTTCATGAATATATATGTTAATTTATAGATTTTGCGACGAACTTTGAAAACGTCTCTACATTTTTCAAATCTAGTGTTGTATTTAGAGTTTTGTGAAATTATTATAATTTGTGTGGAATTGCAAAACGTGATGTTTTGCGACCAAAAAAACACGAACGTCGCATTTAGCGACGTTATGGAGGTTCGTCGCATCAAGCGACGTTACACGGGTTCGTCGCATCCTGCGACGTTACACGGGTTCGTCGCATCCTGCGACGTTACTAGTGTTCGTCGCATCCTGCGACGTTTTTCCCTTCGTCGTATATTTCGACGTTATTTTCTATCCGCCGCATATCGTGCGACGCCTTAACAAAAACGTCGGTAATTGTCAAGTGCGACGAAGCATTAGCGACGAAATTTGCGACGTTTAAATTTCGTCGCTAAAGAGTATTAGCGACGAATTATTCTTGTTAGCGACGAATTTTTTTCGTCGCTAAATGTATCATTTCTGGTAGTGAATATTTCTCAAACATGTATCTCCCTAAATACAAACTAGAATTTATAATTTCTATCCCTAAAGTTAAAGTTAAGTTTGATAGGAATTATAATAATAGCCACAAATTAGCATGTGAACGAAAGAATATAATTCTCTTTACAATGTGAACGAAAGAAAATAATTTTCTCACTTCAAATAAAGATGATTACTAATCATTTCTAAAGAGTTTCTAATTGGCTAAAGTCTTTTATGTAAAACAAACAACAATGCGTACTAGTCAAAGTTGAATAAATTGAACAAGCCTTTCTTTTTCATTATTTTAACCAAACAAAAAAAAAAATTAGTTCCAAATTAAACCCATTCTTATATATTATTATTATTATTATGCCAAAGCGAGCATGGCTCAACGGGCATATGTATGTGCTGGCTCAACGGGCATATGTATGTGCTGACGACCAAAAGGTCTGTGGTTCGAATTCCCCACCCAATGTAATCAAAAAAAAAAAATATATATATATATATATATATTATCATTATTAAATACGCGATAAAGTTTGATTTGGTAACTTTGAATATGAAGAAGATCCTCATCTCTCATATTATATGTTAAAATTAAAATATTATAAATTTATTAACAAATGGTTACATTATTGCTCATTTTGTACCTTTGAATTCAAAGGGTTGTGATTGGATACCAAAAGTGTTATAATACATAATGTGAAAATTCCAGTGCTTTGATTTTTTTTTGTTTGTTTTTGTTTGTTTTTTTTTTTTAATGATTAATTCTCAAATATTAAAACTCTCAAATCATAATTTCATATTAAAACTTTCAAATTACAATTTCAAGACATTGGATAGACACAAATTACTTTAAAATGAAAGCTTTTGAGATAAAGAATCAGTTCTTAACCCAAAAATTAAACACTCTACAAGATAAAATGATTCATCTTAGTTAAATGTTTTTGGCGTGCAACTCAAGACATGAATTACAAAATGATTCAAGAAGTTTGTTTGGCTAAACTTGAAGGAAAAAAGTGCAAAGGCCTAAAACTCAATTCATCATAATCTGTTTTGTAGAATCTAATGACAAAATTTTAAATAGCTTTTCAAAATTCGAAACAATATATCATCAATCATAGCCAAAATGACAAAAATACTCCTACTTAATATGTCATAAAATGATAAAATCGAGAAACAATAAAATTACATCAAAATTATTAAATAAAATAAGAGTAATATGATAATATGATAAAATTACATCAAATATTTATAATTTTTATTTATATATTATGATAATGATGCATATTTCATATAAAAAAAGAAATTTTTATGTAATGTTTAGTGTTTTGTATTTTTTTTAACCAGTATAATCTATGTTGATGCCAAAATATGGTCGTGATTGGCCCACCTAACTTCACCTTATCACGAATGAGTCGAAAGTCGAATATCTGCAAAATAATGACAACCGCATATTAGTGCGGTGGTTGCCACACACACTCGGATGACTAAATTAGATCAAAAGATTTATGTATGCAACAAGAGTTTAGAGTTTTGAGCTCAGTTGAACTTATTGAACTTACCTCCCTTAGAAAATTATAATAACGTATTTATATGTAGTTGACCTAGGGCTTTTGGGGAGGGCGTATCGAGTTGAACTGAACCGGAGTCGATCGGGTCTGGTAAGACCAGACCTAGATTGGGCCTGGTCGGCAGGCTCTGACCCGTGTTGGGTCTTCTTTTGGCTCCTTTAGGCTCTCTCGCTGTCTCGGTACATTCTAAGGTCTAATTTTACCCATAACAATATTTACAAAATCAAATTAGACACGGAAGGGACCTAATTGGTGAAAGAGAGTGCTTCTAACCATCCAAATAAATAATGTGTTGTCAATTTTTCTGATATTGTCGTTGGGATGTCGGGGTTGGCTAAGCGTTGCTTCCGTAGGAAGTGGATAACGACGGTAAAGAAGGCGATCACAACTGGTATTGTTGATCTTTCTGCGATAGTGGGGGAAGGATCAGGAGTTTTTGGTGGGTAGAGACCGTGGTTGGTTGAGGAGGGCACCATTATTCAAATGGCAAAGGTGGTAGTTGGGGCGTCAGCGTCAGATGAGCATCCAAAGAGAGGGTTCGTCGGTGCAGTGGAGGATGTCAGGTTGTCGGGGGCACAACAGAAGGTGGGCGTACGACCTCGAACAAGAGCGACGGCGGCTGGGCGTGCGAGGGAAGAGTCCGTGCAGGAAGCGACTGGGGAAGGATATGCGAGCAAAGAAGTTAGGGTTTTGAAATTTTTAAGTGAATCAGACTGGTCCTCTGGAGTTCGATTGGACCGAGATTCAAGCCTTGCGAGAGGTTCGCGTCCTTTGATCTGTTTCGCCGGCTCTGATTAGCGTTTGGCAAAATGATCATGTGATGCAACCATCTCCCCTCTTGTGGGCTTAAAACCACATGAATTGGTCTGTCTTGGCCTAGGACGACAGTGAGGAAGGCAGTTGTGTCAGCACTCTCCTCTTGGGCTGGCACTTTTTGGCTTACTTGTAGTTGCTCAAGTATCCGTCGTTTATTCTCCCCATACGATTATCAATGTGGAGTGTGTAGTTGTAACGCCCCGTGTTTTCAGGAAAAAATATATATTTTTTTTATTCTCTTATAGATAAATTTAGATTAATTGGATTGTTACTTTAAATCCAATTTGAGCAAATTAGATTTAAATTGAATGAATTAAGATAATGAGGCGGTAAGTTGAAAATGACAAAGTTTAGGTCCCACTAGTTAAGGTCTTCAGTCAGTTCATGTTGCATGTGATTGCATAGTCTGACCCCAGTAGTGGGGTTACTTACTCAGTATTTTAAATACTCATTCGTTTCTTAAAATATTTTTTTTCAAGTAATGAGATGAACGTACAGGGCGTTTGACGAGGTGGTTTGCTGGATGATGCCATGGGACTAGAGGAGTCAGAGCTTCCGCATTCTTTCATGTCGTTTTTTTTTATGAGTCAGTCCATTGATTTTGCTAAGGTTTTCAAAACTAGTAGTTTGATTTTAAGTTTTGTCTCAAATGACGCATCGATTAATTCTTTTCATGATTTTACTAGGATCCCGAAATAAATGTATTTATGTGGACTTTGAGATGTTTCTAAATGTTTATTTATTTTCTTTATTCTAAAATAAAGATTAAAGTTTTTTTTAGATGACGTCATGCACGTAGTAATGACCCTAGAGTGATGTCATAGGAAGTTGGGTCGTTAGTAGTTATTTTTCCCGATGAGGTCATTGCCATGTGGGAGTGCTTGTTGGTCGACTAGATTGTTGATGGTTGAATGCCCTACACTGTTCTTTCTGCGATGGTGCGCAAGATTTGGGAGAAAGTGGAAGAACGTGTGATTACATTACTGGATAGTGGGCTCATCATCTTTGAATTTCGCTTGGCTACGTCTCGTGACTGGATTTTGGTGAATGGGTCGTGACATATAGGTGGCAAGTTTATTCTTGTGCGTCGTTGGACCCCAAGTATTGTCCCGGAAAGATTTATGTTTAACTTTGTTCCTATATAGGTTAAATTACTTAATGTTCCTATGGAATTATGGACATCTTGGTGTCTAAGTGTTGTGGCTAGTGCGGTGGGATCTAGATCAGGCGATGGAGAACCAGTATTGGTTGTCCTTTTCTAGGGTTTGTGTTGAGATGAGGGTGGGTGATGTTGCCTGCCACGGTGCCTATCAGGGTCCAGGGTGTTGTGAGTGTGGTCTGGGTCGAGTAGTCTTGGAAGTCGAAGCGTTGTGTTCGTTGTAAGGTTTTCGGGCACTCGAGTGGTAATTGTAGTAAGCGATCTATTGAGGAGCCTGCTGCCGAATTTCCTAAGGCTAGTGTTGGGACCTCAGGATCGGTAGGCTCACGCAATCCTCTCTCTATGAGTCGGGATTCCAGTGGGTCAAGTGAGCATGTTGGTCATCCTCATAGGGCTAGTTTTGGGTTCGCAGGAGCTGTAGATTCGCGTAATCCTCCTCCTAGGGGTCGGGTTTCTAGTGGGTCAGGTGGCTAGCCTTGCAGACCCTTTTGTTTCCAATTTCTTCGTTGTACTAGAGGGTGAGGATGTGTAACCTCTTGGTTTGATGTCTCCAGCAACCTTGCACCAGACGTTGACCACGCATTGCTCAGATGCTAGTCCAGAGCAACTTTCCCTATTCACTGTAGGCCCTGATGCCTTGGTTGAGAGCCCAAGTTGAGTTGTCATTCTGGTGCTCGTCGGGAAGTGTTGTTCCTTGCTCCTCTTGTGTTCCCTCTTTGGGGTTTTTTTTTTTTTTTTCTTGTTTTTTCTTTGTTGGCTAGTTGCTTTTGTGTTGCTTATTTTGTTTGTGCCTTGACCTCGGGCTATGAGGTTCTCCTTTTGCTTTTGTAATATATTTTCTTTGAAAAAAAAAATGCTTCTATCTTATTTTAAAATATTCTTCAAAATTCTTATACATATATATATATAGGATGTCTTAAAATATTTTTGGACAATTATGCCATTTCTTTATTTTATAAAAAGATAAAGTTTTTGCCATTGTAAATTAATTATAAATAATAAACCAATTAAATAGTTATCTAGCCATAAAAGTTGGAATATGAAAAAGTGATATTCATCTCTACATTCTCTAACACATGGGCTAGTAAAAGTCAATTGACAAGGAAATAAAAAAAAAGATACCACCTCAATTTTCTCAAAAAGGTTAAAGGTCGGTTTGAAAATTGTTTTGAAATGGCTTTCTATTTTTCAAAACAAAAATTTAGTGATAATATGTTACAATAATTATGCTTTAAATGAATCTTTTTCCCTCTCATGGAAATTTTTTTTTTTTATTATTCCTCCCAAAATCATGAAACTTTGTAGATTTCAATATACATCATTACACTAACTAACGTTGCTTCTTCTTTCAAACATTCTATTTCATTTTTGAAACTGCATAAAAAAATATTTGGTATTTATCTTTAATTTTAATTCTGACTATTAGTTATTTAACAAGAACTAACATAGATAAAAAAAAAAATGTTCATCTAGTAATCAGTAAATGTTGATGATAGATAAGAATCCAAAGTCGCCAACAAGAGCATAACTCAACGGCATGATGTATCGTCTAACGACCATGAGGTCCTAGATTCAATCCCCCACCCCAACATGAGTCCAATTTTTTATTTTAAAAAATAAAAAATATTAGATTTTTAATTTGTTACGAAATTTAATGATTCTAAAATTATTAATCTGCGATGCAATTACTTATTTGTCGCAAATTATGTTGTGTTTGGGACAGATTGTTCAATGTCACACAATAAACTATGAGAATTCTTCGGACATTTAATTATGCAAGGACAAAATAATTAAAAGCATAAACTAAAAGTGACACAACAATTGGTTACCGAGTTCGATTTACACCAACATCTAGGGGCACAATCCGATGGAAAAAATTTCACTATGTCAACGAACGCGTACACGAGGTCTTACACAACTCGGCTTCCACTATTGTCGCATTTTTTCTCCGTCTAGTAAATTGCAACTCGACATACTATCGAGCCCAATTTCCTCTTCATTCCACCATGAAACCTCTTCAGTTGTTTCGTCAATACAAGTCTCTCAATTTTCAATTACAAGAAAACTCAACTTCTGTAAAAAGAATGTTCACGCTCACAACCCGTACAAATAGAAATTCTTGCAAATGAGAGAATCACATACAACCCACAAACCAAGTTCCAATCGAATCCGTGAGATATTTTTCACAAAAAATGCAGAACCACGATTAATTCTAAATTTAACGTAGTGGTCAATCGGTGACAATTCTCCTCTCGTCTTGAAATCTTTGACAAAAATAATAAGTGTATGAAATTAGCTAAACACACCTGCACCAAAGGACTCGAACAAAATATTTAAAAGTTGATCCAGGGTTAAAATAAAATATATAAAAAAAATTAAGTCAAAGAACAAAACCAATTAAATACGAAACTCAAGGAAGCAAAACAAAATTTAAATTTAACATCATAACTTGTATAATTTATTGAATAAGAAAAAAATCGAAAGCAATTCTGAAAAAACACAGAAATGTATTTTTGAACATAAAATTTATTTTGCAATCATACATAAAACTTAAAAGTAAACGTTTAGTTTGATATACTTTTGGTCTACCTTTTCGGCCCTCACATTTTGAAATTATTAGCGCAGACATTCGTTTTTTTTTTATATTCTCTTAATTATCTGATTAATATATATATGGGAAATTGTAGTAAATGACAATTTAAGACTTATTGTTTGCAAATATAGCATGTTTTTAAAAATTTTGCGGATATAGCAATTTCTATCGCTGATATCTTATGACTGATAGAAGTCTATCGCTGATCACCTCAGCTTTTTATAGATTTTTGTCAGTGATAATAGTCTATCAGAGATAATAGTCTATCACTGATAGAAGTCTATCGGTGATATAATAAAGTCTATCAGTGATAGAAACGGGTTTTTTTGTCATATTTGCAAAACATTTTAAAGTTTGCTAAATTTGCAATTAATTTGGGTCTGATGGCTATTTGTGCAACCAGCCCTATATATATATATATATATATATATATATATATTTTGGTATGTTCAGTGTCCAAAAGTCGACTCAAAAGTCAAACTAAAAAAAAAAACACAACTTGACTCCTAGAGATGTTCATTAATAATGCCAAAAACCAATTTGCTTTAGGAATTTATGTACCAAAAATATATATATTAAGACAAAAGGGAGACTTTAACTATCTGAAATTTGGTAAATAGTTAAAATGTTGAGTTTGGATCGTTAATTGAGTAATGAAAAATAATGTTATGTTAGGTTGGTAATGAGATGTATTGTTGATTCCATAAATCTATCAATTTAATATAAATTTGATTGGTGATGAGTGATTTATTCTCTCTCATTTTTTCTTCTTCTTCTCTGTCTTTTTCTTCTTCATTTTCGACAAAACTCGTCGGCAATTGTTCGCCTTTAATCTACGGCCACCAAAGTTTGTCGCTGCTGCCCGCTTCCCTCTTATCGCTACTGTTAATTCGTCGTCATTGTCGTGATTGAAGAGCCACTGAAAATCGAACAAAATGAATGGGTAAAATTAGAGATTATATGTGGTCTAGACATACATATTGAAGTGGGTGGATTCAAGATTTTCAAAAGGTTCGATTTCGGGTATCGACCACATTTGACATCAATATATCAATGAAAAATGAGATAATCGAAAAGTTTGAAGATCGAAATTGAAGCTTCTTTAGCAATAGCACACCAACAATCGATGATGCGAAATCCCAACCTAGACGAGTCCAGATTCGTTCCCAATCTAATCACTCGAGAAGATGGACATTGAGAATCGAACAAAATAACACTATACCTAAATTTTAGAGACTAAAAGTATATTTTGTCTTATGTTTTAAGTTCAACCATGCGTGGTTTAAGGGATTTTAATTTCTGATATTTTGGCCAAACATAGCTTAATGAGTTGAATTATTCTCAAATTAACATTATAAATTTAGGAAGTCATATTCTCGACTCATCTTTACGTGATAGTTTATTATTGGTTTGAAGAAAGGATTAGTTAAGAATATAAGATTTGAAAAGGGTGGCGATTAAACTATTAGTTATATATATGTTTCCTTTTAATGAAATTTTCTATAGAAAAGACGTTTTCAGTGAGGTCATATTTGAATTTTCATCTAACACGATTTCAATTTTTTTTTTTTTTTTTTTTTAAATTCTCAATAGACCTTCATGCTATTGAGATATTATATTATATTACTGTGATTGTATTCGCTATAAAAAAAATATGTATTCTCCTTACTATATATGTATTTATATTTATAAAAATTAAATGAGAAAATCGAGAGATATTAATATATGTGAATTTATCGTGGTATCAGATCATTAGGGTATTCTAGAAAAACTCTAGGACAGCCGCGACTATTCTAAACTCTAGGGCAGCGTCGCGGCACCGCCCGAATTCGAAAGAAAACAAAATTAAGAGAAGAGTTGACAACATGATATCGAGTTTGTAGGCGTGATTCGATGTGAGATCGGGTCGAGAGGTCGGCGGTCTGATTTATGAAGTTGTGTGAAAAAAATTCGTAAGATATGTTCAAGCGTGAAAAAAATGATGGATCTGGTATTTCTGAAGGTGTAGAGATCAAGGGATCTTTAGCGCGGTTTGTCCGAGAGGTCGACAGTAAATCGTTTTCGAGGAAGCAGGGCGACGCGAAGAGATCTACGGCGACCTGTGTGTACGTGTTCGAGAGGGTGATAACTCAAATTTGGAGCTATAATTTACTCCCTAATTCCAGCTAAATACCGTACTTAATTATGTTAATTTGCCTTGATTGGAGGTGTTTCACGGTTAGAGAGCTCGAGGAGTCCAAAGACGTGTTTCAGAGCTAAAAAGGTCGTTTTAAGGCTTCGGGATCGCTTTGGAAAAAGAGAAGCTTCAAACATGAAGAATTTGCCAAAAGGGATCATCCAAATGCAAATTAAATTGCTCAAACCCGAGAGCAAGCGTCGAGACGCTGCCCAACGTCGAGACGCTGTCCCGAAGAGGAAAACGCTGAAATTCGCGTCCGTAGCGTCTCGACGTTGTCCAAGCGTCTCGACGCTACGACGATTATATAAACTATTTTCTCCGATTTTTAGGTTATCTTCTCAATTTTCCCCTTTTCTCCATTGTTGTAGAGCTCGGTTTTGAGAGCTCAGACTCTATTTTCTCCCTATTTTAATTCATAGAAGTTTAAATCTTGGTTGTTTAGCTTGATTCTTACAACGGGCAACTAAGGTAAGTGCTCTAATTTGAGTTAGGGATTTACTTTGATGCTTAGAGAGGGTTTATGTTAATTTCTAGCTTAGTATTGATAATTTCTTGCATCTCTTGCCTGTATAAAGAACGAATAACATGCTTTTCTAATTAGGAGTGATACCCGAAATTGTTACGCATGTTAGTAGGCTAACGATAATTCTTGATAAGCTTTAATACATGTAGCGAGGGTATAGCTCGTGGCTAATCAATTCGAGCCTATGTGACAGTGGGGGTATGAGTTGATTAACGTTTTCACGGTGGGCTCAAAGATATGAGAGAAATCGAATTAGGTTTTAGACTAATTTGTCGCGACGTTACCCGTTACTGTTTTCTGATTAATTGAATGACTTATCACCTTAGATTAATTAAGAAGCATGTTTAATTAGAATTTACGCCTCTAATTAATTCTTTGAGGTGTTTGTGTCGGTTGCGAGCAAACATTGCGCGTGCATGAAGTAGAATAACGATGCATATTAGAATCCCTATGAACAAAGCGCATCAAGTAAATCCCGAGCACTCAAATTAGGAGCACAAGTTATACTTTATTTTTATTTTCCGTTAGCTACTTTTACCGCTTTCCTTTATTTTCTCCGTAACCCAATCCCCCTTTTATCGCTTTATTTATTGTTTTAGTTAAAAAGACAAATAGAAATTAATTAGGAGAAATTGATTTAGGTTCCCTGCGGATCGTTACCTCTGTTCTACAAGTTACCAGTATTATAAATGTTATTTTGGCGGGACTCGACACTCCGAGATTGGAGTACACCATAAAGTGCTCTACCAGATAGCATGGCGACGCGAGGAGATACGCGAAGAGATCTGCAGCGACCTGTGTGTACGCGTCCGAGAGGGCATGGCGACGCGAGGAGATCTGAAGCAGTGCGTCGACTTAAGATCAGGTTTGTCAGATAGATCAGTTGGTGCGGGTTTATTCGATAGATCAGTTGGTTAGATCGGTTCTTGTTAGTAGGTCTATGATAAATTAGTTTGTGAATTACGAGAGATCAGTTTGTGTATTTTGAAAACAAAAAAAAAATAATGTGTTTGGATTTTCGACGGTTCAGGCGCGAGGAGAAGAAGAAGAAAAAAAAACAATAGAAAAAGGCAGCATGAGTCTGAAATATTAGATTTATTCCAGTTTTTATTATTTTAAATATAATTCTGCATTTTAAAATTTCAAATTTCAAATCTCACTACACTAAAAACCAAAAAAAAAAAAAATGTTGTTTTCAGAATTTACCTGGTTTGAATTACAAAATTTGAAAACAATTTTAAAAAACAGAATACAAATTACATACGAAGTGCATATTCATAACACATATTAGTCCGATCATTTGTAAGAACTACCCGTAATATCGAACCTGCAAACAAAATTTAGATTCTCTAAGAAACATGTCATAAATGTTGTTTACAAAACTTAAGTTAAAGAATGCTATAATTTTACAAAAGTTATAAATATAGACCATCTTCTAAAAACACATTAAATTAATCCGAATCTGAGCGATAAAACGTCCAAGTTCATCGTCGGCGGGCACACTACTTTCTGAGTTTCAAACGGGCAGTCGGTGATTTTGTTTTACTTTTGGGGAAAGATGAACTCCGATTTGACTCAATTTCTTAGGTTTTCTTCAAAAATTGCGCCAACCAAACAGAGCCCTAATTTTACAACAGAGCATCGACGAATCGGAATGTTGCAGAGGAATGAAGCCACGTTTTCGCGGCGACAAAACAGAGCGGTAAGATTTCGACACATCGAAAAATACCCTTTTTTTTCATTTCCTTTTTTCTTTTTTGGGAAGAAGGATTGGATTATAATTAATTTAGAGTAGAGTAGCGGATTTTTTTTTAAAAAGATGAATATTTGCGGGTTTTTCGTTTCACTGAATCTGGACGGAATTTGAGCTACCTTCTCAATGTTTGGTACTGCTTATAAATTAATTTAGATGAAGAAAGGATCTTTCGAAAAGAAACCCTAGAAGCCATCGAGTGTGGGGAACATAAACGGGTGGAAAAGGTGGGAAAACTGATTCTCTGACTTCAAAAAACTATTTTTTTTTACTTCTTTTCTCTTTTGTGTATTTCTTTTTAATAAGATAATGGTGAACTTTTTCCTTTTTTGTTTTCGTAACTGAGATCAAAAAGTGACCAACTGTGATGCGAAGGAAAGAAGCTGACTTTTTTTTGTTTTTTAAATCCCAATATTGATGAACTATTTCAACTCCACTATGGATGGTTTTAGCTACAGACCCAACAATGGTGGCCATGTTTTTGCATGGTTGGAGGATTACAGAATTGCTGTTTCTTTTTCTTTTTGCTTCTCTGGAAACTGTGGCTTCTAACTCTATGAGCTTTGGCTGCTCCATTTTATTGCACATGTGACGGCCCATCTGGTTGCTAACAAAGTTCTACATCAGTTAGGGAAGGGATTGATTGTGAGTAAATGAGACGGCCCATCTCAGTGCTAACAAAGTTCTACATCAATTAGGGAAGGGAGTGATTGTGACTAAATGAGTGAGAACAATTATCTCCATCGATATCATGCATTTTGTTTTGGGTAGAACTATAAGCAAAACCACGAGAGTTTGTGCCTAAAGTAGACGATATCATATAGAGATTCAGTTGTCCTTTAACACCCATTATCGGAGGATTCTGTGTCGGGATCTCAAAAGTTTTTCTTTTTTTCTTTTTTTTTTGGGTGTTGAATGGATTTCTATTAGGTACAGTAAGGTTAAGAGTGAGCATGATGTCAGCTGATGTAATGAAGTAACATAACTAATATTATTGATATTGCTTAGGGATCGATCTATTTGGTTGGTTCTTGTGCATTGGCTTGTCAAGTTTCAGAATAAGTATTTAATTTCCCACATCTTGTATTTTTGTCATTTGTCCTCTATTTCGATCCTTGTATGGAATTGAAACATTATTTGGTCGCATTCTTAGACTTTTCTTTGCCTGTTCTATTCTACTCTATTCATAATAAACAAAACCCCTCAAGAAAGTTGCTAGACAAATGCAAACTTAGCTAGCTGGTGAAGAAAAGTCCGCATGGGCCTAACTGATACTGAGGATTCTTTGGATCTCTTTCAATAAGGTTTAGTCAGGATTTGTGATTGGCCCACGAGGTGAAATTTCAACATTACTTTATTGACTTCAAATCTTTTTAAATCAGACTTTTTGTCACATGGTCAGTCGGTCCTAGCCAAATTAATAACGAAATATTAATAATTGTATGCAAGCTGCTACTAATATTTGTATAAGTCAATGCCTTCCCACTAATTAAATGGGGTTGTATATATTTTTGCTGGTTTAACTGCAGTTTAAAGTTTTGACATTTAAATTAACTACATACAAAAGTAAGTTTACTTTTGATAATTCTTCTGTTTCAGACTGAAAAGTTTGACTTTGAACCTCCTAAGATCTTATATAATAAAGAAGTTTGCCTATAAAATTCAGTTGAAGAGTCTCCACCATTGCTTGTACCATTTGTTGTCCAAATCTTTTATAAGCTTGGCTTCAATTTTCTCAGGTCTGAGCTTTGTCATTGAGTTCTATTTTCTTAAGGAAGTGTATTGTTTTTCGAAACCGATTGAATGTTGTATTGTTTTTTCCCTTTCACCATGGGGTCCATAGACTTAGTTTTTTCCAGCTTCAGAACATTGAAGTTGACTGTGTACTTCATTTTGGTCTTCAGCTTCATTTATTTGCTCATGAAAACTTAACTCTTCCATTGTTTTTCCTTGTGTGTTTTCCTCACCAAAGGTGAACTAGTTATCCATGGAGTCAAGGGGCCATTCCAATGGCGGAGAACTTGAAACAAAAGAGATGGACATTACAAGTCTTTCATCTTCACGCAACAATACTCAGTACATTCACAAGGTGGGGGTTCCCCCAAAGCAAAATCTCTTCAAAGAATTTAAAGCCACAGTGAAAGAGACTTTCTTTTCAGATGATCCTCTGCGAACGTTCAAAGATCAATCAAAGTCCCGAAAGTTGGTCCTGGGAATTCAGGCTATCTTCCCGATATTCGAATGGGGTAGGAATTACAATCTCACTAAATTTAGAGGAGATTTAATTGCTGGATTCACTATTGCAAGTCTGTGTATTCCACAGGTAAACTGGCTGCTTTAATTTCCATGCAAATGTAAGAGACTTGAGTAAGAACCCAATAGTATCTGATTCTGTCAAATTTTGATATTACAGGATATAGGGTATGCAAAACTTGCTAATTTGGCTCCCCAGTATGGATTATGTAAGCACTTATTATAAGTTTTTTCCTACTTTTGAGTGCTCTTCATTGAGTTTCCCAGCCTCATCCAACTTTTCAAATTGTTGCAGACTCCAGTTTTGTACCACCACTGGTTTATGCTTTGATGGGTAGCTCAAGAGACATAGCGATTGGACCAGTGGCTGTTGTTTCTCTCTTGCTGGGAACACTTCTTCAAAAAGAGTTTGATTACCATACACATCCAGAAGAGTATCTGCGGCTTGCATTTACAGCTACTTTTTTTGCTGGAATCACTCAAGCCACACTAGGGATTCTAAGGTAGTTTTTTGCCTCTCTTTTCCCCCCCCAATAGAATCTGAATTTTTCCTTCTATTTTGGGATCATCTGTATGTTTAGTTTTAGACTCTTCTACAAACTTTTGATAAGAAGATGTATCCTTGACTTTTGCTTACAGGTTGGGTTTTCTGATTGACTTTCTATCTCACGCTGCCATTGTTGGCTTTATGGGTGGAGCTGCCATCACTATTGCCCTTCAACAGCTTAAAGGCTTTCTTGGCATTAAAATTTTTACAAAGAAAACAGACATTGTCTCTGTAATGCGCTCAGTATTTGAGGCAGCGCATCATGGAGTAAGCCAAGCCTCCTTACCCATCAAACCTCACATGTCTATGACCATGATGATTATTTGAAGTTGTGCATATTTGAGAGTGATTTTGAATTGGTTTAAATCACTTTTGTCATGTTCAAAATCATCTCGAAACATGTCTTTAATCATTCAAAATCAATTTTATGTTTGATTTTACACTTTTAAACGTGAGTTTCATATCATCAAAATTGATTTTAAATTATTAAAGCATGTGATAAGAATGATTTTGAATATGACAAAAGTGATTTAAACCATTTAAAAATCACTCCAAAACATAACACATACTCTAAATCTTATATATTGTGACCTTTCTCTTCTGTATTACCTTTTGCAGTGGAACTGGCAGACTATAGTCATTGGAGTATCTTTTCTTAGTTTTCTTCTAGTAGCCAAGTATATTGTAAGAATCCCACTTTCCATTGTTACTTGGTGCAAATTTTTTCATAAGCACTTTTTCCCGTTTCTTTTCTTGGCTTTAGAAGAGCTTCCATGTTTGCAATCCCAGGGAAAGAAGAAGAAGAGCCTTTTTTGGGTGCCTGCAATTGCTCCATTAATATCAGTTATTCTGTCCACCTTCTTTGTTTACATTACCCATGCAGACCAGAAAGGTGTCGCAATTGTAAGGATATCTTTTATCATTTCTTTTCCTGATTGAAATATGATTATCACTATGAAAACAAAAAATAATAATAATAACAATAGCATCAGCTATTCAGCTCTGATAGTTGCAGTGTTTTTGAACTTTTGAAGGTGAAACACATAGAGAAAGGAATCAATCCCTCGTCAGTGAAGCAAATCTACTTCACTGGTGACAACCTTCTTAAAGGGTTCAGGATTGGCGTTGTGGCCGGTATGATAGCATTAACGGTAAGCAAATCGTAAAACTATCTTCTCCTTGGAAGTAGATGTAAAGGATTTTTAATATTTATTGAACTACCCAATGAATCTTTCCATATTATTTGAAAATCCACTTTATTTTCAGGAAGCCATAGCAATTGGAAGAACATTTGCTTCCATGAAGGATTACCAGCTTGATGGTAACAAAGAAATGGTGGCACTAGGAACAATGAATGTTATTGGTTCAATGACTTCTTGCTATGTGGCAACAGGTAGATACTAGCTAGAGCTAATTTGATCTAAATGATATTATTGACTGATTACAATACCACCGTGTATGAAAAAGTTTCAATCTTAGGGTCATCCGGGAATGCTTCTGTGAATAGTATGTTCAAACATAACACTTTTCCAACTTTCTTCAAAAGCCCTTGGAAGTGCTTTAAAGATAATTTTTTCACACACTTTTAAGATATTAAAACAAACATTCTCAAAACAGCAATATTTTTGTTCTCTAGCATTCAGAAATTAGAGATTTGGATGGCAAGTTTGTCTTGAATGTTAAGACTTGCAGCTACCAGTAACCAGTAGATGAGTAGAATATATATAAATCTTGGCAAAATTAGTGTAGTCTCAACTGGTAACTAAGCAAGTAATAGCATGGTTCCCTCCGTGGTGCTCATCTAAATAAAGCATAAACTAGAAGCATAAAAATGGTTGATCATGGGTTGACCTAGTGGTCAATAAGAGCCTAGGAAATAACAAAGGACTTAAAGAGAATGGGTTTAAAATATAGTGGCCACCTACTTAGGATTTAATACCCATTCTGGTAAACCAAATGTAGTAGGGTCATACAGTCGTCTGTGAGATTAGTCGAGGTGCACGTAAACTGGCTCTAACACTCACATATATAAAAAAAAATGGTAGATGTTCTAATAAGGTTTGTTTCCTACTTTGCAGGCTCGTTCTCTCGCTCAGCTGTGAATTACATGTCTGGCTGCCAAACTGCAGTCTCAAACATTGTTATGTCCTGTGTTGTATTTCTAACTCTAGAATTCATGACTCCCCTTTTCAAGTACACTCCAAATGCTATTCTCGCTGTCATCATTATCTCTGCTGTGATCAACTTGATCGACATTCAGGCAGCAATATTGCTTTGGAAGATTGATAAATTTGATTTTGTTGCTTGTTTGGGAGCCTTCTTCGGTGTGATTTTTGCAAGTGTTGAGATAGGCCTCCTAATTGCTGTAAGATTATGCCTGCTATCTTAAGTTCTCTCATTACTAGCTTAGCTTAATCTCATAAAGATGTCTAATTCTGTCTTTGATGTGCTGGGGCAGGTTTCTATATCATTTGCTAAGATACTCTTACAAGTAACCAGGCCACGGGTTGCAGTACTCGGAAAGATCCCTAGGACGAGAGTATACAGAAACACCCAACAATATCCAGAAGCAACAAGGGTTCCAGGCATTCTAATTGTCAGAGTTGATTCTGCAATTTACTTTTCTAACTCCAATTACATCAAAGAGAGGTAAAGATGAATCCTTATCTATAAAAATGCTCTATTTCTATTGTCATCTACTTAGGAAGTCCACAGAGTGTTTTTTTCTTTTTCCAACTAAATATTGTAGAATCAAATAGCTATCTCCAGGTTCTAACTTAGTAATTATTTACTGCATATTTGGATTGATCTATGTCTAGAAAAGTTATGGTTACAGGAGCTCTTATCTTTTCCAATTCCGTGACCCTAATCCTTATAGTACCATGGGAATTCCTTGCAGGATATTGAGATGGTTGGCAGATGAGGAAGAACAAATAACGAAGGCTTATTCAACAAAAACTCAGTTTTTGATTGTCGAGATGTCTCGTAAGTACTCTCAACCTTTCCAAATATATATTTTGGCATTAACCATCATGGGTTGACCTAGTGGTCAAATAAGGGTCATGGGTATAACAAAAGGCTTAGAGGAAACGGGTTCAAGCCATGGTGGCCACATACTTGATTTAATATCCTACAAGTTTCCTTAGCAACCAAATATAGTAGGATCAAGTGGTCGTCGAAGTGTGCATAAATTGACCTGGACACTCACAGATATAAAATAATCCTGCACAGTAGACAAACTTATCAATCAAATCACACGCTTGCTTGTTCCGAACTCACGATTCCGGTATTTTTCTTTGATGCAGCTGTTACCGACATTGACACTAGTGGCATTCATGCCTTGGAAGAGCTATACAGGAATCTCCAGAAAAGAGACATTCAGGTAATCTACTTCAGAATGTTATGCACAGTAAAGGTACATATGCTGTAAAATTTTCAAAACGTGCCTTACCAGAAGTTTGTGTGGTGTTGTTGAACAGCTTGTTCTAGCAAACCCCGGACCGATAGTGATCGACAAACTCCACGCATCCGATCTTGCTAATCTGATTGGTGAGGACCGTATCTTTCTAACGGTTGCTGAAGCTGTTTCATCCTGCTCCCCAAAATTGGTGGAAGAGGCCTAGTTTAAAGTTTGAATGCCAGTTCTTCCAGTAGGGTTGTCATGAAATGCAGTACGTAGGAGGAAAAACTTGCTCAGCTACAAAGCCAGCAGTTTTTATAGATGCCTGAGGATGATAATTCAGTAGATACAGTAAGATGCAGAGAAAAGGAAAAATGAACAGAAAAGAAGTGCGCAACTATGAATGCACTCATAAAGCTAAAAGTAAAAAGGTGATAGTTTTTTGTACTTCAGAAATGTCTCTATTTTTGTTTTTTTTTTTAGAACAACAGAAATGTCTCTAAATACCATCATTATGTATATATCTATATTTAATGAAGGAAGAAGGCTGCTCTTCTGTTCAATTTTCCCAGAAGTTTCCTTTCATATCTTTGTTCACCCTCAGGGATGGTTCAATTTTTATGAAGTTGAATGAATTTAGACGCTTTCGTGTTAATTATATCTAATCAAATATAATGGAAGGCTGACATTGTTTATCCGAAGTATAAGTCAGATAGAAGTTGCCATAAACTACCAATTAATTATATCTAATCAAATATAATGGAAGGCTGACATTGTTTATCCGAAGTATAAGTCAGATAGAAGTTGCCATAAACTACCAATGATTATTTTTAATATTTATTGAAAAGATGATCACTAAGCTAAGAGTAATGAGGACTAAAATGGTATATTAATCCACCGCAATATATCCTATTCTAGTGGCTAGCAACTGTGATTGGTTATATTAATTCAACTGGTTAAGGTATGTATTCTCGACCAAGAGGTCAGGTTTGAATCTCCAACGGTGTGAACTCTTATGATAGAAAATAAAAAAAAAATTGATAACCATATGTTTTTACACATTTAAAAGCTTTTAATTCACAAGTTTGATTTGTACTTTTCACATGTAGCAATTCTTACAAACTACTCAAACTCCACACCAAAAAATATTATTAGAGTACTCAATAAATAAATATATATATATATATTAGGGAAAAATTCAAATTTTACCCGTAAGCTTGTCATGTTGTATCAATTTACACCATAAACTTTTAATTTTATAAAATTGAGCCCTAACTTTAAACAAGTGTTCAATTTCTGTTAATTCACTCACTAATTTTTTTTTTTTTTTTTTTTTAAAAAAAAAAAACAATGCAGAAATCTCCATAAGCTCAATAATTTCAATCCTATCAAGTTTTGCACAAATTTTAATCTTACTAATGCACAAATTAATTATTGAAAACTTTGTCAAAACTCATACATTTTAACAAAAAAAATTGTTCCATTATCACTTTTTCATGAAATCTTATCAAATTTCTACCATATATGTTTTATAATTCATTGAATGCATATGAAAATATTTTTCTTATAATTTTTTAAACGAAAAAACTTACGAGAGGGAAAATTTGCAACATTTTTTTTCAAGTTTAAGTTTAAGACTACAACACTTGCTTAAGTTTGAGTACAATTTGATGAAATTAAAAGTATATGGTAAAAAATGATTTTTTTCCTCAAATTATTATTATAAAAATAATAATAAATAAATAAATAAAATTGTAACAGAAATTTTAAATACAATTCTATTATAGAATAGGTTTTCAACTAAAGTGCAACACAAACTCAAACTCACTAAAATTAGTTAAAAAAAACTTTTTGGTGAATTTATGAAAGTAATGATTTAGTTCATAAGCTTTAGTTTATAATATTTACTCTCTATATTTTTTATTTTGTAATAATTGAGTTTAAGATGTAACATATTAGTTCATATACTTTAAAATTTGTAATAATTTAATCATTATTGTGAAAACTTATTGTTAGGATTTAATGAGATTTCTTACTTATATAGATTGATAAACTAATTAGAGATGAATGTACTTATAAGCTACAAAGACTTAAGAATTAAATTGTTACATATTAAAATTTAATTGTTACACAATTAAAAATACAATAAACTAAATTGTTAGGAACTAAAGTTTATGAACTAAATTAAAGTGTTTTTTAAGCATAATCCAATATCCATTACTTGCCCTAACAATAGAAGATGAAGAAACTAGGTACTGCTGGAAACACAATAATAGAATAGAGATTTAGTTTTTCTTACCAAATTACTGAACTGATGCTTCGAAATGTAGATGTGATGGATTTGAGTTGCAGATAGAAAAATGAGCAGCAGGGTGAGAAAATGTTGAATGAATTAAGAAATTCAAAAGGAATAATGGACCTACCAGTACCAGTACCAGTTCACAATCGAATCACCGTGTTTGTTGTTGCTTCAAATCTAGGTCTCGTCAATGGCTGCCTGTAGATCAAAATCAAAGCATCGGATTCTCAGTTACGAACCAGCGGAAGAAGAAGAAGAAGAAGAGGAAGAAGAGGAGAGGGAAAGAAAGCATAGAATGAGTGATGTGGTGGGGTGTAGGTTGGGTTGGGTTGGAGCAGTTTCCCACTAAAGAAAGTTGTTTGTCTCGTCTTCTAAAAGATTAAAAATGGTTTCAAACAATTTAATGCTTCCATTTTAAATTTGTATCCCTTTAGTCCCAAATGACTAAATTATTCTATTTAAATTTGTAATGATTTCAAAATAATTTTAACCAATTTTTATGTTTGGTAAAACTAAATCTTAAATAATTTAAATATAATTACGTCCCAAACTTTAGATTAATTTTAATTTTTTTTTTTTTTGTAAAGTTATTTAATTAATGTGAGGTGTGGGATTGAACTTCTGACCTCCTAATCAAATCAGGGCACAACTTTATGTAGTTGAGTTATACTCAGTTTGACAAGTATTGCAATTTTTACACTTAGAATAAGTTTTCGTTCAAAATTTCGTTAAAAAAAAGTATTCCCATATGCTTCTAATGAATTATTTTAAAGAAAAATGATGTTACAACTAAGTTTTTTTTTTTTTTTTTTTGACATAATTATTAAACGGTTCATTTATGTATTAATCACTAAATTTGTTATTATTTAAATGAGTGAGTTCATATAGATTTTGACATTGTTTTTTTTTTTCTGTTGTTAAAATTAGTAGGGAATTAACGAAAAATTGAATCGAAGGTATAAATTAAAATATTTAACTAAGTATAGAGTTGAATTTGATGAAATTAAAAATTGAGCCTTCAAATGCAGAGATAAGAAATTATTTGTTTTCCTAATTAAAATAACTTGTTTAAAATACAAAAACTTAATCTCTAAATATTGAAATGTATGTATAAAGGTAGAATTTAAATACATAGTGTGGATCCGATGGTGATGAAAATGATGAAAATGAGAAGGGTTGGATCGTACGGTGTGGGTTTAGCCGACAGGGGCATGCCTGCACTCACCGCACCGACATATTTGACGAATTTTTAAGTGTATAAATTGATGTAGGAGTAACTCGTGAACCATGGACACGAGTTATGATCTGCCACGTCACATGTAACTCGTGTCTATGGTACACGATTTATGAGGCAACTCGTGTCCATGGTACACGACTTAGGTTGGCACGTCATGTAAATCGTGTCCATGGTACACAAGTTACTCCCTAAATTGTGTACCATGGTACACGATTTAGGTACCCTAATTTTCTAAATACTTTGAAAACTATCATATTTCTATAATAAGTTATTTAAAGTAGATTATTAATTTAAAA
The DNA here is from genome assembly GCA_028017165.1 of Herpetospermum pedunculosum. Taxonomy (NCBI): domain Eukaryota; kingdom Viridiplantae; phylum Streptophyta; class Magnoliopsida; order Cucurbitales; family Cucurbitaceae; genus Herpetospermum; species Herpetospermum pedunculosum. The sequence goes on along the minus strand of CM051523.1, from coordinate 68,160,444 downwards.
AATCCTTATAAATTTATAAACATGCCCTTTCTGTTTGTATTCCTTTCTTTAACGAAAATTATTTTTCTTGGTAACAAAAATAGTTAAAAAACAAACTACTTTCCATATTGAAAAAAATTCTTTTTATTTCCCTTCCTCTCCATAGATGTAAAAAGAATAAGTCATAATTGAAAGTCAACAGAAACCCCAATTAGAAAAGAAGAATAAAATCTACTAACAATTTAGAATAATAAGAAATAAGCCAAAGCAAAAAAGTCCTACTTGCAAATGTGTAGATGATAATATCCACCATAGAGTTTAATTGATAGAGATGTATCTAAATAATTATCTATTTAAAAAAAAAAAGAGTGACGCAAATAAAAAGATCATAAAGAATATATTTCATATTTATTGAAGAGATTTTTTTTCATTTTTTTTGCAAAAATATTTTAATTAATGGACCTTAATTTGACATTTATTGATGAACTTATAAAATTAAATTAAATGAGTTACATATATTGCGAACAAAGTATAACTTAAATGCATTACAAGAAAATTAGTCTATTGCGACAATTTTTTTACAACGGTTTAGAAATTGCTGCAAAATTTAATAAAATCGCAACAATTTCTGGAAACAAATAAAAAACTGTTGCAAAATATATGTATTACAACGATTTTCTTGCTGCGGTTTTAAAATGTGTTGCAATAGAGTATTCATTTTTTTTTTGGACAATTGGCGAAGCCCAAATAAAAAAAAATCTTTAAAAAATTTAAAGTCCAAACAAATAAGAAAGTGTTGCTATTTATTTAAAAAATGTTGCAATAAGATGGGTGCTATTGCAACGGTTGTGAGAATTCATTTCAGCACTTTAAAAAGTGTTGCTAGATCCCTTACAACACTGATTTAGTCAGGGGTTTCTCAAGCGTTGCAAAAAGTGTTACAGCGGTTTAAAAAAACATTTGCAGTAGCCCTATTTTCTTGTAGTGTGGACTAGTGACTAAGAGGTCCTAAATTCGAACCATCCGTTGTAAAAAAAAAAAAAAAAAAAAAAAAAAAAAAAAAAAAAAAAAAAATAATTAATTACATATATTGTCTAAAATTTTATTATTTTTAAGATATTTTATGTTAAAAATGTGTGTTATGAGGGGCAGACCGGGGACTAAGGGGCCATGGCCCCCCAAAATTTTTAATTTTGTTTATATATTTTGTTTCAATATTATGTATACTGGCCCCCTAAATTAAGTATAATTGTACTTTGTCTTTGTTAGAGGACGAATTTTTTTATCAATGATACATGGCTCAAATTCCACCGGATACACATTAATTTTTTTTATATTTTCTTCCGTGTTTTTTCTTAAATATTTTTTTCTTTCAAAATGTCTAATAAGTTTAACATTTAATTTTGTGCTTTAAGAATTATATTATTTTTGTGATTGTAATTTCAAATGTCCAAATTTAGCTTTTATATTTTGGAAAAAAATCTTAAATTTAGTTCTTGCTATTAGTTTATTTATTAGTTTTTTCAAATATAATTTAATATGTATTAATATTATCTCTATAAATTTTAGAAAACTTATATTCACTTTTTATTGTATTTTTTCTTAAATACTTTTTTTTTTCAAAATATCTAATAATTCTTTGAACATTTAATTTTGTGCTTAATAGATCCACAAACTTTAAAAAATGTTCACTATATTTTTCAACTTTTAATTTTGTATCTAATAGGTTTTCGATTTTTTAAGTTTAAGTCTAATATGTTTTTGTTATATTCGACAATTTTTAAAATTCAGAGATTTATTACAAACCTATTGTTTATTTATTTTTCTAATTAATAAACATCGAAATTGGTTAAATTATAGGATGATATTAAGTTTATTTGAATTTAATCAACTTTTTATTCACTTACCTATTTTTTACCATCAATAATTCCTTTTGAAGCTCAATATAATGTGTGAGTGTGAATTCAAACGATTTATAATAAAAAAAAATTATATGTATAAAAAAAAATTGCCCCAAATATGAATGTCTGAATCTGGTGTGTGTTATGGATACATAATTATATATAAAATGTTTATTAGTTTGGAAGTGGGTATGTAAAGAAGGCATCTGAGTGGTCAGCTTTTTGGATGCTGATAGAAGAAGAGAGCAACAACTCGTTTCGGGTTGAGCTTGAATGTTGCTGCAAACCACACCCAAATTCATTTCATCCAAACTTTGAGAAACTAAACCTTTTTCTTCCCTTTTCCTTTTTCCGAATAAATAATTTGATTAAATAAACTTAAATCACATATTTACTTCTTAATTCTCTCTCATCTTCTACTCACTCTTTCAGGCTTCTATTTACCAAGTTTGCAGGGCAATGTTAGGTAGCCACGTTGCCTCGATTTTTGATTTTTTACTAGATTCATTGAATTAAATAAATTCACCACAAAATTACTGATGATCTAAGTTTAAGTTTGGTAGTATTTGAATTCGCAAGTTTTCAAACTCAATAATTTTACCCTCAAAGTTTGTATTTGGTCCGTTTTTTGTCATTCTGTCAAATTTTCGGTTAAATCCGCCGACGACATTTTTTTTTTTTTTTTTCCCTTTTCATTTTTCTCTTCTCCTTTCTCATTCCCTCTAAAAAATACATAAGAAAACCCAAGAGAGAAGAAGAGAAAGAGAGTGAAAATGAAGAATTGAGTTCGTTAAACTTCGTCGAAACCATGTGAGCGCTTGAGTGTAAAGGGTCTGCAAAAGAAAAGAAAAAACAGGCAAAAAAGAAAAAAAGAAAGTTTAACTAGCCCAATCATAATTTCTCATTTCTCTCTTTACATTTCATTCTATACTTAGAGAGAAAGTTTGACAACTCAAATTCCTCATTTTCACTCTCTTTCTCCCTCTTAGATTTTCTTTTGTATTTGTATTCATACTTAATTTTTTTTAGTGAAAGGGAAAAGGAGGAGAAAAAAACGGGAGAAAACAAATACAGTCGTCGGCGGCCGATGACCGGTAAAAGCCATAGGAGGAAGAAGAAGGATGATGGAGAGAGGAGAGAGGAGAGAGTAGAGAAGAGGGAAGAGGGGAGAGGAAGATGGAAGAAGGAAAAAGAAATAAAAAAGAAATATTTAAAAATATTTAATAATTAAAAAATATTTTTTTAATTAAATATAGGTGTCACCATTCATTAGACCAAAAATTTGATGGAGGGACCAAAAAAACGCACCAAACTCAAATATCAGGACCATTAGTGTAATTTTTCTTAAATTCAGTTAATATCGATTTGAAAAATTTGGTTGTTGGAGGGGTTTCCATGTAGTTGTTTGCTCATTTGACACAACAACTAGGTTCGCCGATTGGAGGCAAATCATGTGGCCATTAAACAATCGAAAATGAGCAATATACACTTTAACTCACTCTCTCAAGCACTCATTCCACCTTTTTGGACATAAATTTCACCATGAACTTCTCTATTATGTCGATTCCACATACACCAACACATAATTAACAACTCTTCCAACACCTCAAGGTATAAATGTTGCTTAAACCACCAAATTCAGTCTGAAAATCGTTGGATAGGGTTAGGAGTAGCCATCGTACCATAAGGAGTATCTTGTCCGCTTTTCTTCATCTGTTTACAACCCCAAATAACATGAACTATTGTTTCTTCATCCTTCTTGCATATTGTTTCTTCATCCTTCTTGTATCTTGGACAATACCGTGGAACATCAATTCTCTGTGAAGCTAAAACCCTCATTGTTGGGAGATAATCATGAAATGCCTTCAAAGTAAAGACTTTTATTTTGTTTGGGATATTAGTCTTCCACGTTAATTTCCACCATCCTTCTAGTTCTCCTCCACCCGAAGAAGAGACAATATCCTCCTCGACCCCAAATTTCATGGCTCACGCTCTGGTGAAGGAGGTGGTCGACAACAACCTAGAAAGTGTTTGGCTTGAAGACGTTTCAGCTGCTATGCAATTCCTGTATGCGAAGTAGGTGTCCTCTGTGGAGCTTTCCATTTAATTTTACTTAGTTTTGTTTCGTTCCCCTTAAAAAAAACTAATAGACTATATCTACGTCTAGGTCTATCACTAATAAATCATTTGTCTGTCTATTGTTGATAAATAATTTATATGCTTGTTGCCGATGATGATAGTTTTCTATTACTATTAGACTATTTTTATATTTATTAACGATCATTTCTATGTGTTTCATAGACTATTTTTATGTCTATCACCGATATAACATATATCGTTTATTTTTTATTTTTTATCTTTTACAGATAACATATATCGTTGATAGACATAAAAAATGGTATATTAGTGATATATGACTATTAGTATTTTACTATTATTTGCTATAAAAAAAAATTGTTATTAATATTAAGTTATCGTTCATTTGTTACTTTTAATTTATTCATATGGTATATTGATGATATACCAAATTAGCATGCAAATAATCACCAAAAGAAACAAAAGTCAAAATATCATTCATATACTATTTTAATCATATTAATGTGGTACATTAGTGATAAAACTAATAGCGAATAAGCATGTTAACTATCTTGAAAATGAAAGTTGAATGTTGTCAAATTCATCTCAATCTCATATTCTTGTATTATTTTTCATTGTACATATGAAATACAAAAGTCTCAAATTGAAAACCCTAAAGATTTCCAAGATTCACGTGCACACCAAGAAATATATTTTCCCAATATATCTTGACGCAACGTCATCGCGGATCGGCCGACGTCCTCTTTTAAGGGTTTTGTTTAAAAAAATGAGAGATGGAGTCGCCAACAATCGGGTGTGATTGGTCACCTTAAAACGAAAACTAGTCTACGAAAACAAAAATCAAGTTTCGAGGTCGGTTAAGTGTCGGGGAGGTATTAGCACCCTACAACACATGTTAAAACAGTAGTCAAATTTTATCCTTATTATCCAATTGAATTTATTAAAAAAAGTCCTTAATTTGAAAAAAAGAAATATAATTAAATTAAAAAGAATGTTTCACTTAATCCTATCAAAATGAAAGTATTAAAAAAAAAAAAAAAAAAAAATGGTGGGATGCCAACACCGTTACCAAAATCAAAGGGTGGGTCAAATTTTCTTGAAGATGGGCATACCTATGGAATACGCATCTTCACATCCTCATATACGACAAAAAAAAAAAAAATTCACACATTTTATCTAAATAATTTGAAAACAACATTTTTCCTCAATTCTTTTTCAAAACTACAAGCGTGATCCATAAAACTAATGTAACACTCACAATTGACAACAATTTCCTGTCAAAGTCTGTCTGCCATAGGATTTTGAGGCCACACATTAATTTTAGCCATCAATCAATTTGTAGGCAGAGGCATAGGACAGTGTTATCATTACATTTTGGCTATCAAATTTGTATCATACCGTCTGATCTCTGTTCCAACTGCTAACATTTTAAGATACCAAAGTTTCTCAGTTGCAAAGGTTCTTTAGCCAGAAGCCGACAATATCAATACACTTGCAGGAGGGCCTCTATTTTTATTTTCCACGACGACGACGTCATCTCTGATGGGTGAGATCTGACCGGAAGTCGACGGTTTGCCTTGCCTTTCAAAAAATACCAAACGTAACGAAGAAGAAGAGAAAGAACAAGAATATGAAGAGGAGCAAGAACAAGAAGATGAAGATGAAAGGCAGAATCAACCAACTCCTAAATCATTTCTTCATCGTATTTTGTCCTCCACCTCCTTGAACACCCAACGGGTATTGAAAACTTGCATTCTCTCGCAACGGTGGAGTGATGGAGCGTATAACGCAGCGGAAGCGATTTTGGATCGTTGATACTTTAATTTCATCAATTTAACAAACTAGAAACATGCTCAAACAACGGAAAAATGAGATATTAGATATACATGTAGTGTGTAGTTCTAATTTCTTCAAGTTCCGTCGCTCGTTCCTCGTCACGAACGCTTCAAAGACCACCTCCGGTAGTCCCGCTATCCTCGGCGTCGTGCAACGGAGTTGTGGGACTCCGTTAAAAAAGAAAAGAAAACAAAGCGGCGTCGAGCAACGGAGTTGTGAGACTCCGTTAAAAAAAAATAATAATAAAGTAGAGGAAGGAGATATGGGATGGTATGAGGAATTAAGCTGAATTTGAATTAAAAAAAAAAAATAATGAACTTCACAAGTTCATTTTTACAGAATCTTAAAACTCAAAAAATGAGTTTTGTGAATTCTCTCATTCTTCGAATTTGTCCAGCTTGTAGAATACCCTAAAAACCATTTTAGCCATATATATATATATATATATATATATATATAATTATTATTTTTATTAATTTTAAATAATATATATATATATATATATTAATTAAACTTTTTAATTAATTAATATTATTTAATTTAATATCAAATATTAATTAAATAATATGGCTAAATCTGATTTTTCGAAAACCGACTTTTTGCACATGAATCGTATTCATGTTTTAGACCATTCCCATATATAAATATGTCCATCATTCTTCCAAAAACCGAATTTGAACAATTCATATTCTTTTTCCTTTTCTCTTATATTGTTGCACGGCGTTATCCAAGCTAGCCAGGAGAACCTAAAGGACCTACAGATCATGCGCTCCAACGATACGAGATTATCTAGTCAAAACTCTTTTAACCGAACTAATCAACATTCGTTAACCCCCGGAGACTCCACTATAGTCTGAGGGCAGCACTCTCCTCATTGTAGATATAATATGTCCTATTGATATAACTGTCATGGGCAAGTCGACTCTTCACAGGTTGTTCGTAATCACAGCCGGGCCATTTAAACCGTTTAACCCCTACATTACTTCTTGTTCCTTAAGTACCACTGACACCTCTAATGAACAATTAATATGTGGTCCAACCAACAGATTAGGTCCCTATCTTGCCAAGGAGAGGGTGGGGCCCCATTGTTCAAGCCCTAGAGTCAGCTATTAAGGGAACAACCTATCTACTAACCCTAAAGAGCGGGTTATGAGTGAATTCCATCTTGTTGTACTATGTCCTCAACCACCTATTCGAGTTTATCCCCAAGATGGTAGGCCTATTGAGTCGGCGATCTGACCACTCTCACCCGTGCAAGTCAAAAGATACTCTCGAATAAATAGGAGTTCATAGCGAGCTCAGGATTAAGATCCAGTTATCTAGGCCATCATATGAAAAAGTCGATCTCTTCAGTAAACGATGTTATAAAGAGAGAGCGACTTGATTTCGCGGTTCAGTCTTATGCAAACTCTTTGCACAAGACGCCCTCGCTTCTCACATCTCAATGTGAAACGATTCGGATCACATCGTTTTGTACAATACAAAGCGAGCCGCATCAATAGTGTTACCAAGATAAGGTACCCAACCTTATCCATATACTATAGACCGTTTTGACTATCTACTTGAGCCTGATCCACAATCATGTCATACATGAAGCTCAAGTACTTATGAATCGTCATGGGTGTTGGTCATTGATATAGGTTATTCTAAACACGTTTCACTTTATTCCAGTAAACTGTTTTACTGAATAAAACTTAATAACTCTTTATTACTAAATAGAGTAATTACAAACACATGTGTTTACAAACCACGAGTTTTAGGACATAAAACCCAACATGGAGAACCCTTTGGACTCATACCACCACACTTAATTTCGATTACGACTCATTTAGGCGCCTGGGAAATGATAATGAGGGATCGATCGAAAGATCGTTTCACCGTTTTATCACCACAAGAGGAACGAGTCTTGTAAGGTTCCCACAAATCCAAATGAACAAGTTCAAACACACAACTTGCTTTGTTTGTACTAATTGGAAAACTATTTCTAGATTGTTTTGCACGGAGAGACAAATATCACAAACTTTGGCATTAAATTTCCAATACTAGCATGACTCACATGTGAAATCATTTTCAACACTTTTTTTTCTGAAGGATGTCCCAAACGTTGATGTCATAACTCAAACGAAGAATGCTCATTCACAACTACAACTTTCAATTGAGGAACACCATGGAAAAAAATATAGTCCATCTTGACGTTCACCCACTCCAATCACCTTCATCGCCAGTTGGTCCTATATAACACATAATTTGTTAGTGAATTACACAACACAATTTAATTCATCATTCAATTGGGTCACCGAAATTAAATTGCTCGTTAATTTTGGCACATAAAGAACATAACGATTGTTAAACCTCTTGTCAATGTTGTAGTTCTCATTCTATTTGCAATTCTTATTTTCCATCTGGCAAGCCGACAGGACAACGTTGTATTTTTTGCACATCAGTCAATATTGACAATTCGCAAGTAACATGATTTGATGCTCCGCTATCCACTATTCAACACATGTCAGTATTCTTACCGTGGAGTTTTTCGTTAATTTGGATGAATTCAGAAAATACAAAAGTTGTTGAAGTTGAGTTTAGGTTACCTCACCTAATCTAGAGTCATCTCCCAGAATATTCGACTATTGCGAACTAGATTGCACGGACGAGCCTACTGGCTACAAATGTGTTGAAGTTGATCTGTTGTAGTGGCCTCTTGAATGGCCACCCTTTCGGGTTGTCGAGACCCGCCAAATTAAATTTATAAACTCTGCCTAAAGCTTCTAAAAATTATAGATAGCGGTAGTCAGGTGTCGAACCACAAGGAATTAAATTTAGCTTAGTCATAATTCTAATTTTACTTGCTAATTGATTAAAAATACTAACGGGAGATTTCAAAATTTAAATTCAGAAACATGCAAATTAAAGAGCGAAAGAGAATTTAAACACTGGAATTTACGAATTTGACTAGCACGCTTAATCAAAAGGATCGGGATTGACCGTATGATGCAATTCAGATCACAGATACACTTGACTTAGCCAATTTAATGTAGACACGCAAATTAAATGTTCATATCAGCAACAAATAACCCAGAGACTTAATTAAGATTTGACGGATCAAAATTAAACTTCATAATCGATTCAATTGGGGGCGATCACTCCATATTGAATAGATTACCAGTGACGGGTAACGATGCGACGAATTAATTGATGAAATCTCTACCAATCAACTCGATTTTACTCTTCCCCAAAGCCTATCATGCAACCAAGTGATGGAGCGCATGTAGCGCAGCGGAAGCGAGTCGGATCATTGGCACTTTAATTTCATCAATTTAGGTAAATAAGAAACATTCTCAAAGCTTTGAAATAAAAGGAATTAGAACACATACCTCTTGTAGTTCTAAGGACTTCTATTCCGATGCTCGAATCTCTTCACGAACCCTTCAAAGCTTCCTTCGAACTCCTCGATAACCACCTCCGGTAGTCCCGCTATCCTCGGGCCGAGCAACGGAGTGGTGGGACTCTTTTACAAAAGAAAAAGTTTGGAAGATGAAGATGGGTAGGTGAAAGAGATGAGATTTTTGTGAGAAATATCTAACACTTAGCTTTCTAATTTCTCAAGTAACATGAACTCTTCATGCTCATCCAAATATTTAAACACTTTGAAAATTCATCAACCACAAACCATTTGAACTTCATCCAATTTATAGGCAATTCACATGCAACAAACTCTTTGCTTAGCATGACACCTCAAATTGGATGGATTAGTCTTCAACCAAGTGTTCCAAAATTGATGAGTTTATGCATGTGGTTGGTGATTCACAATCCACTTCACAACTTGGATAAACCCACTCAACTTGGATAAATCCACTCAACTTGGATAAATCCACTTGACTTGGATAATCCCACTTGTAATATTTTGTCATTTTAAAATTAATTCATAATTAATTTTAATTAATTAAAATTTTCAATTAATTAATATTATTATTTAATTCAATATCAAATATTAATTAAATAATAAGACTAATCCCGATTTCTTAAACCGAATCATCACACATGAATCCCTATTCATTTTTAGATCGATCCCATATTTAAATCATATTTAAATATGTCCATCATTCTTCCAAAAATGAATTTGAATAAATTCAAATTCTTTTTCTCTCATATTGTTACACGGTTTAATCCAAGCTAGCCAGGAGAACCTAAAAGACCTACAGATCATAAGCTCCAACGATACGAGATTAACCGGCCAAACTCTTTAGCCAAGCTAACCAACATTCGTTAACCCCCGGAGACTCCACTAAAGTCCAAGGGTTGCACTCTCCTCACCGTAGATATATTTATGTCCTCTTGATATAACCATCATCAGTAAGTCGATCCTTCACAGGTCGTTCGTAATTACAGCTGGGTCAAAATAACCGTTTTACCCCCGTAATTACATCTTGTTCCTTAAGTTCCACTGATCCTCTAATAAACTATTGGTTTGTAGTCCAACCACCAAACCGATTGGTATGTGATCTCATCACTATACCAAGTCCCTCTAGGGCCAATGAGAGGGTGAGATCCCTAGTTCAAGACCCGAAGTCAGCACTTAAGGGAATAACCTCTCTACTAAGCCCTCAAGGCGGGTAGGAGTGAATTCCATCTCGCAGGACTATGTTCCCAGCTACCTACCCGGTCTTATCCCCAAGTTGGTAGGCTTATTGAGTCGGCTGTTGGGTTTTATGTCCTAAAACTCGTGGTTTGTAAACTGAATGTATATTCTATTTTGCAATAAAGTTGTTATTGAGATTTATTCAGTAAAGTTGTTATTGAATAAAGTGAATTGTTTTTACTTTTAACCTAACTCCGATAAATAAAGAACCCATGGCTATAGGTTGTATACTTAAACTTCATGTATGACATGATTGTGGATCAAGTTCAAGTAATAGCCAGAACGGTCTATAGTATAGGGATAAGGCTGGGTACCTTATCCTGGGGACACTATTGGACGCGGCCTACTTTGTATAGTACAAACGATGTGATCCGAAATCGTTCATGTGGAGACATGTGAGTGGGGGCGTCCTATGCAATGAGTTTGCATAAGACTGAACCGCGAAATAAAGTCACTCTTTCTTTACAACTCCGTTTACTGTAAAGACCGACTTTTTCATATGATGACCTAGGTAACTCGATCTGAATCCTGAGCACGCTATGAACTCCTGTTTATTCGGGCTTATCTTTTGACTTGTATGGGTGAGAGTGGCCCGAGATCGCCGACTCAATAAGCCTACCATCTTGGGGATAAGACCGGGTAGGTAGCTGGGAACATAGTCCTGCGAGATGGAATTCACTCCTACCCGCCTTTAGGGATTAGTAGAGAGGTTGTTCCCTTAAGTGCTGACTCCGGGTCTTGAACTAGGGATCCCACCCTCTCATTGGCCCGAGAGGACTTGGTATAGTGATGAGATCACTTACCAATCGGTTTGGTGGTTGGACCACAAACCAATAGTTCATTAGAGGATCAGTGGGACTTAAGGAAAAAGATGTAATTACGGGGGTAAAACGGTTATTTTGACCCAGCTGTAATTACGAACGACCTGTGAAGGATCGACTTACTGATGATGGTTATATCAAGAGGACAGAAATATATCTACGGTGAGGAGAGTGCAACCCTTGGACTTTAGTGGAGTCTCCGGGGGTTAACGAATGTTGGTTAGCTTGGTTAAAGAGTTTGACCGGTTAATCTCGTATCGTTGGAGCTCATGATCTGTAGGTCCTTTAGGTTCTCCTGGCTAGCTCGGATTAAGCCGTGTAACAATATGAGAGAAAAAGAATTTGAATTTATTCAAATTCGGTTTTGGAAGAATGATGGACATATTTAAATATGATTTAAATATGGGATCGATGTAAAACATGAATAGGGATTCATGTGTGATGTTTCGGTTTAAGAAACCGGGATTAGTCTTATTATTTAATTAATATTTGATATTGAATTAAATAATAATATTAATTAATTAAAAAGTTTAATTAATTATAATTTATTTTGTTTATTAAAATTAATTATGAATTAATTTTAAAATGACAAAACATTACAAGTGGGATTATCCAAGTCAAAGTGGGAATTATCCATGTTGAGTGGATTTATCCAAGTTGAGTGGGTTTATCCAAGTTGTGAAGTGGATTGTGAATCACCAACAACATGCATATAAACTCATCAATTTTGGAACACTTGGTTGAAGACTAATCCATCCAATTTGAGGTGTCATGCTAAGCAAAGACATTGTTGCATATGAATTGTCTATCAATTGGATGAAGTTCAAATGGTTTGAAGTTGATGAATTTTCAAAGAGTTTGAATATTTGGATGAGCATGAAGAGTTCATGTGACTTGAGAAATTAGAAAGTTAAGTGTTAGATTTCTTCTCACAAAATCCTCATCACTTTCATCTTCCCATCTTCTTCTTCCAAACTTTTTCTTTTTTAAAGGAGTCCCACCACTTCGTTGCTCGGCCCGAGGATAGCGGGACTACCGGAGATGGTTCTCGAGGAGTTTGAGGGAAGCTTCGAAGGGTTCGTGAGGAGATTCGAGCGTTGGAAGAGAAGTCTTTAGAACTACAAGAGGTATGTGTTCTAATTCCTTTTATTTCAAAGCTTTGTGCATGTTTCTTATTTAGCTAAATTGATGAAATTCGAGTGCCAATGATCCGACTCGCTTCCGCTGCGCTACATGCGCTCCATCATCGGCAATCTCGGGCCATTCTCACCCATACAAGTCAAAGGATAAGCCCGAATAAACATGAGTTCATAGCGTGTTCAGGATTCAGATCGAGTTACCTAGGTCATCATATGAAAAAATCGGTCTTTACAGTAAACGGAGTTATAAAGAAAGAGCGACTTGTTTCGCGGTTCAGTCTTATGCAAACTCATTGCATAGGATGCCCCCACTCGCATGTCTCCACATGAACGATTTCGGATCACATCGTTTATACTATACAAAGTGGATCGCGCCCAATAGTGTCCCCAGGATAAGGTACCCAACCTTATCCCTATACTATAGACCGTTCTGGCTATTACTTGAACTTGATCCACAATCATGTCACACATGAAGTTCTCAAGTATACAACCTATAGTCATGGGTTCTTTGTTTATTGGAGTTAGGTTAAAAGTAAACATAATTCACTTTATTCAATAACAACTTTACTGAATAAAACTCAATAACAACTTTATTGCAAAATAGAATATATATTCAGTTTACAAACCACGAGTTTTAGGACATTAAACCTAACACCAAGATGAACACGACCGTGCTCATATAGACATAATTAGACTAGCGTTACTTTCAATCAAGAGAGGCGATCACATCTTAATTACTAACAAACTAGCATGCAAAGTCTAGATGGAGAGTCAATCCATGGAAGAAAAGATGCTAGAAAATATGCACAAGAGAAGAGTTGTTTGCAATTTAACAAGCTAAGTATGAAAATCAGTCCAAAATCTCACTAAATCACATCAACACATCAATCCTTCACCTAAAGATTAAGACGTTTACCTTTAGCTATCCATACGAGTTGAAATCATCAAGAAAATCATAGAAAGCTCCAAGGTAGTCATCAATGGAGTTACAGCAGGCCAAAATGGCTACAAAACGCTAAAGACCCGAGAGTGGAAGGTTGAAGACGACCTAAAATCGGAACATTTTGTTTTTATACTTTCCGTAGCGTCGAGACGCTACAGACGGAAATACTCTGCGCGCGCACAGTCGGAGCATCGAGACGCTTCGGGACAGCGTCTCGACGCTTGCTCTCGGGTTTGAGATTTAAATTTCCAACTTTTGCACCTAGACACTTCTCTTTGCGTCCGTTCTTGACCCGGTTACTCCCCGAAGCTCCTAAAACACCCGAATTAGCTTCAAAACACGTCATTGAACTTCTCGAGCTCTCCACCGCGAATCACCTACAATAAGGCCATTTAACCAACGTTAAGCACGATATTTAGCTAATATTAGAGACATAATAATAGCTCTATTTTAGAACAACTATCTGTGATATTTGCTTCCCCATGCTCTTAATATCTGCTGAGTGCTTATTCAATTCAGCTCTGGCCTCCTTCTGAAACTGACTGGTGTTCGTGACAAGAGTGTGGACTAGGTCTTCCATAAAACTCATAGAAGATGAAGCTTTCGCCTGAGTGGAAGTCTGAGGTCTTTCATATGATTGATTTTGGAACCTCTGCTGACCCTCGCGGTTCCCATAACTCAGGTTAGGATGATCCCTTCATCCTGGATTGTAAGTGTTGGAATAGGGATCATATCTCCTCTGATTGGAGGCATAACCTCCAATGACATTCACCTCTTCTATGCACTGCCCTTGGTTTCCCATCATCTGCTGAAACATGTTTCGAAGCTCAGACATCTGATTATCACTGAAATTTTTAGCTTGTTGTACCTGATGCACTTAGCCACCACGCACTCCGAACTGTTGGGAATTTCCAGGCATGTTCGAAATCAACTGTCTCGCCTCAGCAGGTGTCTTATCAATGAGGGCTCCGCCACTGACAGCATCAATCATCTGTCTGTCATGGGGCACCATGCCCTCATATAAATACTAGATCAAAAGTTGATCTGTTATCTGATGGTAAGAGAAATTGGCACACAACCTCCTGAATCTCTCCCAATATTCATGGAGGGTCTCTTCATGATCCTGCGTGATCCCGTAAATCTGCTTCCTCAGTGTGGTTGCCAACGATGCATGGAAATACTTTTCCAGGAAAAGTCTTTTCATTTCGTTCCACGCCGTGATTGATCCCAACAGAAAGTAATAGAGCCAGTCCTTAGCCTTATATCCTTCAAAGAGAAGGGAAAGGCTCTCAGATTCAATTGTTCCTCTGTCACTCCCGGTGGCTTCATCCCGACACACACAGTGGAATTCCATCAGATGTTTGTGGGCGTCATCACCTGCATTACCATAAGAAGAGGGAAGTTGGTGAATTAACCCAGATTTAAGCGTAAAGTTACCTGCGACAACCAAATATGTTATGCACAGGGGCTGTTGTTCCAAGTCTGGCGCTGCCAGCTGCTTTAAAGTTCGCGGGGCATCGTTATTTGCCATCTCAACACGTTCAGGCGTTCCTGAACCGTCTCGTTCAAACAATTGCCTTCCTTCCTTCGCTTTTCTCCTTAGTCGTCGCTCCTCTCTATCAATTTCAGGAATGAACTACAAACCACTGAACTCAGAGGAACAGGTCATACAACAAAAGGAAGCAAACTCAAACTGAACAAAATTTTAGAAAAAAAAACAAATAAAATTCAAATCAAGATAAACTTATTTAAATTCCCCAGCAACGACGCCAAATTTGGTAGTGGTTTTTTGAATGGCCACCCTTTCGGGTTGTCGATACCCGCCAAATTAAATTTATAAACTCTGTCTAAAGCTTCTCAAAATTATAGTTAGCGGTAGTCAGGTGTCGAACCATAGAGAATTAAATTTAGCTTAGTCCTAATTCTAATTTTACTTGCTAATTGATTAAAAATACTAACGGGTGATTTCAAAATTAAAATTCAGAAACATACAAATTAAAGAGCGAAAGAGAATTTAAGCACTGAAATTTACGAATTTGACTAGCACGCTTAATCTAAAGGATTGAGATTGACCGTATGATGCAATTCAGATCACATATACACTTGACTTAGACAATTTAATGCAGACACGCAAATTAAATGCTCATATCAGCAGTAAATAACCTAGAGACTTAATTAAGATTTGACAGATCAAAATTAAACTTTATAATCGATTCAATTAGGGGTGATCGTTCCATATTGAATGGATTACCAGTGACGGATAACGATGCGACGAATTAATTGATGAAATCTCTACCAATCAACTCGATTTTACTCTTCCTTAAAGCCTATCATGCAGCCAAGATGAACACGGTCGTGTTCATATAAACATAATTAGACTAGCGTTACTTTCAATCAAGAGAGGCGATCGCATCATAATTACTAACAAACTAGCATGCAAAGTCTAGATGGAGAGTCAATCCATGGAAGAAAAGATGTTAGAAAATATGCACAAGAGAAGAGTTGTTTGCAATTTAACAAGCTAAGTATGAAAATCAGTCCAAAATCTCACTAAATCACATCAACACATCAATCCCTCACCTAAAGATTAAGACGTTTACCTTTAGCTATCCATACGACTTGAAATCATCAAGAAATTCATAGAAAGCTCAAAGAGTAGTCATCAATGGAGTTACAACAGGCCAAAAATGGCTAAAAAACGCTATAGACCCGAGAGTAGAAGGTTGAAGACGACCTAAAATTGGAACATTTTGTTTTTATACTTTCCGTAGCGCCGAAACGCTACAGACGGAAATACTCTGCGCGCGCACAGTCGGAGCGTCGAGACGCTTTGGGACAACGTCGAGCAGCGTCTCGACGCTAGCGCTCAACGCTTGCTCTCGAGTTTGGAATTTAAATTTCCAATTTTTGCACCTAGACACTCCTCTTTGCGTCCCTTCTTGACCCGGTTACTCCCCGAAGCTTTTAAAACACCCGAATTAGCTTCAAAACACGTCATTGAACTTCTCGAGCTCTCCACCGCGAATCACCTACAATAAGGCCATTTAACCAACGTTAAGCACGATATTTAGCTAATATTATGGACATAATAATAACTCTATTTTAGAGCTATCAATCTGAGCTAACTATGATCATCATGCCACTAATCCCACTAAATTGAGTGGATTCTAGGTGTCTTCCTAATGTTAACTCAATTTTGCATGATTTTGCATGTGGTCTTCTATATATACAAAGGGTTAATTAGATTAATCTCTTCTTGCCAATTTGATTAATTGTGAGAATTGTAAAGGACAATTTATCTTCCAAATTCATCTTCAATTCCCTTTCAAATTAGTCACTCAAAGGATCCCACAATCTCGTTCTAAGGCCAGAGAATAGTCGGGAAGACTCTTGTGGTGGTTCGTGACCGTTACATTCGAAGATCGAGCTTGGAATCGAGAAGAATTTGAGCTTCAAAGGTAATTTCTAAATTATTGTCTTTGATTTTCAAATTACATGCTTTTTTCTTTGAAATTAACAAAGTTAGAGTACTTAGATCCAAAATTGCTTCGGCTATGCATGCCGAAACTCTTTTAAATATGTGAAGATATTTCGAATTTGAAGATTTTCTGCGATTTTGCGATTCAGTCAAAAAGCTCAATTGCGTCTGCAATCTGGGCGCAATTCCTAACTCTACATACTTCTTCAGTGGAATTGTCTGGAATCTTCTATCTACGGGCCAAATTGTGGTTGCAATTTTGGGCTAAAATGGATCATTCACCAAAAAAAAAAAAAAAAAAAAAAAAAAAAAAAAACAAAACACTCAAAACTTGACCCTTTGACCCCTCAATACTCTTACTTAGCAAGTCATGGATTCTAAACATATTTTTGACTTGTTTTTACTTAAAAACACTCTATTTTACAAGATATATATCAATGAACACATAATTTAAGACAATAAACTTAGATTTTAAGGTTATTTAACACTCATAAAATGAGCGTTATCAATAATGATGTCATTGATTTCTCCACATTTATATTTCCACATGAATTAAGAAACGTTCTCATGGTTCTCCTTCCTTCTTGTTATTAGAGATGTTCATTTTCCCACCGGATGGACTCTGTGGGTACCGGGCCCTAATGGGACTGGAAATCTTTGTTTAGGTGGAGAACAGGGAGGGAGCAGATAATTTTTTTCTTTGTTAGCAAAATCGTTCCCCGACCCTATTTTTTTGTCCTGTTTTCTTTATTTTTTAATATATATACATATAATAAATTCTAAATTTAAGTTTTATGAAATTTGTTTTGTTTTTATTTTGTTGTTATGACAAATTAATCCAACTCTAACAAAAAATTATATATATATATATATATATATATATATATATTATTATTATTATTATTATTATTATTTTTTTTTTATTTTTTTTTTTTTTTGACAATATAATGTCGATCCAACCTAGAAATTTTTGGGATTTTTGGTCCGTAGTCTATACTCCATGGTAATTAGACTTATCTTACATTAAAAATTTATACATAATTTAAATGATTTTTTTTTTTTAAAGAATTGCATTTCCCCTTATTATCATATTTGAAAAACCTTGCAAAAACCTCGTCTATAGTCTCCACCTTCCATGGCTATACTTCCAGGATTCCGCCATTTCATCCACCATTTTTGCAGAACCACGCCTCCAATGGCTTTTCTCTTAACCCATCTCCATGCCCCTCTTTGCAGACCATCTTCTCTCTTCCACATACCCAAACCCCACAATCCTGTTCTTCTAAAATCTCTTATAAAATCCCACGCTACTGCGAAAGGTCGTTCCCCTCATCAATTTCTCTTCTCTATCACTTCAACTTCCCTGAATTTTGCCATTTTCTCATTCTTGTTTCTTCTTAGTGCAGAGAATACCTTCATTTTGACTCGAGATGAACGTTTGGAGAATTCGCATGCCGGAACCGAGCGGGAACAATTTGAGAATTCAAGCACAATTGCAGCCATCGTGACATCCATGGGGGGTCCTCCTGCTGCAGTTGGGATTGTGCGATTATCGGGTCCTCGTGCTGTGACTATTGTTGGGAGTCTATTTCTCCCTGCTGCGAAAAAAAAGGGGAAGAATTTGAGCCTGCATTCATGGCGACCCACCAGCCATGTTGTCGAGTACGGTACGGTATTGGACCAACAAGGGGATGTAATTGACGAGGTACAGTAATGTTTTCTTTGCCATGGTTGGACAAATTTCTCAATTCTGCGATTTTGTTAGTTTGGGATTAATTTGAGGTATGGTTGTGCACTTTTTTTGTGAAGGTTTTGGCAGTGCCGATGTTGGCTCCGAGATCTTATACTCGTGAAGATGTGGTCGAGCTTCAGTGTCATGGGAGTGAAGTATGTCTACGTCGTGTGCTGAAAGCTTGTTTAGAAGCTGGAGCCCGGGTTGCAGAACCAGGTTTGTTTTCTGAACTCGAATTGCTTTGTTATTGAAGGACTATTTGGAATGACTTTTCTAAGTGCTTAAAAGAGGGTTTTTTAGTGTCAAAAAAGTGCTTCTTAGAACAAGCGTGTTAGTAAGCCCTTGGAAAGTCATTCTAAACACACCCTAGATTCATGGTGTATACATAATTGCATTGCTCATTAGTTAATATTAACTGAAGTGTTTGGAATAAATAAAGCAGTGCTAACCATGAAAAAAGAAGTTAGGAAAATCGGTTCAGACAAAGAATTTATGCTTGAATATCTCACCCTACCAAATCTACACCTGTGACAATAGATTCCCTAGGGGAAAGAAACGTTTTTAATTACATCTAAACATTTATATTTTAGGTGAATTTACTCTTCGTGCCTTCTTAAATGGACGCTTAGACCTTTCCCAAGCAGAAAATGTTGGGAAATTAATTTCAGCCAAGTCTACGGCTGCTGCAGATGCTGCGTTGGCTGGAATTCAGGTTGGGGTTTTTATTTGACTGATAATGTCGTCTGAAGTACTGTGCCCATCTATTTTCAGCTACCCAATTACTGCAACTTAGTGTGGAAGCCACCAATGACTTCTTGTTTACTGAAGTATATAGTATTTTGATTGACAGGGTGGCTTCTCTTCCTTAGTCAAATTGCTAAGAACTCAGTGCATTGAATTACTCACTGAAATTGAGGCCCGTCTAGACTTTGAAGATGAGATGCCACCGTTGGATTTGGACATTTTAATGGAAAAAGTGCATGCCATGTCACAGGATGTAGAGACTGCTCTCGAGACAGCCAATTATGACAAGCTTCTTCAATCTGGAATACAGGTAACTTTTAAGAGTCGCCTAATATTTTGTTTCCATGTACAATAGATGTATGCATTTGCTAATACCTTTAGCCATCTTCTTAAACACTTGCAGATAGCAATTGTTGGCCGCCCTAATGTTGGGAAGTCAAGCCTTCTTAATGCATGGAGCAAAGTAAGTTACACGATGTCCTCTTTTTCCCTTTCAACTTGATTTCCTTTAGATAATTTGGTCTATCTGTGAGTCTCACCTGATATCTGATAATCTTCATGTCAGTTTTTGTTTGTTCCTTGATATTTCCATTGAGTAGTCGTATTTTCACTTACTCTTGATATCATATAGTACTTTGTCACTGTAAGAGGGAGAGAGATATTCTTGCTTGACTTTCCAGATTTGGTGAAATGTGAATTGAAATCTGAGATTCAAAATCTTGGTACTGTATTACTACTTTCACAATCACACTAGTAATGGACTTTCTGAAAAACGTAGTGACAAATCTGAAGATTCTTTGTATTCAAGGAGAGTGCTCAAGGGCTCTAGCCTGCACATGGAAAGGATGGATTTGAAGGAACATTGTGTTGCGTTATGGACTCTAACCTCTTCACAGTTCACAGTGAAGTTTGTTGTGAAAATAGGGAAGATAGTCGGTCCTATTGTGCAAAATTCTGGGTGATGGAGGGGATTAGGGATTGTTCATCCAAAACAAGTTAGTAAAGTAGTTAGTAATCCAGATGCTATATTGGATATCAGACTTGCTAAATGGCTTTGCCAATAATCTGTGCAGTATGCCTATGTTGACATGAAAAGCTAAGAAGAAGACTGATTACTTCGGAAAAAGATGGAAGCAGGGAGTTTCTCAACCTTCTCTCTCTATAGTAAGTTAGGAGAAAACCTATAGGAACTCGTTAAATTTGAGGGAATCTAGTGTCTAATGTATGTTCTTAGCTTGAACGTGAGGTTTAGGGCCTAGATCTAAAAGAAGTCTTGCCATAGACACATTTTTGAAGAGTAGGCCTATGGAATTGAATTTGGTTGATAGGTTGTTTATAGAAGTCCATCTTAAGCACTAGAGTGATTGCTTTGACCTTGTTGGATGAATACTTGGTATACATTTTTAGCCACTTCTCAGCGCTTCCTTCAAGAATTGCAGAAAGTTCCATTGTTGCTGTTTTGTGGCCACAGGTTTAAGAAGCAAGCAAGACCTTTGCAAAAAAAGAAAAAAAAAGGTCCAATGTCTTTGGCTTGATGCTATTAAGGTCTCTTTTATTAGAAAGTGTGGTTAGAGAGAAGTAGAGACTCTTTAAAAGAGTGTAAAGGAAAGGGCTTCTCAGGATGTTTGTAATGTGGTTGTTGTTTTGGCCTCGTCTTAGAGTGTTTTATCTAATTCTTTTGCAACTACTTGTCTTAGCCAATAGGAGAGTCTATTTGTAGCACTTTGGCTTTCCTGAGGATGATTTCCCTCCATTGCAATTCCGTTTATTCTATGAATTGTTTGTCTTACTTCTAGAAAAAAGAAATTGTAAACATCTTGTTAAAACACGCTACAAAAATTATAATCTCATAATGAAAATTTCTGTTTGATATAGGTGGTTTTCTTTAGCTACCTTTTCTTTTACTCTTAATCACATTATTCTATTGTCACATTCATTTTTTAGTGTGCAGAGCGAGAGGGCAATAGTTACAGAAATTGCTGGAACTACCAGGGATGTAATTGAAGCGAATGTTACAGTTTGTGGTATCCCTGTGACTCTTCTTGATACAGCTGGAATTAGGGAAACAGATGACCTTGTGGAAAAGATTGGTATGATTTACGAATTTCCTGATGTTTTATGTCTTAGACAAAATATGTAGAGTTATGCCATATAAATATCTATGATGATTTTCCATAGCACGAGTTGATTGCAGGTTACACAAACCATGTGTGTAATTTTGCAGCTGATCCTAAATATTTTTCTCATGATACCCAATTAGTCTCTTTGAGCCAAGTTGATTTATATTTAGTTTGTGTAGTTGTAACTTGTAACATGTCCTATAGCCTATCTACCATCTAAACTATAATGGTTGGTTTTAATATGTTTTTATAATGGCTCATTCCCCCTTTTGGTATCAAAACTATAATGGTTGATTTGAAGAGTTTATTGTTTTGATCCCTCTAGTGGCCCTACTCTGTTTTACAGGTGTTGAGAGATCTGAAGCTGCTGCTCTTGGAGCTGATGTCGTTATTATGACTATAAGTGCCCTCGATGGATGGACTGCAGAAGATACCATACTTCTTGATAGGATACTGTCAAGAAAGGTCTGACAGTAAAATTCCACCACCCTCTTCCTCTAATGAATTCTGCTAATCAGGAAATTTGAAAATTGGCGTTTCTGATGTTTTTTTTTCTTTTAAATTCTTTGAAAATACAGAAATCAGATGGATCATCCACTCCTATTCTTCTAGTAATAAACAAGATAGACTGTGCTCCATCTCCAAACATGGATGCAGTTGGTATAAATCACGATTATTTCAGTAAACAAATTTTTACATGTGCTGTGACTGGACAAGGAATAGAGAATCTGGAGATGGCAATATCAGAGCTGGTGGGTCTCAACAAAACTCTTGCAAATGGACGTAGATGGACGGTAAACCAGGTAACCTATTCCTCCTCCCCTCCTCCTCACCAAATAAGAATCCGTTTCCAGAATGCTCAAACTTGAAATAACAATATTTCTTGTCTTAATAAATTGAAATATTAATGAGCAATATAGAACTTATGATTAGTGTTGTGGTTGGTTACAATCAGAGACAATGCGAGCAGCTTCTTAGAACCAAGGAGGCACTTGCAAGATTGAAATCTTCCATTGAAGAGAAGTTGCCTCTTGACTTTTGGACGGTGGATTTGAGAGGTGCTGCATTAGCTCTCGGGCAAATTAATGGTGAGGATATCTCTGAAGAGGTTTTGTCCAATATTTTTGGTAAGTTCTGTATTGGTAAGTAGATAGTACCAATGTATGTAATGTTATTGATTATAATTAGATCAATTTCATATTATTTGCATTTCCTTTAGCCAATGGCTCCTCTCAAGTCATTTTCAGTATTCATCCCATTTTGGTCACTTTCAACATTAATATGGAGGTTTTTTCTTTCTGACCTCCGATCAGAGTGGTTGTCAAATGTCTATTTATTTGTGATTTACTTATTGGGTATGCAATCAATAATATTCGATAGCTTGATAATATAGAGCCTCATCTTTTTCAACCGTGAATTTGTTTCTATCAAGGCTGTTAAAGGCAGGTTTTCGTTTATCTTGCTTCCTACTTCTCATTTTGCTGGAGGCTCACGAATTGCACGGTAATATAATCTGCTATTGTTGCTTGAAAGGAGACTTTCTGATTAACTAATAGGCATGACTCAAGGTATCATTCAACTCAAATCAAAAGGTGCAACACGTTGAAAGGCGGAGGGGCGTGTTTAAGCCCGCTGCTCTCTTAACTGCTCCCTTGAATTAGGAATGCAATCTGTTATTATCAAATGGCTCCATGACAACTCTCTTGGAATAACATTGCTTGAGATGATAAGGCCTTTCATCTATGTTTGGAACGTTGTGAAGCTTAATTTTTCAATTGCCTTGGAGGGAAATCACAGGTAAAAACAATACTAAATTCTTTGTAAAACTCTCTTAGGAATAATAAATATTTGGCTAAATTATGGTTTCGTTTCAAAAATACTCCTGGACATTTTTTCCAACGTTAACAATGCACAAAATTTTGATGTGAACAATTAAATTATAGCTTGTATTTGTGTGAACATGAAAAAATGAACATGTGAAAGTATGAGGTGTTAAAAAAATCACGAAAACGTAGACATTTGATTCTCCATTGCTTTTTTCCTAGTTTTGTTCTATTTTCTATCTTATGAATCGATAAAATATGATTTCCATGATTTTTTAACAATCTAGGTCTATGTTTTCATTTTTTACATGTCAAACAAGTACAAGTTCACATTAGAATTTTGTGTATCGTTAATTGTGAGGATATTTTTTTAATGTTTTTCATAGTTATAGTTCAAGGATATTTTAGATAATTTAACCTAAATATTTTTTGTGCTGCCGGCTTTTTTTTTTCCGCAGATGCTGAAAGCCATAAAAATTGCTATTGAGACACCCTGCAGGCCATTGGACGGCAATGGCTATATAACTAGAAGCACTTTGATGCTTGAGACTACATAACTCTTCTGAGGAATAACCATAGTTTAAAAATCAAATCCTCTAGGTGACTTCTTCAGAGATTTATTTTTTTATTTTTTGCAACCAATAATGTGTTTCAACATCAGAAAACTTACAAAAGAGGAAATGAAGGAGGTAGAGAAGAATAAGAGAGCTGAGGAAAAGGGAAAACAGAGGAAGGAAGAAGATAGAAGGGCAAAGGAAAAGGAAAAACAGATTAAGGAAGAAGAGAGAAGGGCAAAAGAAAAGGAAAAACAGAGGGAGGAAGAAGAGAGGAAAACCGAGGAGAAGACGGAAAGGGAAAAACAGAGGAGGAAAGCCGAGGAGAAGAAGGAAAAGGAAGAAAAACAGAGAAGCGAAAAAGAAGAGAAGAAAAGGAAACAGCAGAAAGCATTGAAGATAGAGAAACAGAAGAACAAGAAAAAGAGGAAATAAGTTGCGAATTCTTGCAACTGAAAAGTTTCTGGTTCTAGGTAGTGTTATTGTACTAAACAACATGAATATCTGTTCCTATCCAACAAAAAAAAAACATAAATCCTTGTTAACTTTTTATGTTGATAATCTAGTGCATTTTTTTTATTAAATTTACACATTCGGTTAGATTTTATTTAAAAAATAAATAATTTAAACAAGCAGGTATAATTTTAACCATTAAACCCTTAAACTTTCATAATTGAATCAATCAATTTGAGTAGGACTTATAATTTTAACAATTAAACCCTTAAACTAAAGTATCGACGTGTAAAAACTAAATGGTATAAATTGACACTTACGAAAGTTCAGGGTTTAAATTGATACAATGGATTTGCCAACAAGAACATAGCTCAACCAGCATAATGTATGAACTATGAGCAAGAGGTCTCAGATTCGAATCTCCCTTCCCCATAAATTAATTTTTACCCTATTTTTTAATTAATTGTCTTCTACGGGAAAACATACATTGTTTGAAGGAAGAAAGAAAAACAAGCATTTCAGCTAGAATTTTGTGGAAAGCTGTTGTTGAATCTTGATGGCCGAAATGGTTCAATTAAGCTTCATTACCCTTTGGAAAAAGGCATTGACTTTCACTCGAAGTTTGAGGATCCAAACAGCACGTTACAAGTAAAATATCACAAAGTTTACATTGATACAATACAATAAGGCTAAAGCAGAGGAGATGAGACCCCACCAATACCAGTTGTCTTAATAATACATACAAATTATATTCCCTACAAACTCATTATTTCCTACAAACTCGAGGCATGAGCAAAATCTTATTCTCTAAACTTATGAAATGCTTCCTAGGACTAATCACTGACATGTTAGGGAGCAGCTTCATTTGTCCAACAAAATACTTGGTAACTTATATATGCAGCCAAGTAATTGTTGGATTCAAGAATGCCTCAGATAATCAGTAGAAATTTTTAAGTTAAACACATTGCAGATCTGAGGCCACAATCAATTACTTACCTATACGATTATTCGAGAACCTTACGAAGCTCATCAATCAATTGTACTCGGCTGGATTGATCCACCTGCATAGTTTTTACACAATCAGTTCCCTGTATTAAGTTACACAATAAAGGAGGAAATGTTATCAATAAACTGACTATATTTACCTTGCTTAGAAGGGCAGCAAGACCTTGAGGCAAAGCTTGTAAATCCGAATGCGAACTACCCAAATTGGTTAACTGAAGTAATACTTTCTGGACTCGCAATTCCTTCAGTTTGTCCTCATAATTCCTTGGATCATCTTTCCAACTAAAGAAAGCGACATCATCCATCCATGCATCTTCTCCATCTCTTCCAGTGCCAGAATTTGAAAACCAGGTCTTAATCAAGTCTAGTGCATCTCCATGTGAAAGCTGCTCTCCAGCAGCTTCTCTTACTGTCTTGATCAATGATCCTTCTGATATCCTGCGTCTCAGTCTCTTGTAGAAGAAAGGTCTGGAATCACTCCAGTTGACTACTTCTTTAATGACTCCTTTTGCAGCCATTCGCAAGGAAGTGTCGTGTAGTTCTGCAAATCGGGTGGCTATCTGAATGTAAACAGGCAAAAGCTCCTTTTCACGAGCTTTGATCTCCTGCTGTAGAGATTCGATGAGATTGTGGACTCCATTTCCTTTTGCCTCTTGAAGTTTTGCCTTCAGGCTGATCAGCTGTTGATCAAGTCTACCCATGCATTCAAGCAATTCCTTCGTCCTAAATTTAATCTCAATCATTCCTTCAGGCTCAAGCACATTACCTCTAGCTGTTGTTTCAGCATACATCTCAATATGTTGTGAATTGATCCGACTATCCACAACAACCCATGCCCCACCACGGAGTTCACCCATCATTGGAATGTATACAAAAACAGGTTGCTTATACGTTCTCAGATTCTCCACTATAGTCGACCCCGCCTGCAGAATTCCCTCAAAAAGGTCCCTCTGCCCCCCAGAAAATCCTCTCCAGTTGGCAAGAATGAAAAGTGGCAGCTCTTCTCTATTGAAATCCATCAATGCCTGGGCTGTCTTTGACGCAGAATCGGGAAACCATACTTGACCAGCCTGAGGAACAACCCTCTCATGGGAATCCAGCTGGCCGGGATCAGCAGGGATGACTTGCATCACTGTCTGCGTTTCAACAGCGATTATTCCAATAGGAATTCCTCCAAGTTTTGCTCTTCCAGTAACAACCGTCCTCGCCCAGCCTTCCAGTGTTTCAATGAAGCTATCTTTGTCAAAAATTCCGCCCATCCACTTTCCACTACTATCCAAAGCACCACAAATAGCTGCACGAGGATCACATGAGTTTTCAGGGGAGTACTCAACATGCCTCTCTGGAGGATCCAAAGGTCTTGAAATTGGAAGTTCACCACCCATGTGAGATGGTACATAACTAAGCCACTTTAGAATAGCAGATATCCCTTCAAGATCATCTGAAACCGTTAGATGAACAACCCCATTGGTTGCCATGATTTTGGGTCCACCGAGTTGCATGTGAGAACTATACACTTCACGACCAAGAAGTTTGTTTAGTGTAGAGAAACCGGTTAGAATTATAGGCTGATCAAGCCTTTGTATGCACCGCATGCCAAGGCGAGCAAGATAAGCACCAATCCCAACAGTCCTTCCAGTCACATATGTTAAGGTAAAAGTTTCATTATACGCCCTCGAATATGCACCAGCAATAGCTCCACTGCCTGTTAGGTTTTCTACACCCAAGCCATCCTCCTTTCCAACAATGGTATCAATAACCCATCTGGTTTCTCCATTAGGCATCTGTAATTCGTTTGCAATGACAGAGGATTTAATACGAGCATAATCTTCAGGGGTCAAGTATACGTACTGGAAACCGCGCTCGGGACTAGATTCATCAGACCAACCTACTCTAAAGCAGGATTTGACTTCATCAGCGACCCCGATTCGGGCACCAGAGTTCGCTGCCAAGTAAATTAAAGGCAGTTTCCTAGCACAAGCCAAATCAGTGACAGCAAGAAAGAATGCATCCTCTCGAGGGCCAAAAGACCCAGCCCTGAAGGTTACATCATTTGCTACAACCAATATGCTTCTTCCAGAGGGAAATTCTGGCGTTGACATTTCCATTAACCAGGCTATCATACCAATATCATTAAGCCCAGGTTGTCGCTGCACAGGGATGAGGGGAGTGCCCCAGGAACCTTTCTGGTCAGAAAAATTGAGTTCGGTAACTTTGAAAATAACTTTATCTTCGGGTTTACCAATATTGGGGAACTGAGATTCCCATGACTTTTCCAAGGCCGTCTCAAATGCCTACAAAAAAAGTTCTGTTTTAGTTTTTCTGTTTTTGGTCTGTGTGCCTCACGAGCATGCACGTACTTAGAAGACAAAACAAGCAAACTAACAGTTTGTAGTATAACAAGACATGTAGCTCACCAATGGAAAGTCATAGCAGTAAGTAGTGTTACTTCTTCTGGCAGAAAGACGCTTCAAATCAAGAACTCCCAGAGCCTGGTGTTGTGCACTCACGGGCACGCCGTGAAGAGGGGCCTGTTTTGTGACTGAATGGTAGAGTACTCTGTGTTGATTTGTATCCTCAATTTCACGATATATCTGGATATCAAAATATACTCTAATTAACATTTCTGTGATTTAACTTCAGCTATATAATCTCACTTACTGACTGTGTAGTCTACTTGAACATTATTCAAATAACATCCATCCTTTTGTTTTCTGCTTACTTCATACTGCTCAGCCGAAAAAATATGCACGTGTACATAATTGTGTAAAAGGGAGCAGTCAACTTATCGGATGCAATATTTATATTTTATTCAATCACCAAGCATGATTCATTGTTTATTTTGCTATCCCAGACTTGTAACCGAACAGATACAAGTAAACTTTTAAAAGTAGTCTTCAGTATACAAAGACAAACTCAACGAACAATACAAACCCAGGTAATCCTAAATAACAATATCAACTGGGAAAAAATGATATATCCTCTTATCATAATCCCAGATATGATATATTCTCTTATCATTTCTTGAAAAAAAAATGGCAATTAGTAATAATATCAAGGAACCCGTGGCGTGCATCATTTTGAGTGGCCTACTTACTAGTTTACTGTTGCATGCAAACATATTAATCTATCGTTTGGAAGAAAAAAGACACATGAACCCTTACATGTACAGTGCAGGTATGACCCGTCACATTTGTTACCACTACCCTCCAAGCACCATTGGCCTGTCCAGAAGAATCTAGCAAAAGTTTTACTTCCCATTCACAAACGCCTAATTTATGCATTCTAACACCAACAAATGACTGGATTTCACGAGCAAGTTCTGCCAATATGGTGTCCACTGCAGCCTCTTCTTCTCCAGTATCTAAGATAACTCTGCTGCAAATTAGTCCAAACACAAACTCCTTTAAGAATGCTATCGTCTATCAAGAAAAAGTTTGTAATCAGAAAATGAGGACACTTACTTGTGATAGGGTACAAGATCGCCTATATGTTGTTCTCTTAAGATGTAAAGGTACATATGAGCATGGTCAGGTTTGATAGCCCTATTGTGTGAATTGAGTTCCAGCTCCTCCATTGCAGTCATCAAGGACCTTAAGATGCTCCTTGAAGTAAAGGAGAGAGGCTTGCGGGCTTCTACATCCAAACCAGGATATGCAACTAAGCCTTCACTAGAAACTGGCTGCCTAACAAGTGTTCTCAGAAACATCCTCTGAGTCACTCCTGGCTTGTCTTGAACAGTGTAAAGGTGCCATTGACGATCCCGAGAAGGGGTGTACCTTATATTTCCATATCCTTTGAGTTTATCCTGGAAGAGCAGATATTATGTAGGTAGGTGAGAATGAGATTGCCAAATTACAGCACTGTCCGGTGCAAGAAAATCACGGCATTGAATGGTAAAGGATAAAGGTGCATTCATGACTGACCAATTCAAGGTAAATGGATAGAGGAGGTTCCAGATGACGCAATAAAGGCTCTTCTTCATAATGCAGCTTTTCTGCTGACCAGTGGAATGAGTGCCTCATAGGGGCCCGTCCTTCATCTCTCTGTATGATGCAGCTAATTACAGCTACACCTGCAGAGCGTAGGCTGGATCCAATTTCTTTCTCCTTGAGTATTTTGGCCAACTTATTTATTCTCTCTTGAGCTTGATCTTCATCACCACTGTTTATCATCAAGACAAGTAGGTAAAAAGAGGACCAATAAATAAAATCCTAGGATAAGTCTATAAGCTATCTAGTCTGCTGGGAAATATAAGGGCATTGAAGACCAAGACAATTCTATATTACAGTAAAAAGTAAAAAAAAAAATGCATATGCATTCACAAAATAAAGAGAAATACGACATAACGAATTAAATATAATGTGTTATTGAGTTAACATCCGAACAAGCCAGGTGTACAGAATCTCAAATTCATTGTAAGATTAGATGATCGATAAAATTTTATCTCCATAAGAAGGGTTCATCAAAAGAAAGGGATTCAGTGCAGAGTAGATAGGAAAAGTCATTACCTATCCTGAAGTAAGCTCATCTGATTGTTGATGCCTACTAATGCAATGTGTATCATATTACCAAAGTTGGCTGGTTCAAGAGACTTGTCTGTGGTTGCTTCATTAACGTTATGAGTCGTTTCCTTCAGTGCAGCACTAAGAGTTGTAGGCAATAACTGTAGGGACTTTATAATGATCATGGCTCCCCATTTCCTCTCACTATATTTCTCAACTGACTGGCAAGACTCCTGATCTTCAAACCCATTTTTCCTCTCAATATGCTCTTCTAGAAACTCCCATGACCCTAGAAGACCAGATCTATGCCACTGCATCCGCACACTCCCCTTAACAAGATAGGGCTGGATAGCGAACAAATTGCCATAGTTAGACATCAAGAGTCTACTCCATCTGGGAGAGGGGTGATGACAGAAGTTTTAATGAGTACCTGGTATAGCCTGCGAACATAAGTCTCCACCACTCGCCTTTGAAGGGTATGATCACTGTGATCAAAGAGACCAACAAGAGCGTCCTCAACAGCCAAAGGAACACTTACAAGAGCCTCCATTCGCTCGTCAATAGCACTTTTCCTCTTTGGAGTATCCATATTTTCTCCATCCTCAGTAAACATCTCTAATTCAGAAAGGCTTCTAGCAATATTGGAACGAAGTTCACTCAGCTTAGTTTGTTCCAATAGCTGACTTGCCTTCAGCGCCAGCTGTGTTAAGCATTTGGAATGTGCTTAGATGCAGGTTAAAAAGGAGGGGAGGACTAAAATGTAATGTAAGCTGAAAGTATGCTAGCAGAAAGATTTTCATGGTATGAAGTAAGAAGAAAATCCCCCTTTTATCAGACATCAAATCCCCACCACATGTTAGAAAAATGGTTTTGGCAATAAATAACAGATTAATTTAACAGAATAAAAACCAGTTCTTTAACAGAGTAGCCAACCTCAGAATAATTTGTATGGTTAAGTGCAGAGAATCGTATTAATTTATCCCGGTAAGCTGCAGGGTTAGGATAGACGAGTTGTTCCATGAGTTGCAATATAAGCTTATTTTTGCTCCTGATTCCCTGTAAGCCAAAAAGTGAGCATGAAACTGATATTCAAATGCAAAATAACAACATCAAATAGACAGGAAAAGGCAAGATAGAAATTAGTACCTGATGAGAAAGGACAATGTCAACGACCTTTAGCAGATCTTTCTTATATTGAAGCCGAAGTCTTTCTATCACATCAGCCTGTAAAGAAAAGAATAAAACTTCATGTCAAGAAATAATAATTTCATCTCTTCAAAAAAAAAAAGAAAAAAAAAAGAAGAAAGAAATAATAATTTCATGTTGACAAGTCAAAAACCACTCCAGCAAACGCACACAAGGATTTTTTTATTCTTTCTATAAGAAATAAATCTTCATTAAAAGAGTGGCATATACAAAGGGACAAGGACAGCCACCAGGAGGAACCAAGGGAATTACGAGAAGATATCTCCAATTGTTAAAAATCATAAAAATACTATAATTACAAAAGAAATTAAACAAAACAAAATCCAATCAGAGGAAATAAAAAGAACAATCTCCCAAATAAAGATCTATTCAACTTCGAAATATTTCTCTATTCCTTTCTTGATCAAACCTTAAAATTTAGCATTGCACCAACACTCAAAGAGGAATCTCACAATGTTACTACTTTAGTTTCTGCTAAGTACCTACCTATAAACTAAATTCAACACACTATCAGCTGTGAGAACAATTAAATTAATGAAGAAAAAAAATCCTTATTTTCAGCTCCAAATATATGCAAACTTGATTTTCTACTTCCTAAACCTAGTATGAAACAATTTAGTCCTAGTCGTTTCACATAGAGGAGAGATATGCACTTTCCCCTTCTCAACTTCTATAATGCAACCCCCTTCTCAAAGTAAGCAAAGTTGTGAATGGTTACATTAATAGATTACATCACAGACAAATCAAAAAACACATTAATGTAGCCTTTCAAATGAAGGGGAATACTTGAGATGATATTCAGTAGCATAAATCCTACAATCCATTTGGAGAACTCAGTTCAAAAGCCATAGGAAAAACAAAGAGGCCTCCACTTGAGAATGATCCTTAACTTGTACTGCAAGTTCCAACACAGCTCTATGGAAGCACATGCTTATTTGCTACTATAGGAACGCTTATCAAAATGGGAAAACAAGTCACCTGAATGTTGTCGCTGAACAGTTCTTCAACTGACAAATACTCTTCAAAAAGGGACTGAACAATAACACGAGCATGACTCTCTCTTCCACCATCATAAGACTTCACAAGACTCACCAATGGTTCAATAAGCCTTTCTTGAGCTCCCTTCTCTTTCTCTAGACAGGAGGATAAATGAGCCTGCCAGAAGAAGTGTTTACCTTTTGTGAAGACAATTCAACGAGAACTTAAAGGGATTTTGGTGAAGGAACTTACTTCAAGAATAAAACGTAATAATTTGGCAGGGAAATCGACATTCTGGGAACTTGAAATCCCCTCAAACTCCCTGTACTTTGACTCCAGCTAATAAAACAAAATGAATAAAGATTCAGATGGTTGCAAAATTAGTAGTAGAGGATAAAACTGGAAATAGGGTTCAGAAAACAATAAAGCACCTCAAATTTGAGTTCTTTGGGAAGACGTGTTGCAAGAACTGACATGCATTCTTGCCATTGTAGGAATGGTAATTCAGGACTATCAAGGCAATTGAGTAAGTTTTGCACCACCTGAGAGAGAAGAAAGACTAATCACTAGTTGTTCATCACTATGAGAAGACTTGAAATGTGTATTCATATATATATGGGTATATGTATGCATATGTTTGTGTGTGTAGATAAATAGATATGAAAATATGCATAAATATATACGCAAGTATGGAATGCATGTACGTGTGTATAAAGAGGGAGATCTGATGGTAGCGGAAATGGATAGGAGATGATTCACCTTCTCAATGTTATGCTCATATCCTGCCAAAATCATCCGTGCCGCATTCAAGTTTGCAGCACATCTCTGATGTACTTTACCAGAAATTGCAGTTGGGAGACCCAAGACAGGGAAAATCCCATGGAACGGCTCTGCTTTCCTTACAGCTGATGGATCATCCAGATCTAGCTTTGCTGTGAGTTCACCAGCCTAAAATGAGAGAGATTCTATAAGTTTACAATAACTAGAGTAGTCATATTTCATCGTTGAACTACCACTAACCTGCATTGCTTGACCTTCAGACATTTCAAAATGGATAACTCCAGAAGCAGGTGAAAGAAGAGGCATACACATCTTCATGACCTCAACTTCAGCATATGGTGCATCAGCATCAATATGACTGCCATCTGAAACCAGATACCTCAGCAGTTTGCATGGCGTCTCTGCAATTAATTTAGATGGATCGTGATCGTTCTGTATAAGAACAAAGAGCACTAAACGCCATCAGCCTGTGCTGGAGAATGTTTGGGAATGGAAGGGGATTAATTAGGATTAGCGGTTAGTTTTACACACCTGAAGCAAGCATGTTCTCCCATCAATAAGAAGACGAGTTCCAGCCGCTTCTTCTTCAGCATATATTACATGACTAGTTCCATCCAACTGTTCAAAAATGAAGCTCCACATTCAAATTGCTTAACCATGCATAGTCAACACACAAATACTCAATCTTATGAGTAATTTCTTATTATGAGGGCCTCCTCTATTTTTCGCATGTTTCATCTAGAAAATTTGCGTGATATTCGTAAATGTATTATATAACCTTCAAGACAAGTACTTGCCTGCATCAATAAGCCACCATCACGTAAGGTATGAATCTCTGCTTCAATCTCTGATCCATTCATTCTCAGCCTATAACTTCCAGGTCCGCCCCTTACCATGTCAATCTACAATGAATACCAGACAATGGCAGTGATATGTCAATAAGCTATATAAATTTGCAACCTGCCAAGCACTACAATCAAGTCACATAAGCATTACCGTGTATTTGCTTCCTTCAATATTTAGTGATACTTGAGAGTGGACAAGAGATATGTGCTGCCATTAAATTTGATAGAACATAATTTAGGAAGGATAATGCATTGAGACAACAAAAATCAGGCACCTAGGTAGAACTCCTCATTACAATTACCTTGGGAGGGATTTGCCCTTTCTCAAGATAGCCAATGTAATCGGAAACCATGGCTGCACTGCTGGTGGATGCTTTCTGAGTTGAACAAAGCAAAATTATAACCAATATATTAACCATACATACATTTAAGAAGAGTTGAAATTAATATCAGATGCGAGTGCTTACAAATAAAGCCCCTCCAACAACAGAAATGTACCATGGAGGCCTCTCTGCTCTAACTCGCATAGCAATTCTACTGTCCAACCAACCTGTATGAATTTTGTTTTCTCTGTAATCCAGAGCCTGTAGACTATTATTCTTAAGTTGCATTTCCACCAAAATTGAATAAAGAAAATGATATACTTTACAATTGCAGAAAAGAAATGGAATTAAATATATATCATCTTAGCATTACATTTAAAAGATCTACTGTGTAATCAACATTCGTTCGAATTTCTCCTCGAATTTGTATCTCCTTCAGCCCAAGAACCATATTCGCAATTGCTAAAGCTCGGGACTCTCCAAATGCAAAAACATGACCTGGAGGAAATCAAGATTTTAGCAAGACATGCAAATAATACCAAATAAAAACAATTCTCTTAGGTGTAATGATTAAAATATCATTCATATTCCTATTTTTTTTTTATAAGAAACTGAAATTTCGTAATGAATATTGAATATTCAAAAACATATTTCAATGGGAAGTAATGAAAGAGGAGAGAAATTACAGAAAGAAAGGGACAAAAAATAAACAAACAAAACTTGGAACGACTCCAAAAAGAAATATTGTCCGACCCTAAGGTAATGGCAGTAAATATTGCATTAGACAAACATCAGGTATTCCTCTAAGGTAATGGCAGCAAAGAAGGGTATGGAGACGTCAATGCACAGTATTTGGAAGGGCAAGGCTCCTTCCAAAGTTCTGAAAAGAATTTCCACTGAAGTTGCTGGTCAAACAGTTTTAGGAAGATCTCTATGGAACTGTTTTCTTGAAGAACACTTTTGAAGGCTGGTTTGCAGGAGAAAAATTGGAAGCATCCTGGTCCAAATCCTCCTATCTACTACAGGGGGGCAAATGAAAACCTTGAAGAGTTGCTTGATAATTTGAGGAACTCATTGAAATTTTATATAATTTCTTCAAGATTTATTTACCGATGCGGAAGGGGAATTCCTAACTTATTAGAATAATATCCATCCATCTTCTACGTACTAACAAATGTTTTATTGAACAATACATGTAAGAGCAATTTCTGCATCAAAGTCAAATTTATAAATTAAAATATACTTATGTGCCTACAAGTGTTTCCCAAAACTCAAACTGAAGGACTAGGTGCTTAAAGTATCCATCAACTAATGCTCACCGAACTGAGAATCTGAAAATTCATGAATCCCTCCTCCAGACTGCAAAGCATATCAGCAAATGTAGTTCAGCATAGGTGTTAGAGTTAAATCATAGGAAGGGAATACATATATAATAAAAAGGCATACCTTGACGGAGAAGTATGCCCACACATTTGGCTTACTTTTGAAATTCAACTCCTGCACAGTATCGGCAACATTTTAAAGTCTTTCATCTTACAAAATAAGAAATAACATCATATATATCAAAAATCATCAGCAACCAACCTGTACTTTTCCACTTGTAGGTTTAAACCCATCATCGGGGTCCTCGCTTGTTACTCGCACAGCTACACAATGGCCTTTTGGTCTGGTAGATTCTGCCTGGTCAAAATCAAATGGAGTTGCAGCAACAGAAGTTTTCCGCCAAGCATCATATCCTCCACCATGCTCTACCCCATAAAAGCGTCTGATTTCTGATTTTAAAAATTATATATGATCGTGTGATTAGAAATATAAAAATTCCATGTGACAAATATAAAAAATGAACTCCATACATTTAAGACATCGTACCAGGAATTTGCCACAGAGGAATTCCCATCCCCACAGAAACTTGGGCTGCTGGAAGGTTTATTTCAGCTATCCACTCGGTCACCGGGTGCTCGACCTGTTTAAAAATAAATAGATAAACAAAATCATCACCACTCATGAATGTTTTGCGACAAACCAATAGGTATGTGACATAATCAACAGAAGACAGCTAATCATGAATGCATGTCAGAGTATGCATAAACACAGCCGGGACTTAATGAGGTAATATGCCACAATATCTCTCCTTGCATGATGCTACCTAGACCTACATTCAAATAGCTCGGTAAACAAAAAACAACGGCTGCCCAATATTTGCTTAATAAAGTCAACTTGAGCATAACTCAACTAGTTAAGGCATATACCCTCGACCAAAAAGTCAGATGTTCTAATCCCTCCACCCTTATATGTTGTTGAACTCACAAAAAAATATTTCCTTAATAAACAAGTATCTCTCCTTGGCAAGATTTAAAAAATTACACATTTGCCAGATTCCATCATGTCTTCACAGGCCACATTCAACAGGATCAATACCATGCTTGGAAATGAGTTTTTGATCAATTAAGTGATAACTAACATGGGTATGTCAAGTTAGAGATTTAAGGTCATCAATACCTGTAACCGAGGATTGAGCTCTAAGAAATAGTACTCTCCAGTTTCCATACTGTATAGATACTCTACAGTTGCTGCTCCAACGTAGTTCACACATTTAGCCAGTCTTCTAGCTGCCTGTTCTAGCTTTTTCACCGTCACCAGAGGCGCAACTGTAATAGGACCCTCCTCAATAATCTGTTTGGCAAAGGACAGGAAGTTAAATAATAGGTTCCTAGGAAGAACAATTTAACAAAATTTACAAATGCATTGATTCCTAAGAGATGGAGACTAAATAACAATAATGTGAACTAACCTTTTGGTGCCGTCTCTGAACACTGCAATCACGACTGTGCAAAGCAGCAACATTTCCATATTCATCACATAATAACTGAACTTCTAGGTGCCGGCTCTAATTAGACAAAAGTCAGTGAAAAATCAGAATCAAATATGCCCTACGGCAACAGAGATGATTGGGATAAAGTGCAGTAGATAACTGACCTGTGATGCAACCTTCATTATAAATATGGGTGATCCTGGAACCTCACCTTGCACTTGTTTGAACAATGCTCTCACCTCGTCATCATTATGAACCTGAAGGTTGAGATTAAATGGTAGCTTCAATTTTCCAGATTAAAATTATAATTTAAAAGAAAAAATGGTCATTCTGTTTTTGTCATCTCAAATTCATCAATGAAAGTTCAGCTCCCAAGGTTATTTATTTTCATTGTTCCTAAGCTGCCTGTATAAGTATCCATAACACTGTTATTCTAACCTTTCTTATGCCTTTACCGCCTCCACCCCATGATGCCTTAATCATGGCAGGGTAACCTACAACTTGACAACTTGCAATAGCCTCTTCTGTTGTGTACACACATGCTTCCCTGTACACATCATCTGGGATGGTAACTAAGCAGCTATCAGGTGGAATTTTCACCTAAACACAAAATAAATAATATATTGAATGTGGATCATCGAGAAGATGATATGGTCAGAGTTCAGACAGAAAATAAGATGAACTTACGTGAGAACCACTCCACGGAAGGGTGGGTACTGCTGCTGCCTGTGCAATTAATGATGAACCAATTTTATCACCCAGTGCTGCCATAGATATTGATGGAGGCCCAAGAAATATGATTCCTTTTGCACTCAGTGCATCTGGTAGCTCCGGATTCTCAGATGCATGGCCCCATCCAGGCCATACTGCATCAACATGAGTTATCTCTGCCATCTATATAGTGAATCAATGAAATGTGATAAACAGTTATATAGCAGAAAAGATAACCCTCAAAAAATAGAAACATGTTATGAGCAAGTTTCTAATGAGTGTGAGAGTCTTCATCAACAAATACTATCCATGTTTTATAGGACTCAAAATACACATAGTTTCCTCAACAATTCATAAGGCCGGTGTCAGTAGTGAAATTGACCTTTGAAATTCCAAATTTCCACTTTGGTTGCTCGTTTAGTGAAATTGAACTGAAATATATATCCATAACCTTCTACCAGGATTTGCTCGTTCGACTTACTTTGATGATCTAAGAATCATGGATGGACACGACATAGGCACGGTGACACGTCAATTTTTATAAATCTAGGACACAGACACGATAAGGACACGTTTATTAAAGTATGCATTTACAAGATGAAAGTTTAAAGTCAATAAATTTATGCACTTGTATGGTTAAAAAAATGAGTTTGATGTATTTCGCGCTTAAAATGTATTATTTTTATCCTATATTATTATGTGTCTATTTAGTATGCAATATAAGTGTTCAATACGTGTCTAACAAAAATGTTGAACTCGTATTGACTTTAAACAACTAGTGTCTAACAAATGTCTAATACGTGTCCAACAAGTGTCGGAGTGTCCAAGTGTTTGACACGGACACGTTAGCCAAATTGAAGTGGCTGTGCTTCTTAGTTGATGATCAAAAGAAAGAGGTTTTTTTTTCTTTCTTTCTTTCTGTTTTGCTTCTTTTCCATGAGAAACAAATATCATTTATGAAATCGAAACATGGCCAAAGCTGGGACTAGGAGATAATAATACAAATTTGATTGGAAAGATCACGTACCTCAACAATAAGTTGCACGTTAGCATAGTTATTGTTGTTGGTTCCACCAGGAACCTCCACAAACTGATCTGCAATTCTGATATGCTCTGCATTGATCCGCATATCCTCTGGCGTAGCCATAGCCACCAGCAAGATTGCTTTTTCAGTGCCAAACGTTTCATAAGCCCATGTTCTAATACTACGTATAAATTTAACTGCAGCCATTCCATTGTTTGCAATTAAAATACTATGGATTGGCTTCTTCCCACCAAGGGATTGGCAGAACTCATCAATTTCAGGACCAGCAGTTGCATTCCTGATGGGTATTGCCCCATTCAAGTATCCATTCCCACGCCCGAAATTGATCACATTTGATTTCCTCAGGGCTTCTGACATGCTG
Organism: Herpetospermum pedunculosum; assembly: GCA_028017165.1. Taxonomy (NCBI): domain Eukaryota; kingdom Viridiplantae; phylum Streptophyta; class Magnoliopsida; order Cucurbitales; family Cucurbitaceae; genus Herpetospermum; species Herpetospermum pedunculosum. Next base: position 68,121,617 of record CM051523.1, on the reverse strand, counting down.
CAGTGATATAAACTAGACAGTCAGCTGAAATGCTGACTTAATAACCAAAACAGAGCTATCCCCCAAGTTTTGAGCAAAAAAACAAAAAAATAGAGAGAAGTTTCAAGACAGATTATATCATGCAGCTTTTAGGGGAAGCATTCTTAAATGAGTTTTTCTATGCAAAGAGTAACACACTGTAGCAATAGTATACTGTATATCATTATTTTAACATCTGCGGACCTAGCAAAAGAATCTAACCACATCAAGATTGCGTATGATTTTAGGACGTTAGACAAGACATGGTTTTTACAGATGCATGGCATCTAAAACTTTTCCCTCTACAATCAACTTGGTTAGAGGATTCCCTCTCCTCTTGAAATCCAAAATAAGCCATAAATCGGCAGTGAAGTAAACCATAGAAGGAAAATTACGCTTCAGTTTAAACTAAAAGAAGCAGATAAATGGACTTTCAAAAGGCACAAAGACAGAAAAAGGAAAAATAGATTCCCATATCCAAATTAACAAATTCCCACTTGGGAAAAAGTAAGCCACCGATAGACTGATCCGACACAAACCTAAATAGTTCCCCCTCATCCAAAAATGTCTTGCACCAAGAATAACACAAACGAAACAAAAGTAGAGCTAAAAAAAGAAGGCAAACAAAAGGAAGTCACAAACCTTGGTGAAGAGAGAGAGAAACCAAAATCTTGGAGAAGAGTAGATCAAAACACTTGGGTTCGCAGAATGGTTACACTACTTACTACAAAAGCATTATTAGTTCATCATCACGAATCAGAGACTGCTGAAATGCAAAAGAAAAAGATAAACATCATGAAAAGGATTAAGTGATCGATCCGTGTGAATCATGCACAACCTTAGAAGGTTAAAAGAAATGGCAGAGAAGGGGTAGGTTTGAGTTTGAGCAAAGTGGGGTCGCTCACTCTTAAACTCCCTTAATGGAAACCTGCACGTGGTTTGGTTCCGCCACATTCCAACTTCCAACCCTTTTAACTAAGAACCTCTCGCAAGAATCAAAATTCTCATCGAATTCCCGTAATTCCTCCCCAAGAATTGAGACCCAAATCGTTAAAAAAGTGAACTGTCAGACGTGGTGGCGCATGGACTGTGGTGAAGGTGGTGTTGGTGAACAAACTTCCGATTGATTTCAGCAAAATTCAAGCTATCACAGAGCCTACAACTTTAATACTTTCACATTTCTTCCACATTTTGACCAATTTGATGCGTGAGGGAGAGAGAGTGTGTGTGTTGTTCGTTTGTGGGTGGATGGATCCATTAATTTTCATTTATTGCGAGAAATTCATGGGTTTAGGTGATGGGTTGGCCAAAGGAGAAAAACAGAATTAAATTCTTTGAGGATTGGGTTGGGTAATAGTTGGGGGTTAGGTTCATCCACGCCTCTCTCGCCGCAGTTTTTCAAATCTGCGCCTTTCGTTTGCCCTAACCCTTCATCAATTGGAAGAAATTAAATCCCTTTTGAGATTTTGATGATCCAACAAATATCCGATGTTCTTCGTTTGGCTTTGTTTATGAAGCCATTGTAGAATACAACCATATGATCATCCTCACATCTCCAGTTATTTTTACACATTTCGACTTTTTTTCTTTATGTTTCTAAATTTGTAATACATTCTTAAAAACCCACTTCACACTTTTTTAGTTTTAGTTAAAATTATTATTTTTTTTTTATTTCATATCTGATCTCTATTGTTAAACATTCACGGGACGTTTCCTGTGAATCAAAATCTTTGGGTTTGTTTGGGAGGTTTCTGAAACTTTGGAAATCAGAAAATCAATGTTTGGGGTATAGTGGGAAACCTGAAAATCAGAAAACAATGTTTGCAGTGTTTTAAAACTCGGGTTTGGACAAAAAAAAAATTCATTTTTTCCTTTTGCTATTTTTTTTTTTCCTTTTATTTTGTAGTGGATGTTTTGTGAATTGTAGATTTTTTTATGTAACATTTGACCTTTTTTAGACGTTTGAATGAGCATTTAATTTATTTTATAGTTTAAGAATAAGAAAATTGAATTAAATATATATTTGGATAAAGAATTAAAAAAATAAATGCATCATTCAAACGTTTTTTTTTTAAATGCATATTTGGATAAAGAATTGAAAAAAAAAAAATTTGAAAAACTCAAATAGAAGAAAACAACAACAACTACACTTGTATTTGGATAGTATTCCCGAAGTATATGTCTCTTTAAGCTTCAAATCAATTATAAAACTAAAAAAATATTTAAAAAAATTAAGAAGAAAAAAAAAAGTTTTAATTTTGTAATTAGAAAAAAATTACATTCTATTTTAAAATAAATTGAATATTATTAATCATTATTTTTTTTTAATTTTAATGTGTTAACTTAAAATTTAAATATTATTTTTTAAAATATTAACATGAGTAAACCGCCTTAAATTTTTTTTTTTATCTTACAACTAGAAAATTAAACATATTTTGAGATATGGTTAATTAGATTAAATATAGATGAATTAAAAGAATAATTTTATTTAGATAAATATAATTTGAAAACTATATAATTATAATTAAAGAGGATGAAATTGGAAGAAAAATAATTGATCCACTATAATAATGAAAAAAATTGATAGAAAAATGTTGTAACCCACCATAATTATGAAAAATGTGGAGGGAAAAATGGTGGACCCCACCAATATATTGTAATTTTAAGAAAAACAATGAGTTTGGCTTCCCAAACTTGGTTCCCAACCCCTTCCCCAAACATGGTTTTGGATTCTAAATCCAAAACCACCCCAACCCAAAACAACTGCCCCTCAATGAATTGGGCTTTAATGCTAAACTTTGTAAAAATATTTAGGGCGTGTTTGTTTCTCTTAAAAAAAAATCCAAGCAATCGTAATGGAAGTCTTGCCATCGTAATCGATTTTCTTTTGATTTTGTTTACTTGTTCAATCGCAATCTTAAACTCATTGGTTGTATTTACTCATCTATATTGAGTTGTAATCAAATTTGGTTGATTACAATAATGCTCTTATTAATTAATAAACAAATAGATCATTAATGAAAAATTGAGTTTGTTTTTCATAGTCTATCTCCATCACATTTGAAAACAAAGAAATTTCTCTTCTTCGTCTTCCTCATTCTTTCTTACCTTGTCGGTTTTGCCAGATTTCTGACACTCTATCGTCGGCCACATTATTTGGTTTGTTACTAATCGATAGGAAGCGTTGTACATGATAGAGCGTTTTACCACAACGTAAGCGATATTGGATCGTTGATACTCTAATTTCATCAATTTAACAAATAGAAAACATGTTCAAACGACGGAAATAAGAAATTAGAAAACATACCTTTGTAGTTCCAATTTCTTCAAGCTCGTCGCTCGTTCCTCATCACGAACTCTTTCGGTCTCTTCTCACGAACGCCCCGAGGACCACCCCAGGTAGTCCCGCTATCCTCGGCGCCGCACAACGGAATTGTGGGACTCCGAAACAAAAGAAAAGAAAAGAGAAAGAGAAGAAGAAGGAAAAATGAGAGCTGAGGGAGAAGTTCTTCTGTAAGCTTTCGTTAAAGCTCAGCCGAAGACAAAACTCAAACTTTTTAAAACTCAATTTCAAAATGAAAATTGAGTACCCCAATGTGCACTCAGCCGATCTTATTTTCTTAGCCAAAATAATATATATCTTATACGTATATATATATTATAGATGAAGTACATTTGTCTCACATTGCATGTAAGACACATGTATATATATATATATATATATATATAATTTATTAAACTTTTTAATAAATAAAATATATATAATTATTAATTAAACTTTTTAATTAATAAATATTAGGGAAAAAATCAATTTATACCCTTAAACTTTGGAGGTTGTATCAATTAAAACCCTAAACTATTGATTGTATCAATTTACACCCTAAACTTTGAGCATTGTATCAATTTACACCTTCTATTATAATTTTATTTTAAAAACTTTGATTTAAACACGTGGAGACTTATAATTTTAACAATTAAACTCCTAAATTTTCATAATTGAATAAAAAATATGAAAGTTTAGGGGTTTAATTGATAAATTATAAGTCTCTACACGTGTGAAAATTAACACTTTTCTAAGAGAGGGTGTAAATTGATACACTTATGAAAGTTTAAGGTTTAAATTGATACAATCATTAGTTTAGGGTTTTAATTGATACAACCTCCAAAGTTTAAGGGTATAAATTGATTTTTACCCTAAATATTATTATTTATTTTTTTTTTTTTTTTTTTTTGAGTACATTAGGGGTGGGGGATTCGAACCACAGACCTCGTGGTCGTCAATTCATACATATGAGCTATGCTCGCTTTGGCACCCTAAATATTATTTAATTCAATATCAAATATTAATTAAATAATATGGCTAAACCCGGTTTTTCGAAAACCGACTTTTTGCACATGAATCGTATTCATGTTTTAGACCACTTCCATATTTAAAATCATATTTAAATATGTCCATCATTCTTCCACAAACCGAATTTGAATAATTCAAATTCTTTTCCTTTTTCTTTTCTCTTATACTGTTGCACGACGTTATCTGAGCCAGTCAGGAGAACCTAAATAACCTACCGATCATGAGCTCCAACGATACGAGATTATCCGGTCAAAACTCTTTTAACCAAACTAATCAACATTCGTCAAACCCCCGGAGACTCCACTATAGTCCGAGGGCTGCACTCTTCTCACTATAGATATATTATGTTCTCTGATATAACCGTCACGGGCAAGTCAACCCTTCACAGGTTGTTTGTAATCACAGTTGGGTCATTTAAACCGTTTAACCCCTGCATTACATCTTGTTTCTTAAGTACCACTGGCACCTCTAATGAACAATAGATCTGTAACTAACAGATCAATTAACCCTCTCATCTCATGAGAGTGTGAGCTCTAAATGTTCAAGCCCTGGAGCCAACTATTAAGGGAACAACCTATCTACTAACCCTGAAGAGCGGGTTATGAGTGAACTTCAATCTTGCTGTACTATGTCCCCAGTTACCTATTGGACTTTATCCCTGAGATGATAAGTTATTGAGTCGGCGCTAATGGGACACTCTCCCCCGTACAAGTCTAAGGATACTGTCTAATAAGCAGGAGTTCATAGCGAGCTTAGGATTGAGATCGAGTTACCTAGGCCATCAAATGAAAAAATGTCGGTCTCATCAGTAAACGGTGTTATAAAGAGAGAGCGACATATTTCGCGGTTCGGTCTTATGCAAACTCTTTGCACATGACGCCCTCACTCGCACATCTCCATGTGAAACGATTCAGATCACATTGTTTTGTACAATACAAAGTGAGCCGCATCATATAGCGTTACCAGGATAAGGTACCCAGCCTTATCCGTATACTATAGACCGTTTTGACTGACTACTTGAGCCTGATTCACAATCATGTCATACATGAGGCTCAAGTACTCATATTCAGCCATGAGTGTTGGTCATTGGTATAGGTTAACCTAAACACGTTTCACTTTATTCCAGTAGACTCTTTTACTGAATAAAACTAATAACTCTTTATTCTAAATAGAATATTTACAAACATAACAGTTTACAAACCACGAGTTTTAGGACATAAAACCCAACAATACAATCTTTGCAGAGCCGATTAAGGTATTTCAATCCAAACCGACTCTAAATATCATATCATTTAAGATTTAAAATATAAATTTAGAAGTAAGTCCGAGTTAAAAAAAAATCGAGCATAACTTAGTGGATAACACACTCATTATTATTTTTAATGTGAATAATTAGTCTCTACTTGTGTAATTGTTGAATAAAATGAAAGAAAAAAAAATATAAGTTTAGAAACTTTCATTAAACAAAAAGTTAAGTTTAAAAACTATTATAATTTTTTTTTTGTTGTTGTTACAATTTGTGCAATTAATAAGAGTTTGGTTGCAATGAACAACCTATTAAAATATGAACCTATTAAATTATGAAACTAAGTAAATAACAACCTTATCCACAAATTTGCACAAATGGTTGGATTAAAATTTGATTGACATCAAATATACTAGGAAGTCAATAAAAAAAAATTGAAGTGAGTGAAATATTTGATTTATATGGGATATTAGCTAGTGACTCAAATATACTTCATTAGGGACGGTTTGACTTGAAATTTTACAAATGCCTGAAAATAAAGTATGCTTGGAGATGATACGTCTGATAATAAAATTGTTGGGAATGAAAGATATGTGTTTGGTTGTGGAGAAGAATTTCTCATAACAGAATTTGATGAGAACATATTTTATTTGTGTTTATTTTATAAAATTAATCAAGTCAATTTTATATAATTGTAATAGATTAATTAAAAACATAATCAAAATCAATTCAAAATATTAATTAATTAATAATAATCATTTTAATTGAATAATTAATTATGCTTAATAAAAATGAATAATTTTATCATGTTAATTTATAATTAAAATTAATTCATTAATATTTTAAATAATTTTCTTTAATTACATTCATTTAACATATTGTATTCGTCCATAAGAACATAATTCAATGACATAATGTATGTCTAGTGACTATGAGGTCTTAGGTTCAATCTCTCACCCAACGTATTTTTTTTAAAAAAATATATTTATATTCATAAAAAAAATAATTTTTAATTAATTAGAAGTAATGAATGAATATTTAATATATTGATTTTATATATTCATATCAAATAAAATTAATCCGACATATATTTTAAACAAACAATTCATAAAAAGATTAGCTTAAAAAAAATCAAACTTATTACAATGGAATTGAATAATTAATTAAATTATTTTATTATATTATATTATTATGTTTGATTACAAATAAAATTTAAATGTAATCAAAATTTAATCTTTTTAAATTTACATTAATTAAAATAAATATATCATGTTAAAATAGAAAAAAAAAATATAATATGTTGACAGAAAAAAAAACAAAAAAAAAAAAGTGGAATTAAGAAAAGTCTTACTTTTGTGGGAATTTGTAAAATCTGACCCAATTTGAAAAAGGTCTGTTAAAATTGACTTGAAATTCAATAAAATTTTAAAAGTCGGTCTACTTTTTCAACTTTTTTTTAAATGTTAAATTCTGTTTTTACCATTTTTCATCCTTCTCTCCTCTCACCATTTTTTTCATCTCAGCATCAACTATGAAATTCATCCGGCTCTCATCTCTCTCCTCTATTATTCATCATTTCTCCTCTATTATTCATCATTTCTCCCCTCACCATTTTCTCTTCAAATTTTAGGAAGAAATAAGATATCTCCTCCCTCCAACAAATTTGTACGATTTAAATCAAATATTTATGAATCTGATTTCATCAACCAAATCAGATACCAACAAATCTTTAATATAAATTTTTTTTACCACTCTTGAAACCAATCCCACGACCCCAATTGTTGAAACAAAAAAACAACAAATCTTTGATATAAAAAAAATCTACAACTGGTTGAAACCAATCCCACTATCTTTGAAACCAATTGTTGAAAAAAAAAATTAACACGTGTTAACCAATCCCACTGTCTTTGTTGAAATCACCAATCCCACTGTCTTTGTTGAAATCAATTTCACGATGATAATAATAATAATAATAAAAAATCTAAAAAAATTGATCCATCTTGTCGTGTTAACCTAACCCACGATAATAAAAAAAAAAAAAAAAACTACAACATAACCAAATATAACGATTAAAAAAAATCATCGGTAACTTTTTATTAACAAAAATAAATCAGCTGAGATTTGATTTTCTTTAAGATTTATAAAGATTTTTTTTCTAAAACAGTTCAGATTTGATGTTATTTACGGGTTTGAGTATCATATCTCTGAAAAATAGGTGAATTTTTTTTTTACTACTTGCAGAGAGGAAGGAGGAAAGGGAAGAAGAGAAGGAAGAAAAAAAATCTAAGAACAAATGATAGAAGGAAGGGTATATTCGAAATTTCACATACCATTAAAATTTAAAATGTAGCTATAAAATTAGGTCAAGACTAAAATTTCTGTTCATTTTGACAAACCTTTTCAAAATCGGAAGATTTTGCAATTTCCCTACTTTTCTATAGCTATCAAATAGTCATGTCCATCTAAACTCTTCTACCAAATAAAGATTTAGACATCACATGTCTATTTTATTACCATACACATTCCAATGACATTGAACCAAAGGACACGACAATAAATAGAAATTAGATATTTAAAAAAGAAAAAATAAAGTGAGCTAGAAAAAAATAATGACCAACTACTATTCATTGTCATGATGTATTGTCTGGTGACCATGAGTCAATTTAGTGCATTACTATTCATTGACAAATATAAATTTTGTCATGATGTATTGCCTGCCGACCATGAGTCAATTTAGTTGCACGTTTGGTCTACAAGTATCTTTTGCAGCTATGTGTCACGATTTAATTGATCTAAATTTAAATTTTATTTTATTTTATTTTTAAATAAAAGATTCTGTTAGTTTTTCACTTTCAATTGTTAAGAGTTTTTTTTTTCTTTTTTCAATATCCAAGATTCACCCACGTGTTGAATGTGTTGAATTTGAAGCTTATTTCTTTTCAAAAAAATTTTTTAAGTGTTTTTTCTCTTTCATATGTTTAACACTTAACACTCCTCTAAGCTTTAATAATTTCATTTGTCTTCTCCTCCCACCCCAAATGTATCAACTTTAAAAAAAATGTACGAATATGAAATTATCCAAACTCCCATCATAAGCCATTAAAAAAAAATCGTTGTATTTATCCCTGTTTCGATTTGAGATTTTTTTTGAAAGATGACTTGGGAGATTAGCATGGAAACGAAAAAAGAAAAAAAAATAAAGAAAGTACTTCAAATTCAAAATTTTGAAAAAAAAAAAAAAAAACAAAAGAGAAAAAAGAAACGTTTCAAATTCAAACTGAGAAAAAAAGAAGAAAGAAGAAGAAAAAGACAAAAAAAAAAAAAAAATAAAAATAAATAAAAGACGTTCAACCATTGAAAAAAAATTAATTGAATCTTTTATTTAAAAAATATTAAATCGTGACACTGAAAAAAAAAAATGTTTGTAGCACAAACTGAAACTAAATTTTAGTTTTTAAGATATATACCCTTATTAAAACGTGGGTTGAATGTGGACCACAGAGAAGTTGCATGTATCTACGTGGAGCCTTGTGGACCATTTGATTCACCTAATTTCATCAATAGAAATTCTCCCACAATGGACGACCGTTAATGTTTTTTTTTTTTTTTTTTTTTTTTTTGAAAAGGAAATAGTGAATTGTGTGCCAGGTAAGGGTCCAACCTATAACTTTTTGTAATGTTATTGATAATAGAGAGGGAGCATGATGGTACGTAGAGTACGTACGGTCAACTTATCATCACAAAAATATTTATGTCTACATTACGTTCTTACAGTTACTCACCTCAGTTTAACTTCCCGGTAAATATTTTAAATTATTATAAAAAAAAAAAAAAAAATGGAAAGCTAACACAAAAGAGAAGTGAGAAAATCGGTTATACCATTTTAATAATTTCATTACGTCATATACTTTATGTATATCAATTATCTCATGTGATGGTACCTAAACCGACTATATCACCAATACAAAATATATATATATATATATATAGTATGAAGTACTTTATATTAATTAGGTAACTGATAATATATATATATATTTATTTATTTATTTATTGTACATAAGTAAAAAGTAGAAAGAGATAAAAGGATTTGAGAGTCCCTTAGGAGAGCAGTCAAGACCCATAGTGGGTTCAATCCAAAATTCTTACTGTTTTGAAAGCTTAGTATGCTAAGCTAGGTGGAGTAGTAGAATTTGTTGGAATTCCAATTAGTATGCTAAGCTAGGTCGAAGTAGTAGAATTTGTTGGAATTTCAATTAGTAAGTCAACTTATATAACAATATTTGGTATGATATTATTATTAATAAATTATAAAGTGATTAATTTATATGATTAATGATTGAGAGTATATAATTTATGATCATGGGTTAAATATATAATTATACTATTATGCATAGATACATTAGTTATTTGTGTTTCTATGAGGGGTTGAAAAACAAATAACAAATCTCATCAACAACCAATACACTTTTTGATGAGGAGTTATAGTTACGGCTACTGTTGAATTTTCACGTAGATTTTCTAATCTCATCAAAGAAACCTAACATCTCTATTGTAAAAAACAAACAGTAATAGTAATAATTCTGTTATTTCTCTGAGGAGTAGAAAGTCAAACCCGTGAAATTATGAATCCAACCACACGCTTCCGCTTCCTTAGAATTCTCTTGAATTCGCCAGGTAAAATCTTTCTTGGCGTTTTGTTGACTCTAATTTGAATTTCTAACAAGTGGTATCCGAGCCTCCCATGAACGATTCTTGAAGAATCAAGCATAATTTGTTTTTTTTTTTTTTGTTAATTTATGAAATTGTGTGTGAATTTCATGAATATTTGGTTTAGACCGGGAATTGATTGAAGATTTGTATGTTGTTCATGATTTTTCCTTTAAATCATGATAATTTAAGTTCTTTTTATCAATAATCATACTTGATTTTGGTTTAAAGTTGAGTTTATTTGGGAGAAGAAAACAATTTTTTTTTGGATTATGTGTGTTGTCTACTTGTGCCATCTATAATGTATTTTTGGAGAAGAAAACTTTTTTTTTTTTTTTTTTTTTGAATTTTGTGGTGTGCCCTCTCCGCCACTGTACACAGTTTTGAGTAATAATTAAAAAACAAATTAAAAAAAAATCATATATTTAGAAGATTTGTTCATTTTTTATTTATTATTATTATGATTAATTAATTATCATTTTTAATTAATCATTTACTCGGTATAATTTTTAAATTATGGCTTTGCCATATCTATATGATATGATAAATTAAAGTTAAATTAATTTTTTGATTAAATTAATTAAAATAAGATGTCACTAGGTGACCTCTCTTATGAAAATTATTTATGACATTATTCAATTTATTTGAGTGTTTGCATATTATTGTCTTTCGTTTTTCGGTCCAAATGAAGGTTAATATTTGGTAGATTGCACACACCTGTGGTGATAAATATGTGATGATTAACAAAATTAAGCATGCAAATAATGAGACTATCCAAATATATTTTATTATTTGGTGTGACCTTATCATCAATATTTGATCACTACAACATGACAACCACTTACAGTTAATATTATTGTCCAAAGACTTGATACTAATGTTGTGTTGGGTGTCTTGTGATGGGATGAACCATGATTTAATTTTGTAGATTGTTTTGGCGATTAATAACGTTTGTTATTAATTGTGAATGTGCTTATCTTTTTGTTATTTAACCGCTAATGTTTCTACTAAAGCATTTACATATTTGGGGTTGTCCAGAAGCACGACCTCATGAAAATAAGTTGGACCCCAAAACAATTAGTAGTTATTTTATTGACTATTCTGAATAATCTGAGGGGTATAAGTTTTATGATCTCATGATTAAGATCACTTTTTAGACGGGAAGTGCAACTGTTTTTTAGGATATTGAATTTGAGGGAGAAATAAATTAAGGAACATTGTCTTTGATGAAGAATTGGAAGAAATTCCTACTAATATTATTGACAGTGTACAGGTTCATATGTCTGTCATTGATCAAGAAGTATATCAGGATTCACCAATAGACAATGTTAAACACTCTCTCATTCATGTTGAGACCATTGTTCGAGAAGGACAAACTCAAAATCCTCCTCAAGAATTTGTGCCTTTTAGGACAATCATGGCACTAGTTGCACACTTTAATCTCGAGCTTCATCAAATGGATGTCAAAACAACATTTTTAATGGTGACATTGATGAAACAATTTATATGGTGTAACCAGAAAACTTTGTGTCGGGAGACCCAAAGAATACAATTTGCAAAATTGACTAAATCTATTTATGGGCTCAAACAAGCTTCTCGTTAATGGTACTACAAATTTCATCAAGTAATTATCTCATTTGGTTTTGAGATTAATGTAGTTGATGATTGTGTGTATTATATAAGTTCAGTGGGAGTAAGTATATATTTTTGGTTTTGTATGTTGATCACATACTGCTTGCCACAAATAATATAGAGATGTTGCACGACACTAAGATATTTCTATCGAAGAATTTTGAAATGAAAGATTTTGGTGATGCATCATTTGTCTTAAGAATCCAAATACATCGAGATCGTACTCAAGAAATTCTTGGATTATCTCAAATGAACTATATAGATAAAGTGCTCAAAAGGTATGAAATGCAAGATTGCAAACCAACTGACACCCCATGTGGCTAAAGTAGACAAGTTTAGTCTCAATCAATGCCCGAAAAATTGAAACTAAGGAAATGCAGAAGATTACTTACTCTTCAACAGTAGAGAGTCTAATGTATGCTCAAGTTTGTATGCGTTCAGATATTGCGTACATTGTTGGGATGTTAGGTAGATACTTGTGTAACCCTGATATGGATCATTGGAAAACAGTCAAACGGGTTATGAAGTATTTGCAAAGAACAAAAGATTACATGCTGGCATATAAGAGGTCAGATCAGTTAGAGATCATTAGTTATGCCGACTCTGATTTTGCTGGATGCCAAGTGATAGCACTATAAAAGTATTGGTTTATTTGTCTTAAATTTTGTTAGTTTAATGTGCATAATTGATATATTTTGCTGAATTAAAGTGCTAAGGATTGAATTAGGCCATTATGCTCATTTGGAGCTTAAAAGAAAAGTTTTAGAGTCTAAAATCAACAAACCAAACTGACTAATAAGCCTATGTTTACAAAAAAAAAAAAAAAGAAAAAAAGTATCATTTATTATTATAAAAGTAATTAGTGGCTTAATGATACAAATGTTGTTTAGAATATTAGGGAGCTTGAGATCGATTTTTGGCGGAAGCAAATATTTGGATTTTTTTTGTAAGTCAATCGGTCAACCATAGATGCTTGCGTCAGCGTGACGTCACCGGCCACACCTGCGGATTCACCAGCTTTCAGCCCAGATCCGCATCCGAAGCTCATCGGACCTGCCTTCGCTTCAAATGTCCATCATCAGCGCCTGTCATCGATCCGCACGTGCGTGCCACATGCGCAATCTAACTTCAAATTTCGCGGGCCATAGCTCTACGCGGCCCAAATCCTTCAGCGGCCCTCCAACCATCAATCCGCTCCTGAAGCCTTCGGTTTCGGCCCAATCAGTGCCTGAAGCCCAAAAAGTCGCCAAATTTCAGTTTTTGTCGGATTTTAGACCTAAGACAGCTGCCACTGTTCATAAGAGAGAGAAAAAGATGATTTTGAAAATTTTAGCCTCAGGTTTTGTGAGTTTTTGGTAGTTTTTAAGAGATTTTGTTGAAGTTTTTGAGTGTTAATGAGACATATGACGTCGGGAATCGTTACGGCGATGCTCGGCTAGGGTCGTAACGCCAATTTGGAGGTAAGTCGGGCTAGATTATGTAATTTTTGTGAGATTTTTTTTCCAGGATTGTTAAGTCATTCCTTAGATAATTGCTCTCCATTTCTTGTTTTAATTACAAGCATGCTTGTTTGTTTAAATTAACAACTTAGTTTGCATGTATGTTCATTTCACTAAAACATGAAATTGCAATTCGTAATTGTTGTTATCGATTGCGTTTAAGTAGCATTTGGGGGTTAAACATGTTTGTGCTAATTAATTGGCTTTTCCAAATTAATTTTCATAGTTTTCATGATAGTCCCTGTATTTAGGAAGACATTTAAATTAAATTAAGTTAATTAATTTATTTTAAACTGTTCTAATCAATCCCTAGAGCTTAAAGCGGCTACTCAATTGGCATGGAACGCTATCGTGCCCAGCTAATTGACTAGTTTAGAATTAATTAGGATGTTTAGTCAAATTAATTTTATTAAGGGACGTTAGGGGCTAATCCGGCTGTTCCGGATTGGTCGATTAGACTTTAATTTAAGGAATTAGCAATTTGCATGGAACACTATCGTGCCCAGCTAATTGACTAGTTTAGAATTAATTAGGATGCTTAGTAAAATTAATTTTATTAAGGGACCTTAGGGGCTAATCCGGCTGTTCCGGTTTAGTCGATTAAGCTTTAAGTTAAGGAATTGACAATTTATTTAGCTTTCAATGATCAAATTTTATATAATTAATCCGACCACGTCTCCAAATTGGTGTCAGGTAATCTTGAATTAAATTTCCGTTTCACTTTCTGCATTTTAATTTCCTTTCATTCAGTATTTTCTTTATCAAACATATTTTAAACCCCCCCATTGTTACATAATTTAGGATTTAATTGAGAGAAGTTAATTTCGTCTCCCTGTGGTTCGACCCGGTCTGTTGTAGTTTACTACAAGCCGTTGATCGGTAATTATAAATTTATTTTGACGAGTTTGACAAGCTTGATCACCAAGATAGTAGAATATTCTTCACCTCAGGCTATGTTTATTTATTAGTTGATGGAGCTATATATTGGAGAAGTGTCAAGTAGACACTTGTAGCTTCTTCCACTATGGCAGCATAATTTATAGCTTGTTATGAGGCATCCAATCATGAAATATGACTACAAAACTTTGTCACTAGATTGCAAATTCTTCAAGGTGTTGAAAGACCATTTAACATCTATTGTGACAATAAATCAACACTGTTATATTCCAATAACACTAGGAGTTCATCTAAGTCTAAACATATAGGCATTAAATTCCTAGTTGTAAAAGAAAGAGTGTAGAGTGGACATATAAACATAAAGCATATTGGGATAAACTCCATGATAGCGGACCCGCTTACTAAAGGATTACAACACAAGGTCTTCCATGAGCATACTGCTCATATGGGTGTTACATTGTTAAATGATACTTCATTCTAGTGGGAGTTTGTACAATTTTGAATATTATGTTATGATTAGAAGTAAAGTTTTTTAGTTCGTACTCTACTCTGTCTTATTGTACTAAAAGATTGATCTCAATAAAGTAAGGTAGAACCAGTTGGAAATAGACATGTGGTAATCACATTGCGTGTAATTTCGATGTTATGCATCCATGATTGACCTATGTCATTTGACTCTATTAGTGTAAATGACCATTGATGGGTTTAGTTACGCTATTTGTAACGAAGACTGCTTTGATGCTACACTGGTTTTGCCAATGGACGAGATTGTTTTGATATACTCCATTATTTAATAACATATTTAGGAGCTCATTTAGTTAAACACATTTAATGTTACATATGTAGCCCAGTGGAAGATTGTTTGAATTCCAATTAGTAGGGAAACAAATATAACAATATTGTGTATGCTATTATTATTATTAATGAATTATAAAGTGATTAATTTATGTGATTAATGATTGAGAGTATATAATTTATGATCACGGGTTAAATGTATAATTATACTATTATGCATATATACATTAGTTATTTGTATTTATATGAGGGGCTGAAACACAAATAACAAATCTCATCAACCAGCAATACAATTTTTGATGAGGGGTTATGGTTCCTACTCCTGTTGAATTTTCACGTAGATTTTCTCATCCTCATCAGAGAAACCTAACATTTCTACTGTAAAAAACAAATAGTAGAATAATTCTGTGATTTCTCCTAGGAGTAGAAAGCCAAACCCGTGGAATCATGAATCCAACCACGAATACAAGTACGCTTCCGCTTCTTTAGGATTCTCTTGATCTTGTATAATTGTTGTTGGGTTTTATGTCCTAAAACTCGTGGTTTGTAAACAATTATGTTTGTAAATAATATATTTAGAATAATGAGTTATTAGTTTTATTCAGTAAAGGAGTTTACTGGAATAAAGTGAAATGTGTTTACGTTAGCCTATACGAATGACCAACACCCTTGGCTGAATATGAGTACTTGAGCCTCATGTATGACATGATTGTGGATCAGGCTCAAGTAGTCAGTAAAAACAATCTATAGTATACGGATAAGGCTGAATATCTTATCCTGGTAACACTATTGGATGCGGCTCACTTTGTATTGTACAAAACGATGTGATCCGAATCGTTTTACATGGAAATGTGCGAGTGAGGGCGTCCTTTGCAAAGAGTTTGCATAAGACCGAACCGCGAAATATGTCGCTCTCTCTTTATAACACCGTTTACTGATGAGACCGACATTTTCATTTGATGGCCTAGGTAACTCGATCTCAATTCTGAGCTCGCTATGAACTCATACTTATTCGAAAGTATCCTTTGACTTGCACGGGTGAGAGTGGCCCATTAGCGCCGACTCAATATGCCTACCATCTTGGGGATAAAATCGAATAGGTAGTTGAGGACATAGTACAACGAGATTGAAGTTCACTCCTAACCCGCTCTTTAGGGTTAGTAGATAGGTTGTTCCCTTAATAGCTGACTCCAGGGCTTGAACAATGGGCGTCCACCCTCTCCTTGGCAAAAGGGACCTGATCTGTTGGTTGTACCACAAAACAATTGTTCATTAGAGGTGTCAGTGGTACAAGACGTAATGCAGAGGTTAAACGGTTTAAAATGACCCAACTATGATTACGAACAACCTGTGAAGGGTCGACTTGCCCGTGACGGTTATATCAGAGGACATAATATATCTACAGTGAGGAGAGTGCAGCCCTCGGACTATAGTGGAGTCTCCGAGGGTTAACGAATGTTGATTAGTTCGGTTAAAAGAGTTTTGACCGGATAATCTCGTATCGTTGGAGCTCATGATCTGTAGGTTCTTTAGGTTCTCCTGGCTAGCTCGGATAACGCCGTGCAAGAGTATGAGAGAAAAGGGAAAGGAAAAAGAATTTGAATTGTTCAAATTCGGTTTTTGAAAGGATGATGGATGATTTAAATATGGGAATGGTCTAAAACATGAATATGATTCATGTGAAAAAAAAAAACCGATTTTCGGAAAACCGAGTTTTGCCATATTATTTAATTAATATTTGATATTGAATTAAATAATAATTATTAATTAAAAAGTTTAATTAATAATTATATATATATTTTTTATTTATTAAAAAGTTTAATAAATAAATTTTTTATTATTATTTTTAATAATAATAATAATAATTATATATATATATATATATATATTTTTTTTTTTAAGTATGGCAAAACTTAATAGAAAAGGCAGACAAATGGGTCTTCAAGTGAGAGGATGGGGTTTTGTTAAAAAAAAACTTCAGAACTTTGTACTTCTGGTTTTTTTTCTTTTCAATTAAGAACTTTTGAAGTTCCTCAGCTCCTGAAGCAAACCTATTTTCCTTCTATTTGTTCTTCTTCTTCTCCTTCCTTTCTTTTCTTTTATTTTTGGAGTCCCACCACTTCGTTGCTCGGCGCCGAGGATAGCGAGACTACCGAAGGTGGTCCTCGCGACGTTCGTGCGAAGAGGCCGGAAGAGTTTGTGACGAGGAACGAGCGACGGAGCTGAAGAAATTCGGAACTACAAGGGTATGTAATTCTAATTTCTTTCATTCCGTCGTTTGACCATGTTTTCTATTTGTTAAATTGATGAAATTGGAGTATCAACGATCCAAAATCGCTTCCGTAGCGTAATATGCTCCATCAATTGCATAGGTGGAGGGTGTCATTTGGTTCACATTCCCTAGGCACTAGAGTCAATCTATTGTGGTTAGCACCAATCAAATGGGTCGTTGAAGCTGACCCACAATTCAACTCGTCTAGGCGTCCAACGGTGCTCACGTCTATCTGTTCCAAACTATCCAGAGCCCATGTCACAAAGTATTTTGTTGAGGCTCTATTGTCTCTAAGGACTCGTTCATTTCGCCATTGCCATATCGTTGAAGCGATAAGAGCAAATAAGCGAAGTTTGACCTGATCAAGAACTTGAATGGTCCTGCAAAACCAGAAAATATCACGACAAATAACTTGAAGCTAAGATGCTAATTTTCCATATAAGTCTACTTTCCTTGCATTGTCATAATACATTAAGATCAGTTTCTGGAGCTCGGTCACAAGATGGGTAATCTATACTTTGTCCATAACACCTTAATGAGACAAATTATTGCAAGAAGGTAGAGAGTTAAACAAGATTGCCACATGAAAATCTTTATTGTGGGAGAGATCAACATGCCCCACATCGTGTTCCACATTCCTTTTAACTCATGGCTCGTATAAGAGGACGCCTCCTAGATCGCCAATTGGGCTAGTTTGTATCCACTTTTAACAGTGTACAAACTTGTCTATCCAAATGCCAAAAGAAATGATCTTGTTGTTCTGGTTGAAAAAGGGGAATGCTTTGAACTGTTGATGGGACATAAGTGTGCGTGGTTGAAATGTGATCGATGAAATGTTAAGTTTAACTGTAAATGCACGCTGTCAACAAGTAATAATATGGAAGTACTCCAAGATATCGAATCCCAAGAGACTGCGCTGCAATTCAGTTTTAGCAATAAGGGTTGCCACGGAAATCAAGTTCCAAGATGGTAACAAGTAACAAATGGTCGATGGTTTTGAGTTTGGTGATTTGATGTTTTTGAAATAATTAAGTAAAGGGAGACCCGAACAAGTTTCAGTCCCTGATGTGAAATGTTAACTCGATGCGGTAACAATGCTCATCTTCTTCAAATACTTGTTAAGGGTTATGAATTCACCTCTTATTCGGCCTCTGTGCGTATACCTTTAGGAGTCAAAGTCATTAAACCTCTATTCCTAAGGCTAATGCGAACTCAGAATAATTAAAGCATACAATTCTTTAACCCTACGATGTGACTTATTCCTAAGTGCATGTGACTGTTGGGATTTATGCCCTAAAGTCTTGTAAATAATTAATAATTATTTTATTATTATTATTTGCAATTTATAATAATCATTATATAAAAATCCAAGGTTATTAGTGTAATCTTGAATAGTATGTAGCTGACATACGAGAGAATCATGTTCAAGGAATAACCTAAATAGTCTATGGTATATGTATAAGGTTGAGAGCCTTATCCTAGTAACACTATTGATATGATCCACTTTGTAATTGTTACAAATGATTTGATCCAAATCATGCATGTAGAGACATGTGAGTGGGGGTATCCTATACAATGAGTTTGTATAAGACTGAACCACAAAATATATATTCTCTCTTTTATAAATCCATTATTTGAGAAGATTAATATTTCACAAGATGATCATATGTGACTCGATCTTAATCTTGAGTGAGTTATGAACTCCTGCATGTGAGGACTCGTCCTTTGATTTATATAAGTGAGAATGACCTTTATAGCCGATTCAATAAGCCTACCATTTTGAGGACTTGACCAAACAAAGAGTTGAGAACATAAGTTTCACAAGATGAAATTCATTGTTTCCCTAAAATAGATGAGTAGTTCCCTTAAGTGTTAATTTCGAGACTTGAACAATGAGGGTTCACCCTCTCACTAGCCCGAGAGGGACTTGGTTTATGGTTAGATCGTAAACATGTTGTTCATTAGAAAATTAGTGATATTGAAGGGGTAAGATGTAATTACAGAGATAAAACAGACTTTTGACCCAGCTGTAATTACGAACAACTCGTGAAGGATCGACTTGCATGTAATGGTTATATTCATGGACACAACTTGTCCTAAAGTGCATAAGAGTGCAACTCTAAGCCTATAGTGGAGTGACCTAGAGTTAATGAATTAAAATTAATTAATTAATTTTGTATCATTGGAGCTTATAAATCTGTAGGTCTATAACGTCTCCTTGCTAGCTAGAGGAAAATATATTTATTGTATTTGATACATTAAAATATTAGAGAAAATAGGTTATGTATTAGATACATTATTAAAAACTATATATAAATTTGAAATTTGAATGAGATTCAAATTGATTAAATGTATATTATAAAAGATTAATTTTATGATATTTGAATGAGATTCAAATAAATATAAAATACATATTTTAATATGATAGATATTAAAATATATTTTGACAAATAAAATTAATTTATATAGGCCCTATAAATAAGACCTTTAGTTTAGCCAAAAGGTTGACCAAACATTCATCTCACTTTTTCCCTTCTGAACGGAGAATGTCTAGCAAGGAAGATCTCATGGGAAGAAACACATGAAGATTGTAATTCTTCAAAGGTAATTTTGCTTAATCTTGTATTTTAATTTAATTTTAAATAAAACAAAGAATGATTTCAACGCTTGCGATGCGGGATTTGAAGTGTTCATTCCCTTCAATTGGTATAGAGCAATCTTTGATTTTTATTTAGGATTAAAAATCCTGTATGGTGGGTATTTTAATTTTATCGTATATGTGATATATGAAAGTTTGCAAATTGATTGTTTAGGCTATTTGACATTATATTTAATTGGTTTTGTTTAGATAATTTGTAAGACCCTCACGAGTTTGAGGGTATTTTGTAATTTGGTTTTGTTTAGATAATTTGTAAGACCCTCACGAGTTTTAGGGTATTTTGTAATTTGATTCATCAAAGTAGTTGTTGTATTGATGAATTTTCAATATGCGTACTCTTAATACACATAAATTTTCAATTTAAAAATAAATGTCGACATCTTGCGTAGATGTGTATTGAGTGTTGTATTTGAAATTCAAATAAAGTTTGCGGCGACGGGTGAGGTTAGATGAAGAAATTTAGGGTTTCGCTTACCTAAATTGTGGTGAATCAGATTTTGAAGAACAAGACATGTCTTGAATTTAAATTAATGTAATTTAAATTGTTTAGGATATGTCAAATATGCCGGTCAATTTTGCTAGTTTTATTCAATCATGCATGTTGATATATGATTTAATTTTATTGTTTTGTTGCATAAAATATGTCATCTAGATTAAAATCCCATCAGTTAAGCATGAACATGCATTTTAATTATTTTAAATATAATTGTTATATTTGAAAAATATAATTAAGATACTCTGTTATTAGATGTTTTCCTAATATGATTATATTTTACCTATCTTCAAATATAATTTTTATATTTGGAAAATTCAATTAGGATCTTTCTAATATGAATTCATATTTTCTCAATGGATATGATATTTTTCATAGAATATTTTCAGAATGAGATTAGAATATTTTCCGAATGAGACTACGATATTTAAAATATTTTTTCAATTACATTATTTCTTTACTTAATTAAAATTCAATTCATTCTTTAAATAGTTTAATTATTTGAATTTAAAAGATTATCATATATTCTAATCTATTAGAATATATGATAATCTTTTAAATTCAAATAATTAAACTATTTAACGAATGAATTAATTTTTTTTTTAATTAAGGAAAGAAATAACTTAATCTCATTGAAAAAATATTCTAATCTTTGGAAGATATCCTAATTTAAAATATTCTAATCTCATTGGAAAAATATTCTAATCTCATTGGAAAAATATAATTTAATCCTTGAGTAAAATATGGATTCAAATGAAATATCCTAATTGATTTTTCCAAATATAATCATTATATTCAAAGATATGAAAAATATAATCATATTAGGAAAACATCTAATCACATTAGGAGAATATCTTAATTATATTCTTCAAAATATAACGATTATATTTAAAATAATTAAAATGCATGCTCATGCTTAATTTATGGTGTGATTTTAATTATAGATGACATACTTTATGCAACAAATCAATAAAATTAAATCATACATCAACCTGAATTAAAACTAGCAAAAATGACCGACATATTTGACATATCCTAAGAAATTGAATTTATATTACATTAATTTAAATCCAAGACACATGTTGGTCTTCAAAATCTTCTCATTTTTTGATCCACCACAATTTAGGTTAACAAAACCCAAAATTTCTTCCTCTAGCCTCACCAGTCGCCGCAAACATCATTTGAATATCAAATGCAACACTCAATACACATCTTCACAAGATGCCGACATTCATTTTTCAATTGAAAATTTATGTGTATTGAGTGTACACATATTGAAAATTCACCAATACAACAACTACTTTGATGAATCAAATTACAAAATACCCTAAAACCCGTGAGGGGCTTACAAATGATCTAAACAAAAACAATTAAATCTAATGCCAAATAGCCTAAACAATCAATTTGCAAACTTTCATACGATAAAATTAAAATACCCACCATACAAGATTTTTAATCCTAAATAAAAATCAAAGATTGCTCTATAGGAATGAACACTTCAAACCCCGCATCACAAGTGTTGAAATCATTCTTTGTTTGATTTAAAATTAAATTAAAATACAAAATTAAGCAAAATTACCTTTGGAAGAACTACAATCTTCATGTGTTTCTTCTCCATGAGATCTTCTTCGCTATGACTCGAACACAAGACCAATAACTTATAGGAGCTTCTTCTGGAAGGAAAGATTACAGAGACATTCTCTGTTGAGGAGGATAAAAGTGAGAGGAATGTTTGGTCAACCTTTTGGCTAAACCTAGAGGTCTTATTTATAGGGCCTATATGAATTAATTTTATTTGTCAAAATACATTTGAATATTATCATATTAAACTATGTATTTTATATTTATTTGAACCTCATTCAAATATCATAAAATTAATCTCTTATAATATACATTTAACAAATTTGAATCTCATTCAAATTTTAAATGTATATATAAATAATGTGTCTAGTACATAAATGATTTCCTCTAATATTTTAATGTTTAAAAATTTGAGTTAGGATAAGTGTAGGAGGAAACACAAGCCAAAGATGGTTATCCCTCAAAGTTTGACAAGTAGCATCTAGGATGTCAAAGACACCAAATTCGTGATGGCCACCAAAATAACCATCGTCTGTGTAGTAAATTTGATTACCCTTTAAGTTAGGATAAAACACAAATGGAAGTATTCAATCCCAATAAAATAGTATAACCATCCAAGTTATTAATCTTCGGCCATGTTGATTGTTGACTCTGGATGTTGTTCCTTTGGCAAATATTCCAACTTGGACAAATACAAGGTAATTTTGTGTACAAATAAGAGAGCTGTAAAGTTTTAGATCGCTCAAATAAGCCTAACCAACCATTGGAAGAGCCACACAACATAGGGCTTTCAAATTTGTTCAACTCATCCTCCAAGCAGTAATAATAAACCTCGTTGTTTAAAGGGATAAATCAACTTTCAAACTTGAAGTTAAGAGGTGTTTGGTGTACTGGAAAATGGTAAAATCTAATGGAAAGGGGAGGAAATGTTAGGTGTGGTGGAACTTGCCACTTCGCCAAAGCGCTTCTCCAAGAACTACTAACTACTTGAAATCAACGTAATCACTGTATGCCTCTAGCTTCTTTTCGATCAATTATAACACATCGGTAGGAAGATCGTTCCAGTTCCAATTCCAAACGGGCGTGTTTCCATCACTCTCCACCAGGATTGTTTTCTGCATTTTATCACCGTTACAGTTGTGTATATATTATGTTACGGCTGTGTATATATTATACATATTCTCTTCCTTTTAATTAGGCTTAATTACTAGTATTAGGTTAATTGATATTTTCTTATGGAACTACATTTGCATGAGTATTTATACCCACTAAATTTTATTGAAGAATACTCAAAACATTCTTTCATTCTCTGGATTGCATGGTATCAGAGCAACAAAATTCTTGAACCATTTTTTTTAGAGTTGTCTCCCAAGAAGGGTTAGGATTTTGTTCGTTGCTTCAAAGTTACGGGTTAGGTTTTTTTCTTCAAAGTTGTAGTTCATCGACACCTTTTCCACAGAAAGAACCGTTGCCCGCCGGAGAAGAAAGTCGTGATTTTTTTTTTCTCCGAAAAAGTCAGTGCGTGGACCCCACGTGCCGCAGTCCAGAATCGCCCCTCTCCCAAGCACCGGCGCGTGTGCCACCCGTTTTCACTGTCGTTTGTTGGGTTGTTCTCAGAATTTTATTTCCGGTTGGTATAAGGTATTTGTGGGTGAAAAACGTTCGTGGTTGAGAAGAAAACGAGGTTTTTCGTTGTTGTCCAGAATCATTTTTTTTTTCTCGGTTTGTTCAGTTTTTAGGTTTTGTGCCCTAAATTTCTGTTATTTAGAGCTATTTTTTTGCTCGTTTGTTTAATCCTTCGTTGGCCTTTGTTATCTGTTTGATTGTAGTGTATTTCAACTGAATGACCGAGAAACGTGAATTATTAGAGATGAAATCAGTGGTTGCAACTGATGTGATTCATTTAATGTCTAGAATTATAGACTATAAGTTGGATCGCACCAACATGAAAAATAGACGAAGAATTCAAAGATGTTTGAGCAGTTCAGGCCAAAAAGTAACAACTACAGGGAATTCAAATGAGGTTGTGACAATAGAATAAGAGGTATGTAATATTTATATACAATATGAGACATTTATATATATTATACGAAGTACATACTAATACGAGGTTACGATTTCAGGAAGAGGAAACAAAGATAATAACAACTCGAGCAAATAAAACTAGTTACCAATGATCATTAATACTTGAACTTATGAGCGGTATATTATCCAAAATAGTTGATAGACGATTTTTGGGATCAATAATTATTGCACAATATTGTACCATACCATTTGAAGTCATGTTGAACAACAACCATTTAACATCCTTATCTTCAGTAACTTGTGCATCATTCTTAATGAAACTTTGAGATCCTATAGGGGAATCCAAAATCCCTATAGTACCTAACCGCTGAATGATAGATTTTTGAAACTCAATGAAGGGCATTCCATCATGCAACACAATATATGATACTTTATAATCAACATAATTATCCATCTCGTTCCAATGTCCGACATATAACATTGGCAGAATAGAACTACCTATTACAATTGAATACAAAATATGTGAGCTGGTATTCATACCTAGATTATTAAATACTCAATGATATGTTAAAATTCTAATCAGTTATACACACATTATACATGGTATAATAAAATAAATATTAATATACTAGCATTTGTTAAAGATATGTAATTAGTTATACATGGTACATGTTAATGTAAATGAAAATGTCATCAGTTATAAACATAAGATTCAGTTAGATATGTAATATTTTTAATATATACCATATTTTGATAATATATACATGGTATAATCGAATATGAATTAATATACTACCATATGGTGAGAGGATATGTAAATTAATAAGCTATCATATGTAATTAATATAGTTAGACATAAAATTTGTACCATAAGTTTTTTCTTCTTCATAATCCTATGATTTTTGCTTTTCATATAGTACCATAATTTAATGATATGTATTTAATAAACTACAAAATGTAATCATAACATAAATAGTATAATATGTCTATCAGTATATACATGGTATAATAGGATATAAATTAATAAACTACCATATGTAATCATTAAACATAAAATTCAATTATACATGAAAATGTAATTAAAATATTTTCATATATACCGTATATTATCAAAATATATTTATACATAAAGTTTATTTTTTTTTTCATATAAATAAAAATGATAACGGTTGAAAAGTGAATAAATATGAATATAAGATCCAACCATGGCATATTTGAATATGAAAATGTAAATTGTTTGAAAGAGAGGATTCATCGGTGAAGAATATGTACTATTTAGATTTCAAATAGAAGAAGAAAACCTACCCATTTAGAACGAAGTGATGGATCCACCGATGGAAGAAGATGAAAAATGAACTGAAAATGGTGTAGAAAGCCGACCAAGTTTGAAATAAAATACAAAAATGGTAAATTAACCAAAATTGTAGGATTTCAATAGGGAGAGAAAAATTGACTAAAAAACTAAGATTGTGGGATAAATATGTGTGCTTTATTAGTAGGGATAAAAAAAGCAATTAATATACTAAAATAGTGGGGTTATAGATTTTAATAAATAATTAAACACTCTTAATTGAATGAATATATATTTGTAATTATTTATTAATGTGAGAGAGTTAATTGAGGTCATAATAATTTTATAATTTAGTGAAAACCTAATTGAGCAAATGAATATATATTTGGACATTTTTTAAAATATAATTGTTAAGTAGGCGTACACAGACCTCGTGGTCGTCAACTAATACATATGCCAGTTGAGCTATGCTCGCTTTAGCAAAAAAAAAAAAAAAAAAAAAAAAAAAAAAAAAAAAAAAAAAAATACGACAACTCAAGAAACAGAAAGGTCATTCAGAAGAGCTTCGGACAACCACTCAGGTGGGCTCTCTCCCCGCTCTTCTGACAACTCTTTAAAGCTAGAGCGACAAGCTAAAAAATTCGCGCCTCCATTTTGAGCGTGCGGAACATGATTGAAAGAAATAACGTTTCGAAAAGACGCTTGGTGTTTGATTTCAGCCACGACCAAACCCAATTCGGTGATGTCTTCATCTTCTCCTCTAATAAGCTTAACAACTTGTAAACTATTTGATTCAATTTGCATCGGAATTGCTCCTGTAAGTTGGAATCGATTAGTTGCCCAAACCTCCCGAGATGCCCGACACCCGGCTGATATGAGAGCTCCAGACGAACTTCGGAGGACCCACGTTATTGCTCCCCTCTTGCCGGAAGTATTCCAAGAAGCATCGACATATAATTTCCAATGCCCTTCAGGAGGGCAGGTCCATCTGCGTGCTTCCTCAATCTGAGTCGTTGCCGGCTATCCCAGGCTAGTCTCTTCACCGCTTCTCTCCATGTCTATACTGAAATTTACCAGCATGGATATAGTTTGTAGATTTGGTCTGCAATTGCTACGTAAGATCTGGTTTTTGTATCCCCAAATTATTTTCCACAAAATCATCAACAAGTCCTTCCTTTCCGTTCCATTTGCCTGTTCCCACTGCCAGTCAAAGTAATCCTTCGAACTCCACCCATTCCGGTTCAAAGCATAAAAATTCAAATCAGATGACATATAATTTTTCCAGACCTGTTTAGTGAATTTGCAATTCCAAAACAAATGAGGTGTAGTCTCCTCATGGAAATTGCAAAGGACACATCCCTTTGAAATTTCCAGGCCCTTTGTAACAAGATTTGTTCGGTGAGGGAGTAGTACCATGATAATTAGATAAGTTGACTGGATATATATGCCACTTTTATATAAAGTGTGTAACTTTCATGAATATTGACTTTTGACATAGTAATTACTATTCTCTAAGTTATGTTTGGATTCACGATTTATTTATTTATTATTATTTTCTTCACTTTAAAGATTTCCAATAATTTGACAATCATTTTGAAGAAAAAAACCGACACCAATTCATTGCATATACATTTTGGTTTCAATGTATACATTTAATTTGTGATTTTGTAACCTTCCCATTTTTAATTACAATACTATATTTTCTTTCAATCATAATTTGTTTACCTGATTTAGTTTAAACCAATAAATATTTTTCAAAAAAAAAGAAAAAACCCCCACAAATTTTCATCGATTATATAAGGGTTCGGCTAGAAAGTAGAAAGTAAACCACATTCAAATTATCTCAGCATCAAAACCCCTCTAAAATCCCTCCAAGTCATGGACAAGAAGTTCTCTATGAAGTTCGCTATCTTGGCTGCAATGATCTTATTTCTCACCGTGTCCGGTTCAGGTAGAAAACTCGCCTTTTGTATCTACTAGTAACAAAGTTTAGTTGGTTTAAAGTATTTTATTAAAGATTTACTTGTTGATTTTGTTATTAATTCAAGTATTATTTGATGTTTATGTATAGTGGGAAGCACACCATTTCCTACAAAAGGAAGTCATATTCGTAGTCTTACGTGCAACACTCCAAAAGATTGCTTTAATCCTAAAGTTTGTGAATGCAAATTTGGACTTTGCTTTTGCACACCCAAGAGCCCGCCGCCGCCCTTCAGCTTCTATTATCAGAAGATGAGTGATAACATTGAGGAGTAAGAAATGATCCTCAAAGAATAAATCAATTAGCATTGTTTACAATTTTTTTTTTTTTGGATTTTAAATTAGTTGAAATTAATGAATCCTATGGCACACTTGGGTATTTTTAAATCAAAGTTGTGTGTGCGGATAAAATTTCATTAGAAATTCTAATTGTAGAACAAAAATATTTTAAGTTGTAGGAATGATTCATTACATTCCAACCATTAAGAATGTATATATTTATTATTCTTTCATAAACTCATGAAATATAAGAAAGATGTTACACAAATAATTTTATGTTTAAATTAAATGATAATAAAATAAAGAAAAAATTCCAAAATAAATAATAAACCACATGCTATCTTAAAAATGTGGCTTATTAGGAGGAAACTCATTTTTTTTTTTCCATATTTAAACTCTCTTGTCAAATCTTATTACAAATATGTCACTCCTTGGTTAAATTGTGATTAGATTGTTTAAAATTAAAATTAAAAAATTGATTATTAAAAGATAATATCCACAATTCCCTTTTTTCTATTTGTTTTTTAAATTATCACTTATTATTATTTAATTAAAATATACTTTGTTATCTTTTCACATTTTCATATTCATATACAACCATAAATATATGAGAAATGAAGAGGTTAGAATATCAAAAGTTTTTATCCCATTATTTCTATAACTAAATTTTTAAATTTATGAGCTTTTAATGGGAAAGTTTAAAAAAAAAATCATTAAATTGTTTTAAAATTTTAAAAAAGATTACTTTAGCCAAAATTTTAAAATAATACTAATAAAAAAAAACTTCCAATTTTTTTTACTAAAAACTGGAATATTATAATCATTTCCAAATTATTAAAATGTAATGTAAAGCAACAAAATAGTCAGACGTCAACTAATTCAATTAATAATCAAATTGAATGTTGGATTAGGTTTTGAATTGACATTAATAATCAAATTTGAATTGACCATCCTCAAAAAATTAGCCAAATTTAAAAAACCAAAACTAGTTATAAATTATTTATTTTTTAAAAATTATTAACTTTAATTTTGAAAACATTTTTAAAAAATAGGAAACAAAACCAAAACAATTATGGGTGCAAGTAGGTTTATAGGACTAATTTTCAAACAAAAATTATATATATATATATATATATATATATATATATATATATATATATATATATACATATATAATAAGCCGAAAAAAGAGTAGAGACTGCTGAAATTGAATTGAAAAAAAAAAACTCTATGATTTATTCAATATCTCTTCAGTGAAACACTGAACTACATTATTAAAAAAGAGAAAGAAATACATTAATCTTTTTTTTCTTTCTCAATTTTTCTAACTCCAAAATTGGGGAAATAAAAAGAAAAAAAGGACGAAAATTAATCAGTTCAAAATTTGGAGGAGATGGACTCTCCAAAAAAGAGCATCATCACAGTGGTAGGAATGAAACGAGAAGGGTGAGAAGAAGAGGCACGATTAGGTTAGATGAAATGGTGAAAGATGCTGCAGCCGACGCTGCTGGCTCCGGCGCGTCCGCCGCCGTTGGGCCGCTGATTGGCTCCATTCCTGGTGCTGGTGCTGGTGGAGCTTCTGGGTTAACTACAACCATCAAAATAAGCACCATTAAAAACCCTAGCTTCAATTATCTCATAGAATTCAAGATCTAACCCTAATATGAATTATTAAACCTATGTTTGTATTTTTGTCATATTCAAAATCACTCTCAAACATGTCCTGTATATACCTGGAGTTGGAGCAAGTGTTGGAGTCGGGGTTGGAGCCGGGGTTGGTCCTGTCCTAGTTGGAGCCGGGGCTGGCGCTGTTGTAGTTGGAGCTGGGGTTGGGGTTGGGGTTGGGGCCGATCGAGTTGGAGTTGGGGCTGGGGTTGGTGCCACTCGAGTTGGGGCTGGGGTTGGTGCCACTCGAGTTGGGGCTGGGGTTGGTGCCATTCGAGTTGGAGTTGGGGTTGGGGTTGGTGCTGGGGTTTGCACCATTTTACGTGGAAGTGGCGCTGGTGCAGTGGTACTTGGAACTGACGTTGGGGCTTTACCACTTGTTACTGACGTTGGCGCTTTAGTTCGTGGAACAGGAGCCATACCGGAAGGAAAAGGAACTGCCAAAACAAAGAAAAAAAAAGAATTGAGTATTAGACATCATCGGGTTTCATTCTAAATATGTTATATCGTGAGTAAGGTCCCTTCATCTTTTCGATGTGAGATCCTCAACATGCCCTGATATCATATTAGACATCATGGGGTTTCATCCTAAAACTGTTAGGAGGAGTAGCTCTATGTTGTATTGTGAGTGAAGTTCTTTCATCTTTTCGATGTGAGATTCTCAGAAAAGTAAATGATTTGAAAAGAATAGAAGAAAAACGCACTGCCGCAATCAGTAACATCAGCAGGAATTCCACAGGCGGCAGGAAGGTCGACGGCTCTAGTGAGATTCAAATGAATCCCCATGCTGCCGCTCTGCCTCAACGAACCGCACATACATTCGTTGTTGAATTTCAACACATTTCCCACAACGATGCAGCATTCGTTGGAGGCATTCGCCTTGGTGCTCCCAATCGAGATGTAATCCACGCACGGCAGCATCTCGTAAACCACCACCGTGCAATCCGCCGCGCTCGCCGTTATAATTGCATTGCCATTGCAACTCCATATGGCTACAATGCAGGTTGCGAACAGAGCCACCCTTGGAATGATGGTCGCCATTGCCATTGCTTCAAATGTGATTAAAGGCTTTGTTTTGGAGATTATTGTTGTGTTGTTGTCTGTGTTGGAGAAAGCTGCTGAGTTGTGTGTTATATATAGTGTCACAGATTGGGATTGGGATTGGGAATTGCGGGGTTTTTGGAACTATTCACTCAAATTAGTGGATCAGTTTGGTCCTTAATAATTATTAACATATTTTTTTAAAAAAATTAATTGAATTCTTTTTTTGGTGTTCTTTCAAAATTAAAATTTGCAGGTGTTGATCGATCCAAGATTACTGCCGCTACAGTGGGTAAACATCTTGACCATTTTACCAATGTATTTCTATCTTTTTTTTTTCTTTTTTTTTTAATTTTCATTTTTAAATACAACCGAATTTTAACTTCCAACCTTAAAAAAAAAAAAATGATAATTATTGTTCAACTAAACTTATGTGCACATATTTTGAGTTCTTTTAATACTACTAGAAAAAAAACATGTGCCACATAGAATCTTGTAGTTTTAAATTAAAAAGCAACAAAAAAATATATATATATATATATTACAATACAGATTGTTTTAAAATGTTTTACAAGATTGCATCATTGCATGTAATGCACTCATTAATTAAAAAAAAATGTGCTTTTTTTTTCTTTAGTAATTAAATTAAAATAATAAAATATACTATTAAAATAATGAACACATTAAAATTTGACAGAGGAAATAAAAAAATTCTTCCTTGCCTATTTTAAATTTTTACTATTAATATTAATATTTTGAAGATTGACTTCTTCTTCTAAAAAGCAATAAAAGTATTTTTTTAATATTAATAATACAATAAAAATTATCTTAAAATGTTTAAAAATATTGCATGCAATACACGGATTAAATCAGAAAACAATAAATATAAATATATATATATATATATATATATATTTTTTATTATTATTATTATTATTATTTTTTTTTTTTGCGTGTTTGGCCCAAAGAGTTGTTTCACAAGGAGTTGGAAGAGAAATTAACTCCCCGTTTGGTTGTTGAACTCGGATAAAAAATATTAAGTCTCCAGACTTCTACAATAATTACTATTGAACTCTACAGACTTCTACCGTAATTACTATTCAAGTCTGTCCATTTTTCGAGACAACACATTTCATTATCTTCCTTCTCTCCCTCCTTCCCACAATATTTTTAATTATTAAAAAAAAACACAATTTAAATTAAATGTGTAAAATGACTAAAAATGCAATTCAACCTATTTTTATTATTTTAAATATAATTTAGGTTATTGAATCAAAATTGGTACTTCAACCAAATTCAAAATGTAGTATTTTTATCATGAGATAAATAAAAATATCAGCTTAAAACACACAACAAAGTTCAGAACTCCAGACTAAACAACTCCCTGTCCCAAACAAACATACCTCATAACTCTCCAGACTAAACAACTCCAGCTTCCCCAACTCTTTAGGCCAAACGCCCCCTTAGTAATTAAATTAAAATAAAAAACATACTATTAAAATTGGAGAAAAAGGAAATAAAAATTATGTTAGATTGTTTAAACACATAATTACACAGGACTACTCTTTAAACCATATTTCTTTTAAATGTCTAATACTTTTTTTTATTATTTCTATATTTTTTTTTATATTTTTATATTAATTAATAGATTTATTGTAATTTAATCTCACCAATTTAACTTTCATTTAAAACCAAAAAAAAGTTTTTTATTTTATTTTTAATTTTACAATTTTAATAATGATTTTTTACTTATGATAATTAACAATTACAATAATGAGTAATGAGATTTAGTTAGGTATTTGATTTACTATATTCTTTTTGTTTGTTTTTTTTTTTTTTTTATAACATTTATGAAGAAAAACGTTTTCTTCCTTCATTCATTTCTCTTTTTATTTATTATCACCATATTTCCCATAGTGTCATCGTGTCTATCTTAATTAATTTCGTTGTTTGGTCGTCGTTGTTCCGTTATCGTCGCTTGCTCATCGTCGTTTTGTTTTTGCACCCACACATCTACAACATCTCCATCGCCGCCCTACTATCGCTACTTTGACATATATTTTATTTTTTATTTTACTTAACATAAAAGCGCATATTTTTTCAACATATGTAAGAGCTCTTTTTTTTTTTAGTTGGCACTCTGTAGTGAAACGATTGTCTTTCTTGTTTATGCATGTTTTTTTGTTTATATGTATTTATTATATAATATATACCACGTATATATAGACTTCATTTAGGTTCTGACCCTTCACCCCTTTAATAACTATATACAATAAATATATGATATAATATACCTGGTATATATTATATATGATATATATCTTGTTATATACCTTGTTTATATCAGAAACCACAAACGATCACATAAACCACAAACCATAAAAAAATACCCTGATATATACCCTGTTATATACTCTGTTTATATCAGAAACCACAAATAGTCACAAAAAACATAAATCATAAATAATACCCTGATATATATCATGTTTATATGGGCCTGATATATACAATAAAAAACCCACAACATGTAAGTCAAAATTTCAATTGCAAACAACATGCAATAACATGAAAAACAAGCCTCAAAACGGTTGTATAAATTTTTCGGTGGACGACGGCGTAAACCCTAACTCAATTATATGAACTTATTTTTTGCTAAAATACACGGTATTTATATGGTATTCGGCGAATTCATACCGGAGATGAACAAGGCGGTGCACAGAGTACAAGATCGTCGATTAGTAAAATGACGGCGACGATGGGGGACTAGCGTCGACGATTTTTGTTTTCGTTTGAAACCAGAGAGATCGTTTCTCTTTCAAGAAAAAAAATCTTTTATATTAATTTAAGGAAATAATTTCAAATAAATCATTAAAAATATTTTTTTCTTTTTTGGTTTTTTTTTTAATTTTTTTTTAATAAAAAACGTAAAAGCTATTACATTAGAATTAGAGGGTAAATCTACTAATTATCTCATTTTCTATTTTTGGACCGGCACAACATGAATGCAATAAAAAATAAAAAATTGGGGCAACATATGACTCTTTTTTATTATCAAAATCGATAGATGTACATTTTTTTAAATGTTTGATATTCTCTCTGCTCTATTTTTTTCACTCCTTATTAACCCTCACTAAGATCTAAATTTCCTCATTAATTTATAAGATTTAATAATTAAAAAAAACCAACTCTCCCTCCTGGTAGTTGAACTTTTGTACGTTCACAAATTTCAAGCTGTCGAGGCTTGCCAAAATAAAATTTATAATTACCGAAACTACTAAGCTTTGCAGCTAAGTGGTAACAGGTCGATCCGTAGAGAACCTAAATCAACCTCTCTTAACTAATTTCTATTTGGCTTTTAAACTAAAACTCAAAATAAAATAAAGGGGGAGTTAATTAAACTAAACTAAGCTAACGGAAAAAATAAATGCGAAAAGTAAAGAGCGAAAAAATAAATGTAACACGTGCTCCTAATTCGAGTGCTCGGGATTTATCTTGATGTTCTTAGTTCATAGGGATTCTAATCATGCTTGTAATTTAACCTCCACTACAAGAATATAGGATTTTACCGACGCACAAAAACGTCGGAAAAAGTCTACAAACGCGTCGGCAAGGACATGCCCGACGAAAATAATTTCGTCGGGAGGATCGTCGGCATATCTACGTCGGGAAAGCCATTCCCGACGTCAAAACACACAGCGTCGGGAAAATTACTTTTGCCGACGCCATGGCATGCGTCGAGAAAGATGATTTTTGCCGACGCCACTACGCCTCGTCGGCAAAAAATATACCTTTACCGACGAAATGGGAAAGTGCCACTTTTGCCGACGTCAAATTAATGGCGTCGGCAAAAGTAATCTTTCCCGACGCTGGGTTTTTTTGGCGTCGGTAAATCTTTTTTTTTTAAAAAATAAAAATAAAAATCTCAATTATTCTATTTCAATTTTATTATAATCCAATTTTTGCTACCTATAAACAATTGTGTATGCAATAATAATGGAAAACACAATTTATTGAATCAAATTTATGTTCTCACAATTTCTTTGTATAAAGTTTAAGGTTTCATTAAAATGAGAAGTACAACACAAATATTGACAATTTTTTTTTAAAAAAAACCTAAGTAAGGTAAGAATAAAACTTCATGCTTGGCCGCTTTATATCATCATAATCTTGGAAAGTAGCCTTTATTACATGGACTCCGTTCCAAAACACATAAAAAAATCAAACCAATAACAATCTTATCGTGAAAAAGAATACTAAGTTCATTGAACTAAGAAAAACAAAGCAACTTATAAATTTATCGAAAACATGAACATAATTACATCAAAACTTAACTATCTTATCAAAGCTTGTAAGTATTTAAAATCCCTTGAACGTAACAAAATTATCTAAACTTATCGACATTTTATCCATTTTCAAAATGAAATATTAAAATCCCTTAAACATAACCAAAGTATCTAAACTTATCAACAATTCTTCCATTTTTAAAACGAAAACCTTTCATTCATTAACCCGTCGTTCCGTCACTCAATCACTCTCCAACAAAATTTTATAAAGTGCACAAAAATTCACTTAAACATAAATCCAGCCTATCGTAAGTCTCCCATGACCCTCTCCATATAAACTCACAATCAATAATACTTTTAAACTCCGAACTAATCATTCATATTGCATACAAATATGAAATGTACTCAACCTAATATATCTCATAGTCATAGATCAACACCACAAAGTTTACCTAAATGTACTCGACCTACTAACCACAAACTTAATCCATACAATATTTTGCTACCATAGCTGCAGGATAGCAAAATCTATTCGATTTTATTAGGAGGGGGAGATAGTTCATACCTCGTTTGATGTTTATGGTCCTGAACTCATTCCTTTAACGTATCATGATTGAGTGCCCAACACCATCTTAGTTATCTGTGTATCAAGTAGTTCTTCTTAATTTCAATATCAATCTCATAATCAAATCCCTAAATTGTATCCTCTTCATTTCAAGTTCTTCTTAATTTCAAGTTCTTCTTCCATTCAAGTTCTTCTTCATAAACATTTGAAGTTCTTCTCAATCAACAAAATTAATCAAGAACAAATCAGAACTCATCTCACTTGAACCAAGACCGTAATAAGACACTCACTTTATAGTAATGATATAAACTAGAGCGATCATGAAGAGGTAACAAAAACTATAATATCCCTAACATCTTAGACAATTCGAACAAGTAATTCGGTTGTTGTAAGCATAAACTCCTCGGACCCATGAGAGAATTATCAAAAACTTGATATTCAGTTAAGCAACTATTAGATACACAACTCATTTGACCAAAAACTTGTTTTTAAGTTCCCAAACAGAATAATCATAAGTAAAACTAAGATTAGTTTAACATTTTGTAGCTAGCATTATCAAATTAAACCCTAACAACAACTTAATTGAAATAGTATTAGAAAAGGGAAATAATCATTGAAGAACACATCTAGGAAAGAACAAAAAAATGTATATCGAGGGAATACCGTATTTGAGAGAAGACAAACACTCGTAGGAGAACAAAAAAAGTAGACGGCGCCGACGGGTAGTGGAAAGGAGGGAGGAGACGGCGGAGGCGGTAATGGAAAGACGAAGGAGACGACGACGACGATATTGTGGAAAGGAGGGAGGAGACGGCGGAGGCGGTAATGGAGAGACGGAGGAGACGACGACGACGGTATTGTGGAAATGAGGGAGGAGCCGGCGCCGAAGGGCGCTTTCAGAGAGGAGGGGAGGAGAGGGGGCGATTTTTGGGGGCGATTTATGGGGGCTTAGGGCAGAGAACAAATGAAGAAGAAGAAATTGGGGCGCAGGGTTTTTTTTTTTTTTATTTTCAGACCTTTACCGACGCGTTATAAAACGCGTCGGCCAAATCCATATTTACCGACGCCGTTTCTTACCGCGTCGGCAATTGTCATTATGTACCGACGCCTTTATGGACCGCGTCGGTATATCTACATAATTAATTATTCATTATTAATTTTTACCGACGCGGTCCAAAAGGGCGTCGGTAAAGATCGGCAATTGCCGACGGGGTTATGGACCGCGTGGGCAATTGATTACATTTACCGACGCCTTTATGGACCGCGTCGGTATATCTACATAATCAATTATTCATTATTAATTTTACCGACGCGGTACAAAAGGGCGTCGGTAAAGATCGGCAATTGTCGACGGGGTTATGGACCGCGTGGGCAATTGATTACATTTGCCGACGCGAAGTTTGACCGCGTCGGTAATAGTTTCATTTGCCGACGCAAAGTTCGACCGCGTCGGTAATAGTTATATTTACCGAAGCGGACCCTTAGACGTCGGCAATGCTTACAATTACCGACGTAATGTACAGCGTCGGTAATTGTTGGCGTCGGTAATGTCATTATTTGTTGTAGTGCTCATGCACGCGAAATGTTTGCTCGTTTCCGTAGCAAACATCCCAATGAATTAATTGGAAAAGTGCAATTCCAATTAAACATGCTCACTAATTAATTTAAGTTGATCAAGCCTAAACTAATCAAAGAACAATAACGGGTAATATCGCGACGAACCAGTTGATCGAGAACTCGACCAATTGGCGCGATTTCTATTCTTTCCCCTAAGTCTATTGTGGAAACGATAATTAATTCTATTCTCCTACTGTCACTTAGGCTAGAATTAATTAGTCACGCTTAGACCCTTGTTACCTAGCGATTGAGGCAATTCTACGTCCTAACCTTTAACGGTAAAACATGTGTGAAGACTCGGATGTCACTCCTAATCAGTCATACATGCTCATGGGATTCAATCAAAGGAAGAACATGCAAGAAACTCAAAATTACAAGCTGGAAATTTAAAGTTAAACCCTCCCTAATGCATCAAGACAACCCCTAACTCGAATTAGAGCACTTACCTTAGCTCCCCGTTGTGCAAATCAAGATAAACGTTCAATGTTTGAACTTTATTGAAGAGAAAATAGAAGAAGTATCAATTTGGAGCTCCCACCCGAGCTTAAACAATGGTGGAAATCGAAAATGGGATAAAACTTGCGGCTAAAATCGGAGAAGAAGGACTTTAAAGCCGTCGGAGCGTCGAGACGCTAGGGCAGCGTCTCGACGTTGTGCCCTAAGTTGGCAGCGCGCGCGCACGGGGTAGCGTCGAGACGCTCGGACAGCGTCGAGACGCTCGGACAACGTCTCGACGCTGGGGCGCGTCAAATTCCGGAAATCGTCGGGGCGGCGTCGAGACGCTCGGCCAGCGTCGAGACGCTGCCGCTCAACGCTTGCTCTCGGGTTTGTTGGCCAAATTTTGCCTTTCCATGGCAATTTTTGCCATTTCTTCAATTCTTCAAGCCCCTTCACTCCCGATGCGTCCATGAAGCTTTAAAACGTCGCTTTTAGCCCCAAAACACGTCATCGGACTCCTTGAGCTCTCTACCATGAGTTCACCTACAAAAAGGCATTTTAATCAATATTGAGCATGGTTTTAGCTATAATTAGGGAGTAAATAATAGCTCTATTTTGGAGCTATCACCTCCCAAGATTTTCTCCCTTCCCTCCCTCACTTTACCGATAATCTCTGACCACCCCGACATAAAAAAAAAATATCTCTCATCTTTCCCTGTGACCATTGTTCATATGATCAAAAATAAAAAATAAACATAGAATTGCAAATCACTTGACATAACCACAAATAAAACTTACAAGAAAAAATAATAAAAATCACAACCCATTTTCACAGTTGAATAAATACATAGAAAATCCAAGCAGTGTAATGCAAATTGATAGATAATTTAAAAATTACATAAATCAAACAATAGGAAAAATAAACATAGAATTGAAAATACAAAGTTTTTGCAAATTATCACTAGAAGTGCAAAAATAATGTTTTTGCAAGTACACTGTATTTTCCATTTTGCAATTACAGTGTATTATTCTTCGGAAAAGACAACAACAATACTTAGAAGACCAGAAAAAAAACATAACATAAGGTGACACAAAATTGGAGAAAGAATATGCTCTTGGTCTTTTTACTCCATCATCAAACTACTAAACACTAAAAAAAAATTGATCATAAGAAGAAAATACAAAAAAAATACCGTGTTTACAGTATTTTTTCATATCACTATAAATGAAAATAAAGTATATTTTTTAATTGAAAATAAAATTACGGGTCTGTCGGTAGATTGCAATTTTGCAAACTGCAATTACACCGTACAAATACTTTGTATTCACAAAAACTCAAAAAATTATACGGAAGGAAAATACAATATACACTGTATTTACAAAAAAAAAATCAAATAAATAGTTTTTACAACAAAAAAAACTTCAAATACCATGTATTAAATGGTGTACTGTATTTTAAAAAAAATCAAATAAATAGTTTTTACAACAAAAAAAAAAAAAAACTTCAAATACCCTGTAATTGCAACAAAAAAAACTTCAAATACTCCGTATTAAATGGTGTAACCGAAATGTGGATGATGTTTGAATGATGAATTTTGCTCAATATATCAACTTCATTCTTCATTCTGCAAATTTCAAGTTATTTCTTGTTAGATTTCTCAACATATAAGCAAGAAAAAGGGAAGAAAGAAACCTAACTTAAACTTTTCTCTAATTGCTATTCTGATTTTTTTACACCAACTTGTAAGTTGTCTTCTAATAGGTAAACCCGTCCAAATTCACCAATGAAACCCTTCCACATCTTCAATTCCAAATTCCCACAACAAAGAAAAAAAACAGAATCTAAAAAAAAGACGATCTCCTTCCGCTATGAAAAAGTTCTTTTGAATTAAAAAATTGATATCTTTTTACCTAGATTTTCAAATATTTCGAAAAATGTATGGTTGAAAAGCTAACATAGAGAGTTCCAATTTGATACCTGGTTTCACTATTTTTTGAGTTGTGTATCAAAAGATACAGATTATCGAAGTTGATCTACAGTTTTGAAAACTTCACTAAACCCAGAACTGAAGATATGGCTGAAAATTTCAAAACTGCAGCTTAACTTCGACGATCTTTATCTTTTGATACATTACTCCAAAAATAATGAAACTAGGTATCAAATTGAAGTTGTTTGTGTTAGCTTTCCAGACGTACATTTTCAATTTTTTTGAATATCTGGATAAAAATATATCATTTTTTTAATGTACACTGTCTACGACGTTAGCTGGCGTGTAGAGGTCATCTGAAAAGACGGCCTCACTTTAAAACAACATTATTTTTAAAAATACTTTTAAAACTACAATATTTTTATAAAAAATTTAAAAAATTACAATATTTAAAAAAAACAGTCTAAAAAAGAAATGAAAAGTGGAGAGAAAAAATGAAAAAAAGAAAACAACACCAAACTTAATTTTAAAAATATGACATCAATTAAAATGAATTTCTAAAAAAACCATTTACCATGAAAAAAAAAAAATGATGTTAAATATTTTTGAAATATCATATAAGATTGAAACCACTTGATTTAAACTTTTTTTTTTTTATTTTTTTGACCAGAAAAATGGTTCATTAGAGATGAGAAATTTGATTGGACTAGATAAAGAAGAGTCACAATTTAAAAGGCTTATAAGCCAATCGGGCCCATTACGAACTCACTCATTAGAGCACTCAAAAGATGAAGTCTAACCCACCACCCAAGCGTTATGGGATTCCAATTTCCTCCAAAATTGCACCTTCGGAAAAACAAAAAAGACTTGGGAATCGATTGCCACCATTTCATAACATTCAATTCATTTTTAAATTATATATTTTTTATAACTGTTTTATTTTTTATTTTTGAAAGTAGAGAAATTTAAAGTAGTGGATAATTATCATTTATTTTATATTTTTTTATAAAATCAAAATTATTTTTTCTAAAATAATGTTAATTTATTAGAAGGTAAAAATTACAACATTTATCAAAATTTAATTAAGGTCCAATTATTTGATGAATTGAAAATTGAAGGTAAAAAGTGATTTTTCATCAAATAAAAAGAATTTACTTTGTCGATAGTTTAATATATTAGACAATTTTTAGTTGACGTTTATTAACCTACGAAGGAAAATAAAATATACTATGGGTGTAAAGTGGATGAGTATATTGGTGTAACATCACAATAATATTAAAATATAATATACTAGAAAAAAAATATTTTAATAAAATTATAATACATTATTATTATTAATATTTTTATACTAAAAAAAATATTAATAATATATATATTTTTTTAAAAAATATACTAATAATATTAATCACAATTTTTATTGTAAAAAATATTAATCACCAATTCCAATTTCAATAAATAAATAAATATTTCAATAATTATATTTAATTTGTTAACAATTTAAATAATGTTAGAAAAAAAAACTGAAATTTTGAAATCAAAAAATAAGTTTTTGTTTTTTTTTTTTTTAAATTTGCTAAAGAAGGTAAAAAAAAATTTAAAAATTTAAAAATAAAAAATTCAATTCGTTACCAAACAGACCTGTTTTCTAAAAATCAAAAATAAAAAACCAAAAACCAAAAACAGGAATTGAATGCGTTATCAAACGACCCATAAACTTTTCGGCTACCAACATACCGTGTAGGAGGTCCATAGCCTTATTAAGGATCCCACATTGAAAAGATGAAAAGACTTCACCCACAAGATACATGGTTACTCCTCTTATTACCAATTGATTTTAAGATGAAAGTCATAATATCAAACATGGTATTAGAGACCACAAACCCCAAACAGGTATTCGGTCCAAAACTCGTCCAAAAATAGGCACCATGTTGAGGATCTCACATTGAAAAGATGGAGGGACCGAACTCACCCACAATTTAAAATACAGAAATTATTCCTGATATCAAACAACCTGCAACAGAAAATAATTTAGAATATAACTAGCTAAATGTGACATCGTGGAAGGAGATAGCTAACATAATAATTATTTAAATTAGATTAAATTTGATAACATTGCAGCAAGTTGAACATAACTCCATTAATAAAGTAGATGTAGTTGTTACCTTCTTTAATATTGAAGATTCAATTCTTACCCAATTTTTTTTTTTTTTTTTTTTTTTATTATTATTATTATTATTAGAGAATTACCATATTAGGAAACTAGTTAGAGCTTAATTAATATCTAGTTAGCATTTATATGTATTTTGAGAAGTTAGGGTTAGAGTTATGTTGTATAAATTCACCATTTTCTAACGTGAAACACAAGAGGAAAATTAAGAAGAAACACATTGGTGTTTTGTCATGGTATCAGAGCGAAAATCTTGTTAAACTCGATCATACAAAAACACTAGGGGGCGGCGATTCCTCCGCCGCCCAACCTTGTTCCTTCGATGTTTAAGTGAGGAAGAGAAGATGAAAAAATGATTTACATTCTTCTCCAAGAGAAGAAGAAGAAATGGAAAAACAAAAAAAAACAAAAACAAACAAACAAACAAAAGTTTGTCTACACTCTTCTTCCAGAGAGGAAGAGAAGATGAAAAAAAATCGGTCCAAATCTAAACCAGCCGCCGCCGAACCTCTGTTCGCCGTTCGTCGGAGGTGAAGTAGTTGTCGTCGTCAAGAGCTGGTGGTCCAGCAACGCCGGCGTAGCTCGGGAGGAGCTCCGACGAAGGTGGTTTGTGCCTCTTTTTCTTTTCTATGTTTTTATTTCTGCCATTCAAATAAAATGAAAATAGATAATAGAAGAAAAGAAAAAGAAGAGATGGAGTTTTTACTAAAAAAAAAAAAAATATGAAGAAAAAAAATATCAGATTTGAAAATGAAGAAGAAAGAAAAGAAAAGAAAAAAAGAACAAGGAGAAGAAAAGCTTTCGTAAGCTTTGTTTAAAAAAAAAACGAAAAAAAAATAGATTTGGGCGGGCAATCTGCCGCCCAAATAGAATGAAATGAAAAAAAAAAATGAGCCTTTGGTGACTCAAACCAGCACACATGATCGTGTGTTCGATGATGATGTATGAAGGGAACATTGAAGCGAAAACCTCTCATTCGAATTACTGAAGGGAACACTGAGGTGAAAAATTTCTGTCATCTCCTTCAATCTCCTTCAATGATGAATGAAGGGAACACTGAGGCGAAAACCTCTCCTTCGAATTATTGAAGGGAACACTGAGGTGGAAATTCTTCGTCCTCTCCTTCAAGAACCATGAGATTTAATCTGCCAGTACCGCGTTCGGAGGCTCGCAGAGACTGATATTGCGTGACAAAGCGATGATGCGAAGCCCGCATAAATTTAAAGATGTCATGTTGGCATCGACCTGAAGATTGGAGCACAAACCCGCGTTTGGAAGCTCCTGAAAAATTAAAGATGCAATGAGCATTGACTTGACGTTTGCAACACCGACCCGCGTTCGAATGCTGCAATTTTTTTTTTTATCATAATATTTGTTCTTATTCTCACTTTATTTTTTTTACCATAATATTTGATCTTATACCACTTTATTTTCAAGTTGGGTGATCCTTCATGCTCCAACTTGAGGGAGAGTATTAGAGATTTACCATATTAGGAAACTAGTTAGAGCTTAGTTAATATCTAGTTAGCATTTATATGTATTTTGGAAAGTTAGGGTTAGAGTTATGTTGTATAAATTCACCATTTTTCTAATGTGAAACACAAGAAGAAAATTAAGAAGAAACACATTGGTGTTTTGTTAGAGTTCAAAAAAAAAATATATATATATATATATATATATATTAATTTTTTAGTACAATAAATACAAAGGTAAACTTTCAAATTCAATAAAAATTAGGAGTAGATTTACCGCTAGCTATATTTTTTTTTTTGCAACGATAGTTTAATTAATGCAGGAATTGAACCCATGACCTTTTGGTCACCAGTACAACCCTATGCCAATTGAGCTATGCTCGATTTGGTGTACCACTAGCTATATATTAGCACATATATTAACTAATTTAAATCACTAAAATCCAACTTATTCTATTCGAGAATGATTAATTCATTTAAGTATATTTCAAACTTTTATAGGTAATTTAAGTATATTTCAAATAGTTTTTTTTTTGCAACGGTATTTTAATTAATGCGAGGATTGAACCTATGACTTCTTAGGCATGGGCACAACCTTATGCCAATTGAACTATGCTCGGTTTGACTATATTTCAAATAGTTGTGCCTTAATATTTGAATAATAATTATTGCATTGTACTAAATAATACAAAAAAAAAAAAATATATATATATATATATATTTTTGTCAACCTGAGAACAAATCTAATCAATTAATATAATATTATTTTTTAAAATCCTACGTTTAAGTATTAAAAAAAATCAAAGTATAAAATTTTGAATAAATTAATAAATAAATAAAATTAATTAGTAATAAAGGTAAAAAAAAAGACATTTTTAATTATTGTGCCATATTCTTTAATTAATGCATTTTATTGATTAAAAAATATGAATATTTTATTGATTAAAAAATATAAAATGATATTCAGGTAATCATAATCTTTCATTCTCATTCCATATTTCAAATCGGAGTAAACACTATCGATGAGTTTTTATTATGATTCAAACTCATTCCTATTACGGATAAGTAAACAAAA
Source organism: Herpetospermum pedunculosum (assembly GCA_028017165.1). Classification (NCBI taxonomy): domain Eukaryota; kingdom Viridiplantae; phylum Streptophyta; class Magnoliopsida; order Cucurbitales; family Cucurbitaceae; genus Herpetospermum; species Herpetospermum pedunculosum. Next base: position 68,077,638 of record CM051523.1, on the reverse strand, counting down.
AGTAATATGTTTTTCATTACGATTAATTTTCATTGCAATTCTAGTCCCTTCCCATCACGAGTAGATAAACGGGCCTAAGTGTGATGTTTTGTTTTTCCGATTTAATCCAATCAAGCGTTCTAGTAATGTTATGTTGTTTTAGTCTTTAAGTCATCGTCACGTCGATTGGAAGAAAAATTGAGGAGTATTTTTTTAAAAAAAAAATTGAATGAAGTGAAAATTGAGAAGAATATATATAGGTGTGGGAAGTGGGGGAATGGATGAAATGGATGGGGACTATTGGAAGACGGGAAAGGCCACAAGGCCTCCATCATTCATCCAAAAATCATATCCAAATATACTTTGGAATCTATGTACATTTCGACATAAATTAATTTTAAGAAATGGGCCACATTTATTATTTTAATTAATATAATTACTTTAAGTCACCCAATTTTTAAGAGCTATTCATTTTATTATTTATATAGGTTTAAGATTTCATTTTCAGTGACAGTTTGAGATTAAAATTCACCTCTTCAATTAAGTATGTGAGATGAAAACGTTTTTTTTTTTTCCCCTTATAAACCATATAATCAACCATCGGATTTAAAGAATAGAGTTATTGCGCACCGACTATCACACTGGTTTTGGAAAACACCACAATTTTAGTTGGAGTTTTTTTTTTTTTTTTTTTTTTCTATCGATGACCTCCTTCTGAGGGCTATTGTTAATTCACTCGATTTTGTTTAAAAAACATGATTTATATAGGGTTGGTTGCACAAACAACAATCATGCCAAAAATAACTGTAAATTTAGGAAAGTTTAAAATCATTTGGACAAAAAATCAGTAGCTATCACTGATAGACTTTTATAGACTATTATCACTGAAAAAATTGTATAAAAAATACTACTATCTATCAATGATAAACTTCTATCAGCGATAGACCATACTATCAGCGATAGAAATTTCCATATCCCCAATTTTTTTAAAAAAGTGCTATTTTTTTAATTATTTTACTCTAAATTGACATCAGTTACAATTTTCTATTTATATATATATATATATATATATATATATATATATATATATATATATATATATATTTTGACTTCATTAATGCGTGAAAAGTCTAGTTTACCATTTTCTCACTTCATCCTTCTTTATCACAATTTTCATCTCCTTCTTATCACGACTATCTCTCTCACTCCATCCTTCTCATGACGATTTTTCATCTCCCTCTTATCACGACGATTCTTACTCTCTCCTTCTCGATTTTCTTCTTCTCTCTCTATCTTATCGTTTTTCGTCCTCCGGCTAGAGCCTCTCATGACAATACCCATGCGACGACGGAAGGAGTAGCAACAATGCAACCATAGTTGGGATAGGGAGCGGTGAATCCGACACTTATCGACGATGAAATCGAATTGAAACCCACAAAAAAATGTCAAACTTTTCACCATCCTCTCTTCTCTCTCTTTCTCTCTCTAAACACATAGATTGGCGGCGACTTGAGAATCGACTCCTTTGAAGAATGTAGCTTCGACGACGACATCTCTTTCTTCTCTGGCCGGAGGACAAAAAACGGTAAAAGAGAGAGATGAAGAAAGAAAATCTAGAAGGAGAGAGTGAGAATGATGATAAGAAGGATGAAGTGACAAGAGGGTAGACTGAACTTTTCACGCGTTGATGATGTCAACCAAATGACATAAATCATGCGTCTTTAAGGGTGAGACATAAACCATTATGAAATCGAAGGAGATTACAAATATCCCAATTTTAGTGGTCTATCTTCAAAATTAGGTTACATAAATTTGTTTTAGGAAAAAAGGGTTTTCATTGAAGGAGACCTCACACTTTTTATAAGATACATGAATTACTCCTCTTATTATCAATTGATGTTACATTCTTTTAAAAATAAAAAAATAAACCTTGTTACATTAGATTATTGTCGCTCTCCATCTACTATGAGAACATTTTTAATAAGCTTCAACCAAATAATAAAAATAGCTTTAGAAAATATTGAGGGTCAACTTTCATGAAAATGACATCTAAATTAATCTAAAGGATTCCACTAAAAAGAAATTAACTTATTTTTTTAACATTTTAACAATAGGTATGGAGAGAGATTCGAATTTCAAACTTTTTGTTCATAATTCATACATTAGTCGGTCGAGTTATGATTTCCGTTGAGTTATGTTGAGTTGGTCAACTTCAACCATTAACTTCTTCTCTATAAGTACATTTCGCTCTAAATATAACATAATCATAGCCACACAATCATAAAAAAAGATAATAAAAAATGGAGTAGTTTTCACCCAAAAGATAGGCTTTTTTATTTATTATTATTATTATTTGTTTATTTTTTTAAAAAAAATGGGCATCCCAAATTGGCTTGTAAAGTACTATGGTAGATTCTTAAAATTATATAGTTTTTGTGCGTATATTTCCCCAATACACATGGGCTGTGACATGACATTAATGGTTATTATAAGGATAAATTGCACCAAATCTAAACTATTGTCTTACTAAATTTTTAAGGATCAAATTTTTAAGGATCAAACCGAACATAGTTAAATTGAGATCAATTTGTACTTTTTAGATCTTATCATTGACTCAGTTAAAATTCATTTATAGAAATACTCTGCGAAAGAAATCATCATTTGTATTTATTTTAGAGTGGTTATATAAATAATCATCATGCCCAAGATATACGTCGTAATAAATAATCACCATGCCCAAAATATACATCGTAAGGAAGTTCGAAATTTAGGGGATGACAAAATTCCAATAGATGAAAACGGAAAAAATAAACAAACAAATCTGTTTATAAAAAATGCACAGAAAATTGATAGAGAGGATAAGTTAGGAATACTATAAAAAAACGAAAATCAAAATTTAAAAATTTTGTTATATTTGTAAACTTCAAATAAGTGTAGTTAAATTTACAAATTCCAAACATTATAGTGAAATCAATTAACTTAGTTTGTTTTGCTATCCATTACAATTTCATATATATATATATATATAGTAATGTTAAAGGTGAAATGTAACAAAGTATTTTCCATATTTGTAAATATATAGCATTGCTTTTTGGATTTTGCAAATAGATTTCTCTTTTGTTGCTATATTCTAACATTCAGATTTTTCAGTTTCCAAGTAATTTTGTTGTAATCAGGTGATTTGGATATGTTTAGGACTTGAATTAAATATTGTTTAGATTGCATTAGGAAGATTTTGGTGTAGTAGATTAATTGTTGAGATCAAATCATCAACACTCAATCAACATTCACGGAAAATATTGAGTTCATCAGTAATTTAAAAAACACGCATTTTATTAGTATTTTGCGTATATCAAACCTTCATTAACATTTTTTTTTACAACGGTATTTTAATTAATGCGAGGACTGAACTCATAACCTCTTAGTCACGGACACTATTTAGTTTATTAAGGTGTTTAAATATAACTCAATTTTTGCATTTTATTAGGGTGTTTGGAGAATTCTTAGAAAAGGAACGCGGGAGAGGAGAGCATTCACCATTTCTAAGTTTCCTTGAGATTTCCTTTTGAAAAAGTGTTCCTCTTATCCCCACTGTAGTCAAATCAATTTTTATGGTTAGTTTGAAGTTAATTTTTATCAAATTACTATATAAAATAATAATAATAACAATTTCACAACATAAGGGTGAATCAAAATGCATAAAAGAAATCGAAAAAAGAGTTAGGCGGAAGCATGTCAAATGTCAATCAGTCACAAGAAGCGACACCTCGACCTTGGCAATAGGCCGAGGCCGAGGTGACCTAACATAGAAAGTGGGTTAAAGCCCACCTCTTAACCTCGATTTCGGGTCGAGACCTAGAAAAAGTCGGGTTCTCCCTCCTACAGTCCGAAAAGGAAACATGCAAATGACCATAAAGAGATCCATATAAAGGTCAAAGGATATAGTACATTCAAGGTTAAAAAATAAAATAAAAACAAAAAAAACAAAAAACTCACTTTATATCAAAATCCAACTTAGGCATGAGACGGGAGGTAGCTACCACTACGAATTTTGATATTAACTATAATAAATTTTATTTTAAAAAAGACACAATATAAATATGTTTCTAAAATTTATAGAAAAAAGTTTATGAGAATTTTGTTTTGAAAAAAAATTAAATTTCGACATTTAAAAATATAGATTAAAATCGATCACAAAATATTAAATCAAATAAGTTTTTATTTTTAAAAATAACTTTGAAACAATTTCGACATTTTCGTCTGCATCTACATTTCAAACCATGGTTGAGACTCGTGGTCCTATTTTTGGTCTAATCACTAAAGACAAAATATGAATTATGAGTGCGTCATACGATGACATTTACACATATATTAAACAAAAATAGTGCAAAATGACCTAAATAAAATATTAAATGAAGTTTGAAACTTTTTATGGTACCCAAACAAAATTACTCATACTCTATCTTTTCTTACTTTTGTATGATTTATGGTGATTTCAATCCTTCAACAAATCAGATTCAAAGCTCATGTTGTTGAGTGGAGAAAGAATGAGAATCCCTTTTAAATCCAAGGCCACATTCTTCATTATAGCTGGATAGGCAACCTCTTCAAGGGATTATAATTTTAAATTAGGGTTGTTGAAAATGGAAATAGTAGACCTAATTACCGAATTGTAAAAATTGTTAGAACTAAAATAAAACAGCTATAAATATATTAGTCAATCAATTCTTCGAATAAATCTCTCATCCCACATTAATTAAATATTTGTCAAACCAAACATAACTCAATTGACATAAGGTTGTATCATTGACTAAAAGGTCAGAGTTCAATATAATCTCCACATTAATTAAATACATTTACGAAAAAAAAAGGTATTTGAATAAAGTTAATACGATTGATTCAACAATATTAGCATAGTTCAAATGACATAAAACATACTTCTTCGGTCAAGCGGTCAAAGTTCGAATCTCTCGCCATATGATTGATTCCATTAGTATAATAATTTATTGTTTTTGTTTTTTTTTAATTTGAAAATATTTTAGAAGAAGATTCAAATTTATGGCCTCTCAATCGTGAGTAATATAAGTATATGTCATATAATTTGTTGAGCTATTTTCAAGTCGGTACCAATTTATTGTTTAATATTTAATATAATTTTAATTACTTAAATGGTTATTCATCATATTAAAGTTTTGATCAAGTAAAGCCTATTAATCATTTTGTACCATTTATTATATTTATCGTTCAAGAACATATGAGATGGGAGATTCAAACCTCTAACCTCTTGGTCGAAGATATATGTTTAAACAGTTGGGCTATGCTTGGGGCTATGCTTGAGTTGATGTACTATGTAAAATTATATTTTAGCTTTTAGTATTATTTTTCATTTTTTATAAGTATTTTAATATCAATTTCAACAATTATACATTCTTTTTAATAAAATATTGTATATATGACAAATGAGGCTTACCTTTTAAAAAAAAAAAAAAAAAAAAAAACCCTTAAAATTTTCAAGTTGTATCAATTTTTAATATAAACTTTCAATTTTATCAAATTTCTTCTCAAACTTAGAAACATGTTGTAATCTTAACATCCGTAAGCTTTCGTTAGAAAATAGTTAAAAAAAAAAAAAAAAATATATATATTCTTATATGTTTTCAATGAATTAAATATATATAACAAATGTATGATACAAAATTTATAGGATTTCAAAGAAAAATAACATTTTAGCTTTTTTTTTTTTTTTTTTTTAATTTGTGAGTTATGACAAAGTTACTCAATGGTTAGTTTGTGCATTAATAAATTTAAATTTGTGCAAAATTTGATATTATTGAAATTAGTGAGTTTACGAAGTTTTTACATTGTTTTTTTTTATTATTAAAATTAGTGGGTGAATTAGCGAAAGTTAAATAATATATGATAGAAATTGCAACATTTAACTAAATTAATAAAATTAGTGGGTGAATTAGCGAAAGTTGAATAATATATGATAGAAATTACAACATTTAACTAAATTTATGGTGAATTATACAACGTGACAAATCTAGGGGGTAAAAATTGGAAATTTCCAAAAACAAAATCTTTTATGGTTCAAATTAATCAATGAGACTTCATTCAAATAACACTAGCTTATTAGTCTATAGTTAATTTTAATCACTTAAACAAATTTAATTCTCAAATAAAATTGGTGAAATTCATCCCCACACTGAAATTCCAAACACCAATTCTTATGATACTCATTCAAAGCTTACCATCAGCACAAGATAATTTCTCCTTCTTTTGAGTAAAATTTGAATTCAATACTCGCATTAATTAAAATATCGTTATAAAAAAGAAAAAAGAAAAAAACCAAACTATGTCGATTTGGTCCAAACCAAATTGTCGATGAATTCAATTATACAAATATTTCTTAATTTAAACAAATCAATTGATTTGATTTTGGTCGGTTTTAATCCATTCAAAATTATTTGTTTTAAGCAATCACTTCAATTATTGCAAAAACAGATTATGGTGTCCCTCTTAAAAAAAAAAAAAAAAACAACAATTCCGACCAAAAATCAAATTGGAACTAACTCGAATATTACAGAGAAAACATATATTTCATTTAATCAGAGAGATATATACACATACAGCAGCTCCAAAAAAAAAAAAAAATTGCCCCATTTAAGTTTGCACAAATATCTTTATATATATATATATATGATAGAAATCTGGAGCGGTGGCGGCTGCCTTTAAATCTAAAGTAATCTACGGCGGCTACACGGCGGCGACCGTCTCTCCATTACTAGCAGAGACTTTTGCCACGGCGGGCGGAGCCGATCCCTTCGAACACTTCTCCTTGGCGTCGTCCTGATTCATCTGCTGCTGCCGGCACTCTGTACTACAAAAAGCACTTTCGCCCCTGTTTCCAAATCCCACATCAATTTCACTCAAAACTACCTTCGATTACATCCGATTTCATAAGATTGGATCAATTTGGAGAAGGCGTGATTTGAGTACTTACTTGTACATATATATGTCTCGGCCGGGGAGGAGGCGGCGGCAGCAGAGGCAGCAGGCACGGAGGTACTGAGGCGAGCGGGGAAACTCATCGGAATGCCTCCGATTGTTGTTTCTGGGCGAGAGCGTGGAGAGAAGGCGGCGGTGATCTAATGGTGGAGGTTCGGTGGTGGGGTCGCCGACGTCGAAGAGGATCTCCTTCTGGCTGGTGGTCCTCTTGATAGAGAGGGTGTTGGGTGGCGGCATGGTAGATCTCCGGCGAAGTTAGAGAGAGGAAGGGGGAATTGGAAAGTGGAGAAGGAGGATAAAGTGGATAAAAAGAGAACCAGCGAGTGAGGAGTGAATCTGGACCGTACGCTGTGGCTGATAGTGACCACCAGTTCTAAATATTTGGGAAATACACCTCACCTCACTCACCCTCCTTCATTATTTACCATTAACTAAACAAAATTGTAACTATGTCAATTTAGTTTAAAATAATTCAGCCAAAGCGAGCATAGCTCAGCTGGCGTATGTATGACTTGATGACCAAAAGGATGTACTAAAAAAGTTTAAAATAATTAAAAATAGTGTATCGCCACTGATTTTTTGTCATATTTGTAAAAGGTTTTAAACTTTGCTAAATTTGCAATCATTTTTGGCCTTGTTTGTGCAACTAACCCTTGATTAAATATATTACAAATATTTTTTTCTCCAAAAATATCTTAATTAATGTGGGATGAGGATGTAACTTCTAATCGTTAGTTTATATTTTATGTCTGAGTTATTATGTTAGCTATATTTCAAACATTTATAGTCGATATTCAAATCTTTGATTAATTGAAAATGTCTTTAATGTTTGAAGAAGTTTTTTTTTTTTTTTAAAAAATAATGTGTGTTTTGGTTCTTGTAATGTTTTGTTTTGGGGTTTTGGGATGGAAGAAATTGTTTGATTAATATATTTCTAAAATTATATGTAAAAAAAAATCAATAAACTTCTCATTATGAGTTATAAGTGAATGAACTATATATTTTAACACTAAAAATTGAAGTTTGAAGGTTTGAATCATATTCGAATATCTAAACATTCATCTTTATTATATTTTTATTTATAAATTTTAAAATACTTGGTTATAGTATCTAACAACTCAACCCTAAAAAAATGGTCATGGTTTCCTTATTATTATTATTATGTAAAAATATTTAATTAATGGGGAGTGTGAGATTGAACCTTTGACCTCTTGGTTAACAGCACAACTTTATGTCCGTTTTTTTTTTCATAAACCATTTAGAAAAAAATTGATGTTGAATGTGGTTTGTTGATTTTTTGCAATACTCATTAGATATCTATATGAAAAAGAAATTGAAATCTTATTATAAAAAAAATAAAGTAAACTTTTAATAATTATTTTTTTATGATGAGTAAAAAACTAACAACAATGACAAAAAGCAATAACTAAAGTAGAATATTAAGAACACACCAAAATAAATAAACATCAAAATGTGGCAAGTGGAAGTGGAAAAAGACTAAAAATGTATTTTTTTTTCTTTTTTCTTTTTTTTTAGGCCCTCTTGTATTTTTGATTTGGTCATCCTTGGATGGTTATGTGCACTTTCCGGTCTGCAACGCCAGCGGTCACTTTTAATGGATCTAATTGGTCCACGTGGATGTCATGTACATGTCAACACACACGCAATAGACAAACCGCGGCTATTTTCCCTAAAATATCATAATGATTGATTGCTTTTTCAAAGATAACACCTTCTTTAAATTACAAATATAACATAAATCACTCATTTTCCTTTCATATTTCAATTAAAGATATTCGAAAATAGTCAATAATCGATAATTAAAATAATATGTGTTTATAATAGTCCGTGAATAAAAAATATTATTAAAGTCAGTCTAGTTATGCATTTTTTTTTAAAAAAAATTGTGTAGGATTTATTGGTCACGTGTTTTTTTAATTTGATTATACGTCTCCGGTAAAGAACTTGTCGGTTGAATTTGATTTTTAAAAATTGTATTTGCCTAGTTCTTAAACTTTAACAAAAAGTTTATACTCCTACCTAATTTAATTGTTGGCAATAGCATAACTGATAACACAACAAATAATGGCGGCTATAGGCAAACACTTCAATATGTAGGCTGAAACTTATCAAATTCGATAGTCTATTGTTTGTGCTATATTGTGTGTCAAATTATCTCAAATTAGCCTAATTGATACGTTTTCATAAATTTTTTAAGTAGGAGGCGGACCTATGTAGAGATTAAAGGGCTATGTAATTCCCTAATATATGATCTCTCAAATTTTTAAATTTTTGTATACATTTAAGTAAAAAATAATGTCCTTAAAATATATAGTATTAATATTATATAAATATTAGCCCCCAAAGTTAAGGAATTATACCAAGCCGCAGTGACATAACGTGGACATACGTGGATACAATTTCAAAGATGAGATTCAACACTTTTTTTTATTCGTTTTAGTAACATAAATGTTTTGTTCCCTATTTATATATATATATATATATATATATATATATATATATATATATATATATATATATTTATAAAAGTTAAATACTTTTAATGGTTTTAAAAATATATAGAAAATTTATCTTAAAAATAATTTAGACCTATATTTTTTTTTATAAATATAAATTATATTTCATATTTAGTTTTTAATCTTAAATTATATAAGAAACAACTTTTTTTTAATTATTATTTTTAAGTTTCATTTTCCTTCTTATATATTTATATTAAAAAGATGTTGAAATGTTATGTATTTTGAGAATTGTTTTATTTTAACATTGTAATTTCAAATGTCCAAATTTAGTCATCATACTTTCAATAAATATTAAAATGAATTCTTAATATTAATTTATTTGTTAAATTTTTTAAAAATAATTTAATATATATTAAGATTCTAAATTTTAGAAACATATTTACATTATATTATGTTTTTTTTATAATATTTTTGAACGTTTTGTTTAATAGAACCACAAACTTTAAAAAGTGTTCAATATATTTTCAATCTTCAATTTTGCATCTAATAGGTCCTCGAATTGCAATCTTCAATTTTGCATCTAATAGGTCCTCGAATTTACAATTTTAAATATAATAGATCATTACCCTATTTGACATTTATTTTATATTCACAAATTCATTAGAAAACAAAATTGAAAGTTTATGTAGACACGGTTAAAGTTTAGAAACTTATAAGATAATAAATTGAAAGTTTAGGGCTCATTAGAGACTTTGTAAAATTTATGAATCTAATAGACTCAAACTTTAAAATTTATGGACTAAACTCAAAATTTAACTCATTTTTTTCTATTTGATAAGACATTGAGATGACCTAAATTATATAATGGTACTAAGTTTATTTGAACTGAGTTAAGAAGTCTTTGGTGCACTTACATATTCTTATCACTCATAACTTTTTTTTTAAGGTCAACATAATATGAGAGTGTGGATTCAAAACTTTGACTTTTTGTGATAATTTTTTTTAATATTTATATAACATGTTTTTTTGGTCCCCAAACATTATTGTATGGTTCCGCTCCTAGCCCCCAAATATTATTGCTTAGGTATGCTCCTGCTTTTAAGAAATATGTTAGTGTTGCGCAAATTTTATGCAATGTAATACCACAAGTGTACGGATCAAGTTCTAATATAATGTATGTAAATACTTATATCGTTCTCATGATTAGTTTTCTAGTTCACTTAGGTACCACAAATACAATCACTCAATTTTAATTAGAGAATGAAATATAATGATAGGATTAAAAACAAAATAAAACATAACTTACGAAACACAAATAATACAATCACTCAATTTTAATTAGAGAATGAAATATAAGAATAGAATTAAAAATAAAACATGGGGAATAATAAGGAGAAAGATACGCTAAGAGATTTACTTGGGCAATGACTTCATTATTATCTACTCCTATTCTTCTTTTATTAAAAGCTAAAATTAATTAATTATTTTTTTTAAATTGTTGATCAGTTCTACCTATAGACTCGATACTCTCTCGAGCAATAAGAATAATATTCTTTGAAAAGTACACTGGTTATATTTGTATGACAATTCAAATATGAAGAACGTAGAACAACACACTGACACAAAATCTACAAAGATATGTCTATGTCATGCATAAATCAGGAAAAACAATTTAAGATCAATAATAATCGTCTCTCGATCTCAAATCATTGATATAAAATATAAACTTAATAATAAAACTCATAACAAAACTACAAATTAAAAAGGGAAAGAAGAATAAAACTAATATAGAGTGTCGATCCACGTTTCCGCAACAACCTCCACGACCCCGAACATGTAAATCTCTATTTTGTGCTCTAAAAAATCTAATATAACCCTTAAAATTATGTATTTTTTAAATTGGGTACGACTATACAAATTGGCTCTCTCAAATTAAAAAGATGTATTTATAAAGTAAAATATGGCAAAAATCCGAATATAATAAGAATTAGAAAAATCTGGCAGACTCGGATCTCATGTTGCGCATGTACATGGTGTTGATGTAGGCAAGTGAGGAAATCACACTAAGCTTAACTTTAATTAATAATTGTTGGGCTTAAGTTATAGTCAACATCGGGTGCACGTACCAACAAGAGCATAGCTTAACCTCATGATATACATGAGGTCTTAGGTTAAAAAAAAACATTTGGTGCACGTGATCTTGGGTTCGAATAAAAATAAAACATCTGGTGCACGTGATCTTGGGTTCGAATCAAAATTAGTGCAAATCTATTTTATTTTTATTTCATTTATTTCGTAGCGTGCTATGTTTTTGGATTTTTGGAGTGATTTTCCTTCTTCCTTTCATTTCTTCAACTTGAATTATTTTGGTTTATTTTTCATTTAAATTTTTTAAATTTTTTAGTTTGTTCCAAATGTTCGATATCGACAAAATAATAAAATATAAATGTAAAATTAATCGTTTACATTAAATAAGTTCAAAAGATAATTTTTTTTTACGATTATCAATTAACAACAAAGAATAATTATAACTTCTCCGGGAGAGGAAAAAAAACTTATTACAATAAAATGAAAACTTTAATGACATAATTGATGTTTGTAAAAGTTTATGTACTAAATAGTCATAGGCTAAATTTAAAATTTAATCTAGTTTACCTCACATTATGTTATGCAAATATTCTATTAATTTAATAAGATACCTAAAACATGTTTTCATATAATATTTAAACTAATAGTAATAATTAAATCGAAATAAGTGTAAGAGTTTATTGACAAAAAAAAAAAAAAATAATAATAATAAAAAAAAAATAAAAATAAAAAATTAACCTAGTTTACAAGTTTACGTGATATTATGAAAAAAATCCTATTAATATTTTTTAGGACATAAAATCATTTACTTTTGAGATATATAGTAGATGGTATCTTTATTCACGGGTTTATGTCCGCATTGACAAAAAAATCTATTAGTTTAGTTAAATGATCAAAATCATATTTATATGTCAAATTAAAGGACAAAATAAAGATTTGAATAATAATAATTAAAAAGTGAAACTATAAATTTGGTCCATATGATTTGGAGAAAGTTAGATTTAAATCTCTATAGTTTTAAAAATTAGAATTTCGTCTCTATTTGATAAAAAAAACCTCATAAATAGTTTCTATTGTTAGAAACTACCAAGGAATTGAATCTATGATAGGATAAAACATCATAAATAGTCTCTCCCGTTAGAAACTACCAACTAATTGAGTATGTGGAGTTAACTATCTTGTGTCAAATATAGTGTATTTTGTATTTAGTTGATTGAGTGGGTTAAGTAGCTGATGGGACAAAAAAATAAAATAAAATAATAATAATTGAGTTCAATTTAAAAGAACTACATTAAATTGCCACTTTATAACTGGTTTAAAATACAATCACGTAAATATAAAAAAAAATAAAAATAATAATAATAATAATAAAAAAAACTACTTAATCCACCAAATTAGCTAAAAACAAAATATTACCTCATTTACAAATAGATAACTAATTATTGTCACCTAACAATAAATAACTAATTATTTTCATGTAAGAATACATAATTAATTATTGTCACGTACTCAATTTGTTAATAATTATAACAATTATTTACGAGATTTTATGATGATTAAATCTCTAAACTTTCATATAATTAATTTACTTATGAAAATTTAGAGGTTAATTGCTAAAATTATAAGTTTTTATGTGTTTAAATTAACGTTTTTAAAATAAAATTATAATAGAAGGTTTAAATTGATACAATTTTGAAAGTTTAGGATTTAAATTGATACAAACATTAGTTTAGGGTTTTAATTGATACAACCTCCAAAGCTTAAGGGTATAAATTGATTTTTTTTCCTAAAAATTAAGATAGGGTCAAAACAAGTCAACGAACACCAATTAAATCGAAACAGGTAAACAAAATTCAAATTAAAGTTTAATTTGAAACATTAATTCAAATTAATTTTTAACTAAATTTTTTATAGATGGTGGTGAAAAAAATGACTAACGATATTCTCGATAATTTCTAACGTGTGTATATATTTGTAGTTATATGTATATAATATGGAGTATATATGTAAATACTTATGTCATAGTTAATAATTGCAATGGGTTGATAGGAGAAGAAAAACAAGTAGAAAAAGTTATCTAGCTCCCATCAAAATCCATACGTAGTAAAGAAAGTAACAACATTAGCATTGAGAATTGTGATCTTAAAAAAATGGCAAACATTAGCATTGAGAATTGTGATCTTAAAAAAATGGCAATTCTGAGAAAAAGAGATCTACTGAACATTTCACCACCAAATCTAAGGGGTTGGTCCAAGAAGTTAGGAGAGTTAAAATTGTTTAGTCTGAAATTATTTAGTCTGGGGAATTATTTAGCCGGAGAAGTTCTAAAGTATGTGTGTTTGGAGTAGGAAGTTGTTTAGTCTAGAGTTTTGAAGTTTGTGGTGTGTTTGGGCAGAGAGTTGTTGAACCTGAAGTTTTGAAGTCTGGGTTTAATTTGTGGTGTGTTTGGGGCACGGAGTTGTTGAACCTGTAGTTTTGAAGTCTGAATTTATTTAGTTGTTTTTTTCTGCACAATTATTTTTTATAAACTTTTAAAATTTCATTATTAAGAACTTTTTTTCATTCCAAAAAATCATAAAAATGATATTTATTTTATTTTATTTTATTTATCGTTTACAAATTTCTTTGAAGCAACAAAATAATTTTGAACACAATACCTCACGTTATCATATATATATAGTGTGTGTGTTAGGACTCATCTTTAATTAAGATTGAGATTTTTTTGTTTTTATTAATGTAGGTATATTTTACAAATTTTTTAAAGAAAAAAAAAGAACAACACATAAGTATAGTCTTACTTTGACCCTCCCAAACTTGTCATTCCATCTGAATCTACTATTATACGAAATCAGCATCTCAACAATGATGGTTTATTTCAGGTATTTGGTTTATTTTAGTTATTTTTTTTATTCCATATTTTCATTGTTAATGACTTCTGTCAATAAAATTTTAAGAATGCGATTTTTACTTTTTATTGTATTTTCTTTGAATATAACAAAAATAATTTTGACCACAATACTTCACATTCTTTTTTCAATATAACTTATATTAATTATATTTTTTTAAACTTAATCACTTCTATTAATTATTAATTTTCATTCTTTTTTCAATATCACTCATTTTTTTTTTTTTTTTAACTCAATATCATCCCTATTAATTATTACTTTTGTTTGGATAGTTTTGAAATAAAGAAGTCGTATAATAGTAGGTTAAATATTACATGTCAATTTGAAAGTTTAAAGATTTTAATCATAGTAGGTTAAATATTACATGTCAATTTTACATGTCAATTTGAAAGTTTGAAAGATTTTAATCATAGTAGGTTAAATATTACATCTCAATTTGAAAGTTTGAAAGATTTTAATCCAATAATTTAAACGGATCCAAATAATTAAGTTGATAGATTCAATAATTTAAACAGATCCAAATAAACTAATATTTTTATTTGTGTTCATTGTAAGAATATTACATTTTAATTTTGGTTCAAGTACCAAATTTGATTGAACAATTTAAAATAATAAAAATAGGTTGAATTTCATTTTTAGTCCTTTTACACATTTTGTTTAAATTACATTTTTTTTCTTTAAAATTAAAAGTATTATGGAAGGGAGGGAGAGGAAGAGAAAGAAATGTATTATCTCAAAAAAAAAAAAATGAGACAGACTTGAATAATAATTATCCGAGTTCAACCAGTCGTGTGTCAAACAGGGAATTAACTTCTCTTCCCAACTCCTTCGGCCAAACAGCCCGAAGAGACTCCCTCATTATATATTGATCAAAAGTTGGAAATAACCATTTCTTTAATGGAGTGAAAATCTACATGTTACATCTCTAATTTAGATTTCGGTTTAAAATGCGAAGACAGTGGAAATTGAACAGGCAAAGAGAAGAGAAATGGTTCATAAAACCTAACAAATAAGAGTATCAAACGAAATCAATCTCCTTAAGTTACTGCAAAATGAAATAAATTTGCAAAGGAGCTAATTCTCAGCAACAATTTCTCATCAGTTGCCAAATATTTACTGCTAAAGCAACTTGATATTAAACCAAAACTGTAAGAATTGCGAGCTAATACAGTGGAAAGAAACAAAGTTTCGTTCAAATATCCAAAAGTAATAAACCATGGCACAAATAGAAACTCCCTCATTTCACAATGTTCAAACAGAAGCGATGGTAATAATGTCGATACTAATTTCATCGTCAACACATACATATGCCCGCTGAGCCATGCTGACTAGCCTAGTTTAGGCAGTTTCGGGTAGAAAAGCTCTTCCGGGCTTACGGTTTGCTAGAGGTCCATGGCATCCAAGAAGCTGCACCAGTCCAATTACAGCCCCTTGAGTTAACAAATAAGAAGTGAAAAAAAGAAAAGCATGCAACTCTAAACAAACTACAGAAATAAATAAACATATTGGCAATATGGTTGTGGCTTATATAAGTAATGAATACCCAAGAAATATAATAGAAACACACATCCCAACCAAGAAGCCATTCATACCATATCAAGAGATTTATATGGCTTACAGACCTGCCCTATGTTTCTTTAGTTTCAATTGGGATTTGTATCAGATACATGGTAATAATTTCTCTCCAGTTTTTTTATATCCATGAATGTACAGAACAAATACTTGAAGCTACTACATTTGGCATTTGGTTGCCACAAAAACTCTTTAAATAATAGGTATAAGTTGAACTCGTTCTTACTAAGCCCTTTATTATTCCACTGATTGATCACTATGAACCTAGGCCGACCCATGATGGCTATAATTTGACTTTAGTTATGCAATGAAATTCCTTTTAAAGAAGAGAAAAAGTGGCACCTCCTTACTGCCATGCCAGTAGATTGATTCTCCTATATTGTGGTAATAAACTAAAAAGTTCAAAGCATTCCCAACAATTAGAACATAAAAGCAATTATAGAGTTGTACAGAATATGAAATTTACCTTTGCATTAACACCATCTGGCATAATCTTGTTGTCTGACTTCTGTTGGAGGCAATAACGGAAAAATTGAGACAAAATCTAGAATGAAGAGAGAATATGGAGAATTTTCTTGTATTGAGTGCTATGGCACTTTGCTCAATTGGAGCTTGCTTTCAAGGGTGGAGAACACCTCTATTTATAGGTGTTAAAAAGAGACTCTATAGATTCCTAGAATTAACTCTTAGGAAGTTACATGAACTTTCATATTAGGGAGTTACATGATCTTTCATAATGTTAGGAGACTATAGAGATTCCTAGAATTAACTCACTAGGAAGTTACATGACCTTTCATATTGCTAGACCCCTTACATATTCCAAAGAGTTACAATCAAGAACTCAAAGGACTAATTATTGAGGTTACAAATTATTCATTTAACACTCCCTCTTAATTTGTAATTTTCAAAAACTTCTTGAACTTCTCGAACCTCTCTAACGTAACAACTTTGGTGAACATATCAGCAGGTTGATCATTGGTGTTGATGAACTCCAAGTAGATTTCTTCTTTGTTTACCAAATCTCTAATGTAATGATGACGTAGTTCAATATGCTTTGATCGAGCATGAAAGACAGGATTCTTGGTCATTGTAATTGTTGACATATTATCACAAAATATTTTTGTTGGCATGACCTGCTCTATTTGAAGATCTTTGAGAATTCTCCTTAACCAAACAACTTCACAAGAGGCTTCAGTTGCAGCTGTATATTCTGCTTCAGATGAGGATAAGGCTACAGTTTGTTGCTTTCTCGAACTCCAAGATATTGCATTAGATCCTAAACAGAACACATAACCTGAAGTACTTTTTCGATCGTCAAGGGAACCAGCCCAATCACTGTCAGTGTAGCCAACCAACTGACAATCCTTCTCATGGACAAATTTTAGCCCATGTTTTTTGGTACCCTGCAAATATCTCAAAACTCTTTTAGCAGCAGCATAATGATTTTTGCTTGGTTCATTCATGTACCTGGAAATGACGCTAACATGATACATAATATCTGGCCTGGTATTAGTAAGATAGATCAACGAACTCACCAGACTTCGAAAACTTTTTGGATCTGCTTTACCAGCATTATCATCACAACATAACTTCTCATTTGATGCCATAGGAGTTGCAACTGGCTTGCAATTGCTCATGTGAAACTTCTTGAGTAAATCGTCAACATATTTTTCTTGAGAAAGAAAAATCTCACCTTGATGCTGTTTGACTTGAATTCCAAGAAAATATTTCATGAGACCCAAATCAGTCATTTCAAATTTCTTCATCATACTCTATTTAAATTCCTCCAGCATTTCTGAGTTACTTGCAAAAAAGATAAGATCGTCAACATATAAGCAAACCACAAGGAAATTTACTCCTTTCTTTTTCACATAGAGAGATGGTTCACTGAGACTTTTCTGAAAACCATTAAGACAAAAGTATCCGTCAATTTTGCTATTCCATGCACGAGGCGCTTGCTTTAATCCATATAAGGCTTTATGGAGTCGATAAACCTTTTCCTCTTTTTCATGAACAATATACCCTTGAGGTTGTTCTACATATACTTTTTCTTCCAACTCGCCATTCAAGAAAGCGAATTTGACGTCAAGTTGAAATATCTTCAACTGTAACTGAGCTGCTAAACCTAGAACAATCCTTATTGTCTCCATGCGAGCTACTGGTGCAAAAGTCTCATTAAAGTCAACACCGGGCTGTTGAGAATATCCTTTCGCTACTAGGCGAGCTTTATGCTTCTGAATGGAACCATCTTCGTTGAATTTAGTCTTAAAGACCCATTTTAAGCCAATAGCATCTTTCCCTGGAGGTAAGTCTTAAAGCTCCCACGTTTTATTTCTTTCGATGCTAGCTATTTCGTCATCCATAGCTTTGTTCCAAACGTCTTCTTTTGCGGCATCATCAAAACTTTGTGGCTCACAAGCAAACATAGCAAAGTGTTCACTTGAAGCATATATATCTTGCAAAGACCGCATTCTTCTTGGAGGAGATTCTGAGTTATCTTGATTTGAAGTAGCTTCAACTGAAGATCTTGACGGAGTTGACGGACAACTTCTTGGTGTTCCCAAATTCTGAGAAACTGGTTGCCAATCAGGCTCTTGAATAATTTCATCATGTTGAGAAGGTTGAGAATTATAATTCTCAAAATCCCATGTGGCCATTTCATCGAATATTACGTCTCTTGATATCAATAATTTCTCCGTCTTTGGATTTAGAAGTCGATATCCTTTTGATTCATCACTATATCCGATGAATAAGTATTTAGCTCCCTTTTTATCAAACTTCTCTCTTTCCCGTGAAGGAACAAGAGAATAAGCTAGACAACCAAAAACTTTCAAGTGATCAATAACTGGTTTCTTCTTATTCCATGCTTCGAAAGGAGTTTTGTCTTCGACTGCTTTAGTAGGACATCGATTGAGGATATAAACAGCTGTATTAACAGCTTCTGCCCACAAATTATTTGGAAGATCTTTGGCCTTCAACATGCTCCTTGCCATTTCCACAATGGTTCGATTCTTTCTTTCAGCAACGCCATTTTGTTGAGGGCTATGTCGAACCGTGAGTTGTCTCATTATGCCATTCTCCTTGCAATAGTCCATGAATGGTTTATAAATGAACTCGCCTCCACGATCTGTTCTCAATGTCTTGATCTTTTTGCCACTTTGATTTTCTGCAAGAGCCTTGAACTGAAGAAAACTAGCAAAAGCTTCTGATTTTTCATTAAGAAAATAAATCCACATCATTCGGGTAAAATCATCAACGAATAATATGTAATATCTCTTGTTAGTGAGTGATGAAGTTCTTGTGGGGCCACATATATCTGAATGTACCAACTCTAATGGAGATTTAGCCCTCCATGAAGTTTTAGGGAAAGGAAGTCTATGAATTTTCCCATAAATACAACCTTCACATATTTTACCATCATCTTCAATATTTGGAAGTCCAATCACCATATTTTTCTGTTTTAAAGTACGAAGACTTTTGCTGTAAAGATGACCATACCTTAAATGCCACAAGTGAGAAATATCTGGACTTTCGCTTTTGAGAGCAAAATTCTCTTCTAATGGCATAAGGAGCGGGAAGACTTTGGTTACTGACATATCAACTTTTGCAACTATCTGGTCATTTTTCTTGTCTAGAATAATGCATTTGCCATCATCAAAGTTAACTGCATATCCATTTTGGAGCAATTGACCTACACTCAACAAATTTTGAATTATGCCAGGAACATAAAGAACATCTGAAATATACCTCGTATCTCCTTTTTGGTGTGTACAACAATGACACCCTTTCCTTATGCTTTCTGCATCTTGCCATCGCCAAGCTGCACTTGAGAGCTAAAACTGCGATCAATCTTGACAAAGAAGTCTATATTTCCTGTCATATGATTACTGCAACCACTATCCACGTACCATTTACTTTGAGATTGACTTTGGTCAATTGTGCAACAAAAGAATTTATCCCCTTCATCTTCTTTTGTAAAATTTGCTTCATCTTTTTCCTTTTTATTTTGAAACCAACAATCTTTTTGGGAATGATTTGGAATCCGACATTTAGTGCATTAAAGTAACAATCTTTAGACTCATGATTTGACTTTTTGCCAAATAATGCAGTTAGAGTCGGAATTACCAGATTTGCTTTACCATTTTCCCTTGTCTCTTTGACCTTGTTCTTTCTTTTGCGTTGGATTCCACCGTTTTTTGAAGTTGGACTTGTAAGTCTTCTTTTCTGCAAAATCAAGCTTGGTATGAAAAGCTTGCTCCACTGATTGACTTGGAGACTTGTTCAACCTTTCTTCGTGAGCTTGAAGTGAACCCATTAGTTCAAAGATTGTCAACTTAGACACATCTTTGGATTCTTCTATGGCAACAACAACATGATTGAATTTTGGAGGAAGACTCCGGAGAACTTTTTCATTGATTCTCTTTTCTGAAATTGTTTCCCCATAACACTTCATCTGGTTGATTATTTGTGAAACACGAGAAAAATAATCTCGAACGTTTTCACTTTCCTTCATCGCCAAGTTGTCAAAATCTCTCCACAAGGATTGCAACTTGATGGAAATAACTTTTTCAGTTCCTTTAAATTCTTTCTGCAAAATCTCCCAAGCATCTTTAGCTTTTTTAATACCAAAAATTCGAGGGAAAATTGACTTACTAACACCTTGCTGAATGAGACGAAGCGCTAAAGCATTTCGCTTTTTAATCTTCTTAAACTTCTTCTCTTGATCTGCTGACCGCTCTGAAGTGGCTTCATCTTCTTCTACGGCAGGTACTTCATAATCTTCTTCAATCATTTCCCAAAGATCTTGAGAAATAAAAATGGTCTCCATCTGACTTTGCCAATATTCATAATGCTCTCCATCAAAAACCGGAACTTGGTTTGTTGAGATTGAAAACAAGTTTGGAACACAATTGGTGTTCATTTTAGGATAGTTGTGATACCAAATTTGTTGGAGGCAATAACGGAAAAATTGAGACAAAATCTAGAATGAAGAGAGAATATGAAGATTTTTCTTGTATTGAGTGCTATGACACTTTGTTCAATTGGAGCTTGCTTTCAAGGGTGGAGAACACCTCTATTTATAGGTGTTAAAAAGAGACTCTATAGATTCCTAGAATTAACTCTTAGGAAGTTACATGACCTTTCATATTAGGGAGTTACATGACCTTTCATATTATTAGGAGACTATAGAGATTCCTAGAATTATCTCTCTAGGAAGTTACATGACCTTTCATATTGTTAGACCCCTTACATATTCCAAGGAGTTACAATCAAGAACTCAAAGAACTAATTATTGAGGTTACAAATTATTCATTTAACAACTTCAACTCCAGATAATCAGCTCGGCTGAACTTGGTGAATCCCCTGAAGAAAGAAAATTTGGAACAATTATGAATGAATCAAATAAGAGAAGTCCAACACACAAGCAACTAAAGAATGAACATACCACTTCCTGCTAACAATGATCTTCTGACGACCGGGGAACTTGAACTTAGCACGGCGAAGGGCCTCCTGAGCATGTTGGCTGTTGTTGTCCTTGCAACGAACCGAAAGAAGAACCGGTTTGGAGCCTATCAGCCCCAGCACATGAAAGCATCTTGTTAATTCGAAGAACATGGAAGGGATGAACCCTAACCCTCAAATGGAACGCATCCTTCCCTGCAGGCAATACGAGCTGCTTCCAAAGCCTCACTCGACACATTTTCCTTCTCCCAACTCACCAGATGCACACAGAAGGGGAATTCATCGACACCCTTCTTCTTCATTCCAACATCATAAATCCTGATCTTGGGATCGGGGACACCATGACAAAATCGGGATTTAGGGTTCGGCTTGTTCTTGATTTGGCGATAACATTTAGCAGGTCCTACAAAATCAAATGCAAAGGTAATGTAAATCAATCAATCATACGCATTTGTGACTGAAGATGCATCGTAACATAAAGGATGAAAAAGAATTTGGGAGCCGCCAGAAGCAAATGAAAATGGAATGGAAGAAGACATTAACAGAAGAAGAAAGAAAAATACTTCTCCCCATGGCGTTGTTCGTCCCTCTGATGCGGCTCCAATGAAGCTCTGAAATTCTAGATTGTAAATTAGGAGGGGGCAACAAGAGAAAACTATAATGAAATAATGATTATTAAAAAATAGCTATTGCAATTAAATTAATAAAAAATAACTAACAAGTGTATTTAGTATAATTCTTAAACTTTGTTGAGACTGAAATACCCTACGAGATTTAACCTTTAAAAAATCAAATCAACTAAAAACTGATGATTTTATGAGAGATAAAATAGGTAGAAGGAAAAATCGTAACCATTATAAAATCGTTGGAATTATTTAAAAAATCAAATCAACTAAAAAAATATGATTTTATGAGAGATAAAATAGGCTATTTTTTAATAATATTGTATTTTTTAAAACTTTTTATAAAATATTGTAGATTTAAAACTATTTTAAAAAATATTGTTTTAAATGGACATTTTTGCTCCACGTGATGAAGCTCGTCTGTTGAAAAAAAGACGATCTTGCTCCACATAGATGGACGTCGTCTTTTAAAACGACCTTCATTGTCCGGTACGTTCTTTTTATTAAAAAAATTGATATCTTTTTAACCAGATATTCAAAATTTTCAAAAAATGTATGGTTGGAAAGCTAACAGAGAGAGGTTCAATTTGATATCTGGTTTTACCTTTTTGGAGTTGTGTATCAAAAGATAAAGACCATCGAAGTTGGACTATATAGTTCTACAATTTTCAGAACTGAATATTGTTTTGAGAAGTGCATTCAAAAATTGATATCTTATTAACCAGATATTCAAAAAAATTTGAAAAAGGTACGGTTGAAAATCTAACTTCAATTTGATATCTGGTTTTACTATTTGGAGCTGTGTATTAAAAGATACAGATCGTCGAAGTTTAGCTACAATTTTGAAGTTTTCAGTCATATCTTCAGTTCTGGGTTTAGTGAAATTTTCATACCTTTGACGATATATATATTTTAATACACAACTCCAAAAATAGTGAAACTAAGTATCAAATTGAAGTTCTCTGTGTTAACTTTCCAACCGTACCTTTTTCGAAGTTTTTGAATATTTGGGTAAAAAGGTATCAATTTTTTAATGCACTCATCTTTAGTTTTGAAATTTGCAGAACTATAGTCCAACTTCAATGGTCTTTATCTTTAGATACACAATACACAATTCCAAAAATAGTGAAAGTAAGTATCAAATTGAACCTCTCTCTATAAGCTTTCCAACCATACTTTTTTTAAAATTTTTTAATATCTGGTTTAAAAGATATCAATTTTTTTAATAAAATGAACGTATCTGCGGATGAAGGTCGTCTTTTCAAAAGAGGACCTGTCAAAAGACGACCTTCATCCACCTGGAGCAAGATTGTGAGGTGACCTCCATTTAAAACAACAACATTTTTATAAAAAAAAAGTTTAAGATTGTGAGGTGACCTCCATTTAAAACAACAATATTTTTAAAAATAGTTTCATAAACTTACAATATTTTTATAAAAAAGTTTAAAAAAAAACAATATTATTAAAAAACGATAAAATAGTTGAGAGGAAAAATAGTAACAATTAGAAAATGGTTGGAATTATTTAAAATAATTTGAATTATAATGGTTATTTTTTTGGAGTGAGAAATGGGGTTCACGTTTATGTTCGAGTATATATACGTAATTAAACTTATGATTATATGATTCTAGCTTTAAACTTTTAAAAATAGTGTATTGATTCAAAAATGAAAAACAAAACTTCATAATTTTAAAATGCACAACATAAAATGATTTTGAAATATTTTGCATTCACCCCACAACCATTAATTGAGATTCCCAACAACATAAAATAATCTAAATTAAAAAATAATCCACAATTGCAATAAACCCAAGAAAAAAAATGTTACATCGGAAATATATTTACCTTAGGTTTTGTTTCGATTTTTTTCAACATTAATTCTCATGTGTGTTTCTAACTGCATCATGTTCTTCTTCCTCCCATCGCTATGAACTTTCTGAAATTCGGGCTTGAGGACAGATATGTGTTATTCGCTTAACAATTTTTTTTTTAAATGTTTTGTATTTAAATCTGACTCTGTTCCGATATTTTAGAGATTTTGTTGCATGACAAAAGAATTGAAAATGATATGGCTTATAGGACCTACGTTTCACAATTTTAAATACAAATTTTGAATTTTAAAACTTGATTCCACTTTTTAAGAATTTTTGTACGGTCTTTCATCTATAAAATAAAGGGACTTTGATCAAGGGCGGATCTATGTAGGGCCAGGGGCACGTGCCCTCGATTTTTTTTGTTTGTATTATGAATTAATATTAAAGTAATGATAATATTATATAGCTTTTATATCTTCATTATTTAATGAAATTGTCATGTAGATCGTTGGTAGAGGGGCACGCTGGTTCTTAAGAGCTAATCGATACTAGTTGATGGTCAATTTTATTTTTATTTTGTTTTCAAATAAAACGTGCAGCCAACTGTAATATTCCTTTTCAATCTTTAGTTATTCGTTTTCTTTTTTGTAATATTTATATTAAAGGCATATTCAAATATATTCACCATTTTTATAAAAAAAAAATTAGTACATTTCTTTAGAAAAATTAATTGCTTATATATTTATATTGATGTATATAATGGGTTTTTATAGTAACTAATATTAGGTTGAATTATAAGTTTTGTTCATTAACTTTAATTTTTTTTTTTTTTTTTTTTTGTCTATTTAGTTATGAACTTTTAAAAATGTCAAATAAATTTTTGAACTTTTAATCTTATGTCTAATAGATCATAAACTTTTAAAATGACTAATATATCTTTGATCTTTCAATTTTATGTCGTATAGATATCTTACATATTCAAAATTAAAAAAAAAAAAAAATTAATTGATCTATAGATATAAAACTGAATTTTATGACTAATTAAACATTCAATTTTGTTTTCAGTAAATTCACGATTTTTGTTTTTAAATATAAAATATGTGAAGGCAACATTAGATACAAAATTGAAATTTCAGCTATCTATTTTACACAAAATTAATAGTTTAATGACATATTAAGACAATTTTCAACATTTAGGGAGCAATTATTTGGACCCAGAATTAAAAGTCTAAGGACTTATCAGAATTTTTAAAAGTTTTTGGGTCAAATAGACACAAATATAAAAATCCGGGGCTGTTTTTTAATAATATTGTAGTTTTTAAAATTTTTTATAAAAATATTGCAGGTTTGAAAGTATTTTTAAAAATAATGTTGTTTTAAATAGAGGTCGTCTTTTGAAAAGACGACCTCTCCACGCGAAGCAAAGGTCGTCTTTTGAAAAGACGATCTTGCTCCACGTGGATGAAGATCGTCTTTTCAAAAGACGATCTTGTTCATCTACTTTTCTGACATTAAAAAATTGATATTTTTTTATCTAGATATTCAAAAAATTTGAAAAAGGTATCGTTGGAAAGCTAACCGAGAGAGAGCTTCAATTTAATACATGGTTTTACTATTTTTTAGGTTGTGTATCAAAATATAAAGATCATCGAAGTTGGACTATAGTTCTGCAAATTTAAGAACTGAAGATTCTTTTGAGAGTGCATTAAAAAATTGATATCTTTTTACCCAAATATTCAAAAAAATTGAAAAGGGTACGGTTGGAAAGCTAACACAGAGATCTTCAATTTGATACATGATCAATATTTTTGGAGTTGTGTATCAAAATATTTAGATCGTCCAAGTTTAGCTACAATTTTGAAGTTTTCAGTCATATGTTCAGTTCTGGGTTTAGTGAAGTTTTCAGAAACTCGACGATTTGTATCTTTTGATATACAACTCAAAAAATAGTGAAACCATGTATCAAATTGAAGCTCTATGTGTTAGCTTTTCAACCGTATATTTTTCGAAATTTTTGACGATTTGGGTAAAAAGATATCAATTTTTTAATGCACTCCTTAAAAAAATCTGAAATTTGCAGAACTATAGTCCAACTTCGATGATCTTTATCTTTTGATACACAACCCAAAAAACAGTAAAACCAGGTATCGAATTGAAGCTCTCTCGGTTAGCTTCCCAGCGATATCTTTTTCAAATTTTTTGAATATTTGGGTAAAAAGATATTAATTTTTTAATGCAAGGAGAGTAGATGAAGAAGAACATGAAAAGACGATCTTCATCCACGTGGAGCAAGATCGTCTTTTCAAAAGACGACCTTTGCTTCCGTGGAGAGGTCGTCTTTTCAAAAGAGCATTATTTTTAAAAATACTTTCAAATTTGCAATATTTTTATAAAAAAATTTAAAAACTACAATATTATTAAAAAACAGCCAAAATTCGGGGGCTAAACTTATGATTTAACCTTAATATTACTTAATCTTAATGTTATATATTATATTAATGCATCTAAAATGATATTTATATGTATTTGTGCCCCCTCTGACATAAAATCCTGGATCCGCCACGGACTTTGATTCCATTTTATTAGGGATTTTGGTAACGTCTTTGATTTAAATCATAATTTATCTTTTGCCTTGTATTAGACTATTTGTATATATGCATATAGACATAAGTTTGCTATATATTTATGACGTGTATCATATGTATGTAAGACACATGTGTTACTAGTATGTAGTACTATAGACTATTATCGATTATTGTTGTAGTGTTCCACACGTATGCATCGTTATATACACATAGGTATTGACTGATTTAATGTAACTTGATTCCACTTTTTAAGACTTTTTGTAACATCCTTGATCTACGAAATAACGGGACTTTGATTCCATTTTTTTTTAGAGATTTTGATAATGTCTTTGATTTAAATCACAATTTATCCCTTGACTTATTGTATTAATTGCATGTATATACTCATACGTACCTAGAATGAATATGATTGATAGACTAGTTAAGTGTGTTTGACTATTTGTATATATGCATATAGACATAGGTTTTCTATATATATTTATTGCGTGTATCGTATGTATGTAAGACACATGTGTTACTAGTATGTATTACTATAGACTATTATTGATTGTTGTTGTAGTTTTCTACATGTATGTATCGTTATATACACATAGGTATTGAATGATTTGATGTGTTTAATTACATGCATATGAGGCACATTTTGTTGTTTGTTAGGTATTGAATGATTTGATGTGTTTAATTACATGCATATGAGGCACATTTTGTTGTTTGTCTTGATAGTTAGTAATTTACATGTATATAATATTATATACTATGTTAATACTCATAACATATTTTTGCCATTGAGAATCTAAGGTCCGCGTCGTTCTTGTATGTTTTCGTATCTACAGCTTCATCATTCACGACCAAACAACAATCATGGTACATCCGATTTGAATAACCTGCTAGCATCCACACAAGATTCATGTCTTTAGATAGCCTTGTGATCAATGATTTCTCCTCCTCGTTCCTAAGGATGGATAATTGTTGTAGATGAGCAACCATGGCTTGGTGGGTTTTTGTTTTTCATCGTCATTGTCATTTTTTATTTTTTTTAGTTTCTCATTATTGTTTTGGAATAAAAATGGCTAATGGATTTGAAAACAAGTGTGATAGAGTACCTGTGCTTCTCAGAAAGCAGCTAGTTGTTGTTGTGCAGAGCATTCAATGGACCTATGCGATTTTCTGGTCATCGCCGACTAGGCAACATGAGTATTGATTTTTTTTTTCTTTTGATCAGTTCTTCATGCCATTGTTTCTTCATTTTTGGCTTGTATATCTATCTGTGTTTTTCATGAATCTCGTGGTATGAACCATATAAATTGACCTGTTTAGAAAAAAATGAGTTGAAACAACTTTCTAAAAGCAAATTTTGTTATGGGGATATTTTCTGGTTGCTGGGATCCGATATTTTTTGTTTGAGAAAAATGAGTTCTAGGAGGTTAGTTCTAAATTTTAGGATGAGATATTTTTGTTGTTGTTGGGAGATTTAAAAAAAATCAAATCAAATCAAATTTCATTTAGATGGGCTGACCGTAAATATCTCAGGATATAATTGGAAGAAAAATGTTCACTTTTTTTTCCTCTAATTTAGAAAGCTATGAAATCCAAATATGTAAACTTGTTAGTTATTTTTCGATTTGACTTTTTATATTTAGCTATTCATTACAATTCCCCAATTATGAATTTAGTTACTTACGAGGAAAATGATAAGTAAACCAAAATTTGTAAAGGCCAAGTATTACGGGCCGAAAAATGCCCAACTCCAAATCAATCAAATTTTGCATTTTTAGTTGGGGAAACCAGAAGAATGTCTAAAATAAAATAAAGAAAACCAACATGAAAAATGTCTAAAATAAAATAAAGAAAACCAACATGAAAAATGTCTAAAATAAAATAAAGAAAACCAACATGAAAAATGTCTAATCACTTTTTCTTTTGAATTATGTCTAAAACCTATAATTAGTAAGGGAATTTACAACCAAATGGACAAGTTTACCCTTCCACAATTTCTCCTAGTTTTGAGAATGAAAAATATAATATTTAAAAGTATAAAATGTTGGGAAAAGAGAGAAAACAGTTTTGGGCGTGGATTTAAAAGAGAGGATTTAACAGAGAGGAGACGTTAAAAATGATAAAAGACACTTATCTCATGAGAGTTACATGGTTATATCTCCCGCTCCAAATAATTTAGAAATTGGTCTATATACCTGAGGTAGTAATACAGCCACAACGAATCCATCAGTGGCGGTCGGTGTGTGCGTGCCTGCACACAGAGTAAAAAGAATCTCAACAGTGGCGGTGTGTGCATGCCTCCACACAGAGTAAAAAATGGGACATACACAACACTCAGGGATCAGATATGTATACTCGGAGGAAGTGATACAGACAACGAAGAATCCTTCACTGGAGGTGTGTGCATGACTGCACACAGAGCAATAAAGAGGTCGGCGGATGGTCGACTAACAAGTTAAAAGAGGGAATGCTGGTTTTTTAAATTCGTGAACGCGAATAATTTGAAATAATATCATTTATGGTTTCGAGGGGAAAAACCTATAACACGCAACCGAAAAGGAATTGCTTCTCAGAATTTGTGACCGAATATGTATACCCTGAGGAAGTTATACAACCAACGAATAAATTATCACTGAAGGTGTGTGCATGACTGCACGCAGGGGCGGATCCAGACATTGATGTTTGGGGGGGCCAAAAAATTAGAGTATATAAATATTAAAAAAAAATCGCCAAAAATCCAGAAGTTCAAATTCACACTCTCAAGTTATGTTGACATTAAAAAAGTTTTATCAGTGATAAACATATGTGAGTGTATCAAAGACTTACGGACTAAGTTTAAATAAACTTAATACCATCACATAGTTTTGCTCATCTCTATATTATTAAAAAAAGAAAAAAAAAAGAAAAATCGAGTCCCTATACTCTAAATAGTCTTTAATGCATCTCTATACTTTCAATTTTGTTTGTAATGAATTCCTAGATTTTAAAAAATGTCAAATAAATACAAGGATATATTAGACTTAAACTTGAAAATTTGAGGACCAATTAAATACAAAATTGAAAGTTAAAAAATATATTGAACTCTTTTTGAAGAAGTTCGTGGTCTATTAAACACAAAATTAAAAGTTCAAAGATTTATTAGACATTTTTAAAAAAATATATTAAAAAAAAAACACAATATAACATAAATTTGTTTACAAAATTTATAAAAGGGAGGTTAATATAGTCTAAATTACTTTTGAAAATGTTAATAAATAAACTAATACTAAAAGTTAATAGATTTTTTTAAAGTATGATGAATACTAAATTTAGATATTTGAAATTACAATGACTAAAATAATATAACTCTCCTACTACAATGACATTTCAATTAATTATTTTTTTTTTATAGAAGTAAATATTAAAAAAAAAGAATAGGTCTTAATTATTTTTAAGAATGAAATAAAAAGAATAGGTCTTAACTATTTTTAAGAATGAAATTTATATATATTTAAATCTATATAAACAAAATATTAAAAGAGAACAATGTTTTTTTTAAAAAAATATACATATATGGAAGGAAATGTAAAGTAAATAAATTCATTCATATATTTTTAAATATATATAAACAAAATATTAAAAGAGAACAATGTTTTTTTAAAACAATATACATATATGGAAGGAAATGTAAAGCAAATAAATTATTGTTGTGGTTGTGTTTCGAACTCAGGCACAACAAAATATAAAACACGCACAATAACCACTGCACCAAAATACAATTTTATTACTTTGGGGGGGCCAAAATGTAATTAATAACAACAGTATATATTTAAGGCATTATTTTTGCCTAAGAGTATAAGAAAATCAAAAATTTTGGGGGGTCGTGGCCCCCTAGTCCCTTCAGAGGTCCGCCCCTGCACGCAGAGTAATAAAGAGTCAGGCATCGGTCGATCAACAACTTCTAACCTGCAACACAGAGTAATAAAAGAAGGAATGCTAATTTTTAAAATTAGTTAATGATTCCCTATAATTCGAAATGATATAATTGATGGGTTAGAGGGACAACCTGCAACACACAACCTAAAATAAATTTCTCCTCATAAATTGTGTGTTTAGTAGGTGATTAGGAAGAGTTTTTGGCATTTGATTCGGCACACATTCTTCACCGAAAAACCCATACAAAGGAGCGACTTACAGGCATTCCATTCGACCTAGAGGCATAAGAAATCCTTCCTCAGAAACGCATAGAAGTGGCTTACATGGATTACCTTCTTCGACATCCTTCACCGTAAACATCACGCATTCGACCTAGAGTCTTACCAGCAGATTTACCTAATTTGGTAGCATTTCCCTCTCTTGCAATTCTTCTTCATCTCTGTTTTTCGAACGAACAACTAAAATGGTAATGTTAGTTTAGGTAAGGGGTTTCAGGTTAGTAATCTAGGGTTTTACCTGCGGTAGCTGGACATTTTTTTTTTAAACATGTGATTTTTTGAATTAAAAGTGCACGGTTAGCTCCAAGATTTCGAACTCCCAGATTATAAAGAATCGGTGGAACGATTTTTTGTTCTTGCAGAAGAACTGGAAAATGATGAGGGGAAAACATTTCGCGATGGAAAAGGAAAAGGAAAAAAAAAACAAAAACAAAAAATTTAAGATTCAGATTCTGAAAAATGGTATACTTTTCCTAATTGTAGGGGTATTTATTGTTTAACGTTATAATTTTGACCGATATCTCCTCATTTGTAGGGTGAGGAGTGTATTGGTTATCCCTATTTTTAGGGAAACATTCACAAATTGAATGAAGCTCGTAATTACACACTACAGCTGTATACCCCTACCAAATGTATGTGTGACGCAATGACTGTATATATCCACGGGTGTGTCCAAGCGTATACCCGACAGAGGGTGTGTGTCGGATCTACTCACAGGACCACATAAAGATACATAATGACCGACATTAGCTAACGGAAAAAAAAAATCGGTTTCTTTTAACGTGAAATTCACCTCACCAAATAAACTATTAAAACTAATTAAATTTCAAAATAAATTAACTAATTTCAAAACTAATATTTTTTTAAAAATGAAATCTTTAGGGCATAGAGAACCATCACCTCACCAAATAAACTATTAAAACTAATTAAATTTTAAAATAAATCAACTAATTTCAAAACTAATATTTTTTAAAAAAGAAAATCTTTAGGGCATAGACAACCATAAAGAGATATGCTCCTAAAAAATCTCTAGACATGTATTACAAACTAAACACGTATTTATACATTTTCTATTAACGGTTATTTATGGTAGACTTCTGGTTTCCCCTTTTTAGTTTGGGGGAAGTTGAAAAATAGCTGAAATTAGGTTTTTTTTTTTTTTTTTTTTTTTTTTTTTTTTTTTTTTAAGTTATTTTGTATGTCATTTAGAAAAAATGACTTCCTCCATCAATTCCTCTTAGGGATGGCAACGGGGTAGAGCGGGGTCGGGGATGCACTCCCCATCCCCATCCCCGCCGGAATTTTTCATCCCCATCCCCGTTTCGAGAAGTCGGGGTCGGAGAATCTCCGTTTGGGGATCGGGTCCCCCACAGAAAAAAAATCTCTGTTTCTTTTTTTTTTTTTTTTTTCAAAAAAAAAAATAATCAATAAATATATTAAATATATTAAAATTGTGTATCATCCTTGTTAAAATTAGTATTATTATTGTTTTATTTATTTAAAACTAATTATAAAAAAATATTACATTTTTATTATAAATTTAGTAAAATAATTATTATATTATGAAATTAATTAAAAAAAAATAAAGTATATATTTATAAAACTGACTCTGACACCAGCTTAAGTTTTTTAAAAAATAATATATAAAAAATTACTATTTTATATAAATATAATATATATTATATATATATATATTTTTTTTAAAAAAAATAATAAAAACTATTCGGGGCGGGTTTGGGGTCGGGGACCCGAATAAAATTCCCGATTTAACTTCGTACTAGGTCAAACCGGGGATTCCCCGACCCCGCGGGAAATTTTGCCATCCCTAATTCCTCTCCTTCTCTCTAACCATCATTTTCATTTGTTACCAAAAACGATTTTCTCCATCAATTAAACTTCGTCGTGCATCCGTTGCCGACGGTTCTCACCGCCCACTACTTCCGCCGAACAATTTTTGTCGCCGCACAGTTACCCTCAATATATCCGAAAAAATATATACGCTGATGTATACCCCTAATATATACATTGTTATATATATATTCACCCTGATTTTATATTAATATATACTCGGATTTATACCATGTATATATCTGAAACAGTCACATAAACTACAACCATTAATAATATCTTGATATATATCATAGTATATACACCATAATACATATATAAACTCTGATATATATCATGTTTATATCACAAAACACTAACCATTAAAAAAATCCATTATATATATCTGCTATATATAGGTCTTGTTATATGAAAATAATGCCCCTAAACTAAAAAAACAAAACAATACAATAAATCTACCACGACCTATGGTTACCGGCAACGACTGGGCGTGCGGTACCGATTGTGATGGTGTAGATGAAGTTAGAGAGTCAGCGACATAAAGTAACAACGATCTACGGATAAAACGACGACAAAGAGGACAAATCTATAAAAGAGAGTTTGAAAAAAAAAAAAAAAAAACTTGAAAATGAATTTTTAATTTCTGAAACGGAGAGATTATTTTTTCTTTAAAAAAAATAAAATATTAGATATTTTCTATATTATAACTAAATAGTTCCAAATCAATTATTATTTATTTATTTTATTATTATTATTATTAAAAATTTTTTTAAAGAAAAACCTAATACTTTCTAATTAAAACTACAAATTATCTTATTTTTTATTTTTATATAAACATTTTTGTAATATCTTATATTTAAAGACTAATTTGTTCAAAAAATCTTATATTTAAAGACTAATTTGTGTTCCAACTCGTTTAAACTAGTCTCTTATTAATTATGCCCAATTAATCATAATCTCAAGTACCTTAATTAATAAAAATTTAAGTATGATTATGGTGAGGAGGTGCCTGTGTCGTCTTCTAGCTAAGAATTCTACATCACATTCAAGAATCGAGAATCTACACCGGAATTTTAGACGTCCGGTGGGGAATGGAGAACGCCGACGTCTTCTTCGGTCTGCACGACTTTCTCGAGCGCATGCGTCAACCATCAGCCTCAGATTTCGTCAAATCCCAGGTTAATTCGTTTTCCATTCGAACCATGTGCAAACTATGTGATAATTATCGACTTCAATTAGTGTTTTTGTGATCTTTACTTTAAATTTCATCTGATTCCTTTACACGTTGATTACAATGCTTGCTCATTATTCTTTTTCTCGCTCCTTTCTGGCCCTCGAATTTCTTGATATCTATGTTTTTTTTTAAACATGTTTTAATTCAAAGTTCCTCTACTTCTGGAGAAAATTCTTGTAGTCATTGTATCAATGGAAGAAGTAAAGTTGGACCTATGAAGTAGCATAGTTGTGCTCAGGGGCGGATCCAGGAATTTATGTTAGAGGGGCACAATTCAAATAAGATTAAATTACAAGTTTAGTTAAAAAAAAATTATTTGTGTATGTATGATCCATAAACTTTAAAACCTATGTAATAGGTCTCTAAACTTTCAATTTTATATCTAATAAATCAATAAATTTTCAATTTTTTATCAAATAAAAACATATTCTAAAATTTTAAAAATTAATTATTTTATTAAACATAAATTTTTATTTTGTGTCTAATAGGTCCTCAACTTAATCGACATTTTTTAAAAAATCACGTATGTATTAGATAAAATATTAAAACTTTAAGGTTCAATCAAAGATAAAATTAAATCTCTCTAATAGAACAACTATTTTTTTTTAAAAAAAATAATAACAAAATTGAAGACTCATAAATCTATTATCTATTAGACATTATTAAAGTTTAAGGATTTATTGACCACAAAATTTAAAAATTAGAAATCTACTAGACATTTAAATTTCATGGATCTATTAAACATAATTTTAAAATTTGAAGGACTAAATTTGTAATTTTACCTTCATATAAATATAAATTTAAATACACGATATATAATATTTATAGAAAAAATATTGATTTTAAAATTATAATAAACCATTATAGAATTATTCATCTATTAAAAATATTTATAATTTTTTAAAGATGGATTTATATTAAAATTAAATTAAATAAATAAATACAGATTATAATGAAATTACTAAATCTTAATTAAAAGGAGAAGCGAAATTAACTAAACCTTAATTAAATAATATATAAAATTAAAAGGAGAAGCAAAGTTAAAAAAAAAAGCGGTGGTTGGGATCGAACCCAAGCCCTTTGGGCGCAGAAATTTATTAGTGTGCCCCCAAGACCATCATTCCAGCACAAGGAAGTATGCATAATTTTCATTTGTGTATATACATATACAAACTAAATCAATTTAATTTTGCATTTTATATACAAATATACAAACTAAATAATTCGAGGGGGGCACGTGCCCCCCTGGCCCCTACGTGCATCCGCCCCTGGCACTATCCGACCCAAGATGGTGAACCCAAAGATGCACCATCTTGAGAGGGCATGTTGAGGATCCCACGGAAAGATATGAAACCCCATGATGTCTAATAATTTCAATCTCATGAAACTTGATATTCACCACCCCATGATGTCTAATAATTTCAATCTCATGAAACTTGATATTCACCAATTTCTACGCCTGATATATTATACGTACGGAGAACCAATTCTCAGATCAGCATCAGCTGATGCATATTCATAATAATGGAAAGCCTTAAAATGTAATGTATATTTACTTTTAATGGTTATGAAAGTCCCCTAGGCTGTGGACGATTCTCTTGAGTTAAGTTTTTGGTTTTCCATGTGGAAGTGGTGGGAGAAATACAATTTTTTTTCAGGTATTCTTGTAGGTTGGTTCTTACTCTCAACTCTGATAAACGAATTTCTTTACTTCAATGTTTGTTTTCATCACGTCTTGTCTTTTATAACTGAAACTTTCTTTTTCGAATTAGGTTATCCCTTACATTTTAGTATGTAGAATTTTCCACCATCTGAATCTTTGCAGGTCATTAATACAGGTCTCACTTGCATGTTTACATTTTTATTGGCAGCTTGCTCAGAAAGAACTCCTGAAGATAACATGTACAAAGCTCCAAGAGACAAGCTTATGTGTCTTCTCTGTTGTAAGGTCATATAGTAACCTGCTACTTCAAATGAGAATATCCTCCAGGGGCTGATTCCTCATTTTTGTTATCATAAAGGTGATGTATAATATGATTACATACATTTAGTTTTTTCGTATCTAATGATGTGATTACTTATGAAGCACTTTTCTGACATCTTGGTCGATGAGTACATACTTCATGTCAGTTGAGTTGTGCTCACGTTGACTCTTTTAGGATATAGTTATTGTGGTATAAAATGTAGAAATTTATCACATCATGCTCATAAATGTGTGTTTTTCATGCACTGTCTCTTGTAGGCAAACCCTCCACAACTGCACTCCAAATTTATTGTATAGACAACGATACAGGGGACAATCCCGGTTAACAGGAGAAGCAGCATTATTGTTTCACAAACATACTCTCTGAGTCCTTTATCTCAAACATTGATGCAAATGTCATCTCAATGGAAGAAATTGAGTCTGCTCGAGCACTACCATTTGGGCTCTCTACTGATGTTGAAGCTCTTTCTAATAAAAGTAACTCGGACGAAGGGGTTGTCCGTAATTCATAACTTGAAGGGCTCGTTTGATAACGTTTTTTGTTTCCTGTTAGCAGTTAGACCCAAATCCGCAGAAGCAAAGCTCAGAACTCAAAGATCAGTCATCAGTAATGGAAGTTCCATCGCTCTCAGATTTGGAAAATAAGGGTGCAGCTATTCTTTTGAATGATCACACAGGGAAATCAAGACCCCCAAGAAAACAAACTAATGGCTACTGGACTCACAAGATTTCTTCTTGGCTTGCATCCACAGGTATGTTTGTCTATTTTTCCTCCACTTGTAACATTGTAGCAATTTCATTCAGGAGCATATTGATAAATGTATAGATTGAAAAGACTAAACTTTATATCAATATACGTTCATAATTTACAATTCTTATGCAATCTCTGATTCTCTCGCGTGGATATAATTTTAATTCAATACTAGAGGAATTGACAGCTGAGTAGAACTAGGAGGCACGAGACAAAGCTCGAGTATAATGGGTTTTCTTTAGTTGAGCAGTATATTGGGTGGGAGATTTGAACCTCTGGCTGTCGATAATACATACTTCATATCAGTTAAACTATGCAACATAAGTATAATACTATGTAACATGAGTGTTATGGACAAAATAATTAGCCTAAAGTCGTAAAGACTCAACGGGCTAAAACGCCGAAAAGGAACCGAGGCCTTGGCTCCACAAGCGGCAAAGGAGTCGAGCTCCACGATCGGAGCCGACCTCGTAGGTCGGCTCGGCCAGCCATGAAGGCCGACCCCCCTTGTGGTAGGCTCGGCCGAAAGAAAGAAGACACTGACCCTTTCCTGTGGTCGGCTCAGACTCGACAGTTAAAGGAAATGCCTCCCTAGGGCCGTTACACAACTTTTGTAACGGTCGGGAGTTATGGATCCCTGCATAAGGATAAGATCCATAACCTACTAAGGAAAAGAAAACGGAGATTATTCAAATTCCATATTATACAACCTTTCCATATTCAGCTCGCTCCCTCTCTCTAGAGCTAACTTGAGCGTCGGAATCGGTGTGGAAAGCCCCATCGGTCCTAGCTTACTCTATTTCTTTTCAAGGGTTCAAGTGTTGCAAGGTCAAACTCGTTTCACCAATCAAATTAGTATAATAATTAATAGAGTTTGGTGATTAGTTAGGTGTGGAAATGATATTAGATTTGATAGATGAAAATATTATAAATAGATGGTGGTTTCTTTCCATTTGATTGTGACATGTGTTTACTTTTATATTCAAACTTGGTCTGATGGAAAGGTCAGAAATTAAAACTCCACACCGAACACGTTCATAATCAACAAACACGGTTGATGTGTGCGTTTCATTACACTTGATTATTATTATATTAATTTATGTATGAACTGAAATACTATAAATTAATACAAGTGAAACATAACATGTCTAACTGCCCAGATTTTGTTTGATAATAGTCATTTAAAGCATGCTTAATTTACGGATGTTTTTTAAATAGTTTAGAATTATGAAGTCCAGCTATTTTGACCTATAGTTTTACTTACCTTAAGCTATCACGTAAATTTATGCTCTATAAACCTAAGTTTTCCAATTTTATAGCTTCGTGTTTTTTTAGTTCATAAATTGTGGTGTAAACTAATAAATGAAAGGTTAAATTATAAGTTTAGTTCTCGAACTTTGAAGTTTGTATATATTTGGTTCTTGAACTTTTGAAATGAATCTACTTTAATAAATCAATTAATTTTTATATTTTTCGATTTTTTTTTTAAAATCTATTAGACACAAAATTGTTAGTTTATCAATCTATTAAACACTTTTAAAAGTTCAAGGATCATATAGACGCAAACTTCAATAATTTAACCTAAATTAACTATAGACTACATAAAGTTAAGTTTATATAATTTAGTGCATGGAAGTGAGGTTGTATTTTCTTTTCAAAAAAAAAAAAAAAAAGTTCGGTTGTATTTTTTTAACACCATGCGGGGTGGTAGATTCGAATTTCTGACATTTTAGTTATTAGTTCATACGATACAACTGATGTAGCCTAAGTGACTAAGGAGAGTTCTATCCAAGAATCTTATTATGAATCAAAAGTTAATGAATACAGGAGAGAGATTCTCTATTTATAGAGAATGAAAAGTAAACTAAAAGGATTAACCATGAGTAATATGAAATTACCTTTAATCCTACTACATCATTCTATCCCTAAAAAAAAAAACTCTTCCTCGAGTTTTAAAAAAAAAATGAAAATAGGTAGAAACAAGCGAACTGCCCGACTAGAAAGATGTTTCAGTCGATGGTTGCAAAAGACTCCAACTGAAAATTGCGTTCTAATTTCATAAACACGCCAAGGTGTACCAATGCTCTCCAAAGTTTGGTTTCTATGTCAAAAGTCTTGCCAATCCAAAATCATATGTAATAGGATCCAGTAGCCTTCAAAAATTCCTCCAAATACACATACCTTTTTAGTGAAACAAAGTTCAACGGCTTTCATAAAGATGTCTTCCTGACTTGACCAAATTTGTGAAGGATTTAGTCTTTCATGTAACAAATTAAAATTAGATTTTTGAAGGAATTTTCTTGAAAATTTTCTTGAAGTTTCAAACTTAACAATAGTACCCTTCTTTGAATATCTTCCAACATCAACCTCAAGAATTTCAACAAGGTTTTTCTCCACGGTAGTTTCATGGATTTGGTTCTGAAAATCTTCCAGCCCCAAATTTTCTTCCACAATAGTAAAAACATTATCCAAACAGATTAATATTTCATTTTCTTCGTCAAAATACTCACCAAAATTCAAAAGAAATTGATCTTCCATGACATTCGAACTTATCTGATGGTGTTCATCATCCGAGAGTAAATCATTGAGGTCAATAAATGAATCTACGTTTTTCAGACAAATCATTCTGATGAAGATCTTGAATAAATGTTCTAACAATACCATCAATATCATTAACATCAATCGTTTCTTTCAATTCTTTTTCAACTTTATCTTATTCATCAAAATAATTTTCAAATTGTAGAAAACACTCATCTTCTTTGCTGAAAAAACCAGAATCTTTAAGATCAAATCCATTAAAAAAATCATCTTCTTCGTTGGAACAATTGGAATCTTGAACCAAGAAACCTTCATTTCGACATTTTTGGAGTTTATCATGATAAAAGATGTTCCCAACATTTTTTGGAAGGTGGACTTTTTGTTCTTGGATCATTTCTTTTTGTCTATCTTCACAGTTTTGATGTGTATCGTCGTGGTAAAAATCTTCTTTTCTCGAACTTTTAGAATCTTGATTTATGAATCTTGAAAATTGATGTTCTAGAGGCCTCTCCATTGTATTTTATTGAATCTTTCTCATATGATCCGTGGGTTCTTGACTTCGGTTGAATTCTCCATCTTCTTGATTGCTACTTTTAAAATATGTCATTTCAGGTTCTCGTTGTTTGGTTGTAAAACGATCCAAATTGTTAGATACATTTCCCAAAAGACGCCAGATTTCATCCATTCCTTTTTTGAATTCCTTAGGCCGGATTTCATCATGGTTGTTGTAGTGTCTGTCATGATTTCCTTCAATTTTTGTCTCCAATGAGCGTGATTCACATTCAAAGGAAACTTTTCTGGTCTTGAACTTCTTTCTTGTGTTGTAAATTCCCGTTCTTGGCAATTTCTTGATCATTCTTGAAGTTGCAACATGGTCTTCTTCTTCAGAATCACTAGAGTCACTACAATAAGAATTCTAATGTAAATCTTGATAGGATCTTTGAAAGAATCGAACATGGATCAAGTTGTTATGTTGAAATTCATCTTCTGAATCGCTAGAATCACTACAATAAGAATTCCAATGTAGATCTTGATAGGATCTTTGAAAGAATCGAGCATGGGTCGAGTTGTTATGTTGAAAGTCATCTTTTGAATCGCTAGAATCAAAATTCCAGCATTGTTCTTGAATGTATTTGTGGTTTTCTTGCCTATATCGATTGTTGTATCTCTTCTTGGTCATTTTTCTTGTCTTGTAATTCTCCATTCTTGATGAATCTTCTTAAAAAGGGTTCCCCTTGTAATTAGGTGTACGTTGTTCGGCAACGAGCACAGCTCACGAAGCTCCCTCTTGCGATCTGCGCTAACAAGAGTTTCCCGGTCTTTCACCGGCGTCAGTCAACGTTGGCCCAGACGGTCGCTCTGATACCAATTTGATGTAGCCTAAGTGACTAAGGAGAGTTCTCTCCAAGAATCTATTCAAGAATCTTATTATGAATCAAAAGTTAATGAATACATGAGAGAGATTCTCTATTTATAGAGAATGAAAAGTAAACTAAAAAGATTAACCATGAGTAATATGAATTTAGCTTAGGCATCAACAACCAACTCTGTGTTAATGCTTTACAACTATTATATTACTATTTGGCTATAACACATGCAGTTGTTTGACTCGCATCCTCCAGTATTCATATTTGTGCTAACAAGAGCATAGTTTAACTGACATGATGTATTGACTAGTGGTCAAGAGGTCTTAGGTTTGATTCAAAAAACATATCCATTTGTATTATTGTATTATTATTATTATTTGAAAACTTTATTACATTTTAAAAATCTTTGTTGGGGGACCAAAAGCATTAATAATTCAAATGTACAAAATGGCTACTTGTTTTGCTTCATTGGTCAATCTTCATACATGTGCCTTGCTATTTTCTGTTGCCTTTTTCAAACAATAAAGCCTCCTTTGCCTCACATCCTCTTTTGTTTTGGTGTTTTCTAAAAATAAAAAATAACTATGCACTTGTGATCCATAGGGATAATTTTTTTTTTTTTTTTTTTTTTCTCTCTGAAAATTTGTATATAGGTCAAGTACTCCCCAAACAACTGTAATGTAATTCATATTTTTTTTTTTTACTAAATTATATAAAAGTATTTGAGACCATTTTTATAACATGGCAATTTAGTCCCTATATTTTCAATTTTAAAATAATCTAGTCGTTGAATTTTCAAGAATTAATAATTTTGATGTTTTGATATCCTTAAAAAGTTAGGTTAAAAATCACTTTTGTTTTCTAAACTTTCATCAAAGTAACAATTTAGTTCATATACTTTCAATTTTATAACAATTCAGTCATTGAACTTTCATATATAACAATTAAGTCCATATTGTGAAAAAGTTCATCAAAATTAAGTGTCAGTTTTTATTATTTAACGACTTAAATTTTTGTAGTTTATAAACATTTAGTCCCTAATCAAATGATTGATCTACATAGGTAAGGAATCTTATTAAATCTTAC
This sequence comes from Herpetospermum pedunculosum, assembly GCA_028017165.1. Taxonomy (NCBI): domain Eukaryota; kingdom Viridiplantae; phylum Streptophyta; class Magnoliopsida; order Cucurbitales; family Cucurbitaceae; genus Herpetospermum; species Herpetospermum pedunculosum. The sequence continues at coordinate 68,036,125 of CM051523.1, read as the reverse complement.
AGTACATGAACTAAACCATTACATTATAAAGTCTAAGGACTAAATTGTTACAAAATTGAAAGTATACTGACTAAATCATTACAATCTAAAGTTTATGGACTAAATTATTAGTTTTGTGAAAGTTAAAGGACCTAAAATATTATTTGATCACATAGTTATCCAGATATACACATTTACAATAATATATATAAAAAATAGTTTACAAATTTATAAAGGTTTCTAGAGATTGAAATGGTTTGCAATTTTTCCTTTTACTTTGAGTAGAAATGAAAAACTAAATGTAGTTTTGAAGCATAAAGAAAAAGGTTAAATTATCAAAAAAAAAAAAAAAAAAAAAAAAAACCTCTGAAACTTTGGATTAATTTTTAAAAATATCTCTAAACTTTCAAAAGTTTTATAAATACTCTTAAATTATGAAAAATATTTTAAAAATACCCCTAAACTATGACAAATATTTCAAAAATGCTCCTGTACTATAATTTTTTTTTTCAAAAATGTCCTCATCATTAAAAAAAATAAAAAAAAATAATAATAATAATAATTAATTAATTTTTTATGTGCACAGTTAAATTTGAACAGTTATTTGTGTGACATAAAAAATATAAAATGTGGACATATGAGGTTAAAAAATCATGAAAACGTGGATATTTGATATATTCTCCATCGATTTTGTCCTGATTTTTTAAATCGATAAAATAGGATTTTCATGCATTTTTTTAACATTTCAAATGTCCACTTTTCATTTTTTCCATGTCCCACGAGTACAAGTTAGAATTTGACCGTCCACATCAAAATTTCATGTGTTGTTAATGGTGATGGCATTTTTTAAATATTTTTTCATAGTGCAGGAGTATTTTTTAAATTAAACCCCTAGCGTATGAGATATTTTGGATAATTTAACTAAGAAAAAATGATTGGTTCTTTCCAGATGTGTGGTCAAATGGTCAAACAAAAAATGAAAAAAAAAAACAAATAGGTAAATAATGAAAATTTTCTTATAAATAACTTTTTTTCTTAAAGTTAAAAGGGCATAAATATTGAGTTTGGTGGATGCCAAACGCGACTTTAGTGTGCCTCCCACGTGTCCACATGCTTCCTTTGTTTCACTGCCTTTTTTCAAGTTCATTCATTAGGCGCCTCTTTTTCCCTCGCATGTGACCTGCATATGCTCTACCCTCTAATGTGGCAAGTGGTGAGTGGCCCTATTGTTGATCGGTGATTGATCTAAATCGTCCACGTGTATCTAGAGATGTCCACGGAGGGGTCGGGTAATGTCTTCCCCATCTCGGTCTCCGTCCCCCATTTCATTACACCGTTCTCCGTTTAATTTCGCAAGAACGGGACGGATATTTCTCGCGGAGAATTTGCGGGGATCAGGTATTCCCAACGAATATTTTTTTTTTTAATTTATTCCTAACCAATTTTTTTTTAAGTTTTGTTATTTGTTAAGTTAATTAATATTATATATATTTAATTCAATAAATTTTATTTGCAAGATGTGATTTTTCAATTTTAGGTCGAAGAAGGAGGATGTGGTAAAGTTATATATATATATATATATAACTATATGGGGAGGGCGGGTATTCGAGGCGGGGCGGGTATGTTATTACTTGTCCCCGTCCCGTTTAGCTAACGGGGCAAAACAATTCTCCGCTCCCTGCCCGGGGTCGGAGTGGGGCGGGCTAAATGGATATCTCTACGTGTATCGATGTTGTATATGTGGCTAGAACGTATTGTTTTGATCGCAACTGATTGAACGACTGATCTGGGAAGTCCGTCGTCGTTCTTCATTTTGTAGGACACGGGGCCCACTTCCCACAATCGAACCTCGAAGTGAATGGAGGTAGAAGCGAATAAATATGTGTGTATGTATTTATAATAAAACTAAAAACCACTTTTTTTAATAATACTATTTTAAAAACTTCATAAACAAAAAAGGCAGTAATTTTTAATTTGGTCCTCGATAAATGACCATTAATCTATTAAAATTATCAATTAGGTATTGTTGATATCTAAAAATGATATCAATGGTGAATTTATATTGGGAGAACGAAATGAACCTGCAAGACAAAATGAAATGAAATAATGAACACCAGTGTGGTGTTGAGCCACCAACACTCCAACGATCAAGTTAGTATCGAGCTTGAGAGAATTTTGGTAGTAGAAGTATGAGCGTCTTTCGGCGTACCTCTCTCTTTTGATCTCCTTCGTTACTTATTGTCTCTTGCATTTTAACAGTAGTCGTCGTATTAAATGAGTTGTATTGATGGTGTCCAAGACGTTTCACTCGAAGAGAGTGGTTACACCTTGACTGACTCTAAAACATCTTGGGATCAACACCATTGAGTTGAGGTCGATCTCATGGGGGATCGATCCTTATAAGTCGAGGAAGAGCCCAAGGAAGGAGTCGGTCCTTCTAGGTTGTGGCCCACCCGAGTGGTATCTGTTGGGTTTTATGTCCTAAAACTCGTGGTTTGTAAACTGAATGTATATTTTATTTTGCAATAAAGTTGTTATTGAGATTTATTCATAAAGTTGTTATTGAATAAAGTGAATTGTGTTTACTTTTAACCTAACTCCAATAAACAAAGAACCCATGGCTATAGGTTGTATACTTGAACTTCATGTATGACATGATTGTGGATCAAGTTCAAGTAATAGCCAAAACGGTCTATAGTATAGGGATAAGGCTGGGTACCTTATCCTGGGGACACTATTGGACGCGGCCCACTTTGTATAGTACAAACGATGTGATCCGAAATCGTTCATGTGGAGACATGTGAGTGGGGGCGTCCTATGCAATGAGTTTGCATAAGACTGAACCGCGAAACAAGTCGCTCTTTCTTTATAACTCCATTTACTGTAAAGACCGACTTTTTCATATGATGACCTAGGTAACTCGATCTGAATCCTGAGCACGCTATGAACTCCTGTTTATTCGGGCTTATCCTTTGACTTGTATGGGTAAGAGTGGCCCGAGATCGCCGACTCAATAAGCCTACCATCTTGGGGATAAGACCGGGTAGGTAGCTGGGAACATAGTCCTGCGAGATGGAATTCACTCCTACCCGCTCTGAGGGATTAGTAGAGAGGTTGTTCCCTTAAGTGCTGACTCCGGGTCTTGAACTAGGGATCCCACCCTCTCATTGGCCCGAGAGGGACTTGGTATAGTGATGAGATCACATACCAATCGGTTTGGTGGTTGGACCACAAACCAATAGTTCATTAGAGGATCAGTGGGACTTAAGGAACAACATGTAATTACGGGGGTAAAACGGTTATTTTGACCCAGCTGTAATTACGAACGACCTGTGAAGGATCGACTTACTGATGATGGTTATATCAAGAGGACAGAAATATATCTACGGTGAGGAGAGTGCAACCCTTGGACTTTAGTGGAGTCTCCGGGGGTTAACGAATGTTGGTTAGCTTGGTTAAAGAGTTTGACCGGTTAATCTCGTATCGTTGGAGCTCATGATCTGTAGGTCCTTTAGGTTCTCCTGGCTAGCTCGGATTAAGCCGTGTAACAATATGAGAGAAAAAGAATTTGAATTTATTGAAATTCGGTTTTGGAAGAATGATGGACATATTTAAATATGATTTAAATATGGGATCGGTGTAAAACATGAATAGGGATTCATGTGTGATGATTCGGTTTAAGAAACCGGGATTAGTCTTATTATTTAATTAATATTTGATATTGAATTAAATAATAATATTAATTAATTAAAAAGTTTAATTAATTATAATTTATTTTGCTTATTAAAATTAATTATGAATTAATTTTAAAATGACAAAATATTACGAGTGTGATTATAAGTCAAAGTGGAATTATCCATGTTGAGTGGATTTATCCAAGTTGAGTGGGTTTATCCAAGTTGTGAAGTGGATTGTGAATCACCAACAACATGCATATAAACTCATCAATTTTGGAACACTTGGTTGAAGACTAATCCATCCAATTTGAGGTGTCATGCTAAGCAAAGACTTTGTTGCATGTGAATTGCCTATAAATTGGATGAAGTTCAAATGGTTTGAAGTTGATGAATTTTCAAAGAGTTTGAATATTTGGATGAGCATGAAGAGTTCATGTTACTTGAGAAATTAGAAAGCTAAGTGTTAGACTTCTTCTCACAAAATCCTCATCACTTTCATCTTCCCATCTTCTTCTTCCAAACTTTTTCTTTCATAAAGGAGTCCCACCACTCCGTTGCTCGGCCCGAGGATAGCGGGACTACCGGAGGTGGTTCTCGAGGAGTTCGAGGGAAGCTTCGAAGGGTTCGTGAGGAGATTCGAGCGTTGGAAGATAAGTCTTTAGAACTACAAGAGGTATGTGTTCTAATTCCTTTTATTTCAAAGCTTTGTGCATGTTTCTTATTTAGCTAAATTGATGAAATTAGAGTGTCAATGATCCGTCTCGCTTCCGCTGCGCTACATGCGCTCCATCAGTATCGGCCTTGACAGGCCGTCTTGTTGGGTTGCAAGTGTTGATCTGCAGGTGCTAAACTACATGAGTTGAACTGCAAGAGTTAAACTACATGTGTTAACTTGCAGGAGCTGAACTGTAGGTGGTAAGCTGCAGATGCTGACCTGCATGTGTCGAACTATAGTTTGTCTCTTCTTGGCGACTAGGGTTGAACCCCTATGGGGTCAGCCATCCTCAAACATGGGCTAGGGAAGACCTCCTAAGGGATTGACCATTTAGGCCATAAACCTTTTGTGGGCTTTAGACTTGTTGATAATTTCACCCTAACAACTGTTCTCACTTTCGAGCTCCATCTTGTTGGTTTGGTGGCATTCTCTTTGTCTAGTCACTCGCTTGTACCTAGGTCGAGAGTTCATTCGTGGTTAACTTATGTTGTTTTCTTAGGACAATTTTAACAACCTTCTAGAGGAGTTGGCCATTTTGGGTTCCTCATTGGCCGACCTTCGTTGAGGTCAACCACCTTAAGGCTTTGTTGACCCTGTTGAGGTTGGCCTCTATCATACTTGGTGGACCTCTATGAGGGTCGGTCTAATTGAGACTTGGTTGACCCTCATGGGGGACAACATCTCTTACACTTGGTCAACCCTTATAAGGGTCGGTCTGCTAGAGACTTGGTCGACCCTTATAGGGGTCAACCTTTCTTACATTTCGCCAACCCTTATGAGGGTCGGTCTTCTAGAGACTTGGTCGACCCTCATGGGGGTTAACCTATCTTATATTTGGGTGAATCTTATGAGGATTTGTCTCCTAGACTTCTTCCAACGGGGTTATCTTCTTAAGATCCTCCTGAAGTGGTCATCCTTTTGAGTCTTCACTAGGGGGTCACCCTTTTGATTCCTCTCGAGGGGGTCACTCTTTCGGTTACTCCCAAAGTGGTCACTTTTTGGTTCGTCTCGAGGGGTCACTTTTTTTGTTCTTCTCGAGGGGGTCACCCTTTTGGTTTCTCCCGAGAGGGTCATATTTTTTTATTCACAATCCATCTTTTTTGGAATTGTGTTCGCATGACATTGACCTCCACACAAACAAGTTTGACTTTAATTTTTGTAAAATAATTCGCTTGAGTAGTGATAGGTGATGTAGAAGAAAAATCTCGCTAAACTAAGAATTGGAAGAATATAACATTATATGACGCGATTGTTACTTTTAGGTGATTGACCTCCCATGGAAGGAGCTTATTTAACTTTAAGGAAAAAAAAAGGCATATATATAGGTTGAAGTCTTAACTATTATTATAAATTAAAAAATGTCAACTAATTTGAATGTTTCCGCTTCTCCACCTGTGGAACCGCCAAAATTGTTCTAAACTTTCGCGGGGGTGGTCGGGTCGATCTTCGGTATTCCTCTTCTTTGCCTCGGATTGGCCCTCTTCACTTCATTTCGTTTCTTTTTTGTTGTTGAATCGACTATTCTTCTCCTCTAGTATTCTTCTCGAGCGAAGTAGTTCTTCAGCACTCATGTACTTTTGCACCAGGTGGTTGGTGATTTCTTCCCCAATGACCAAATGAATTTTTCGTCTTTCAGCCGAACCATGATGGCGGTGATGGTTGTTCCATCACTGTAGTTTTCAATATGAAGTGTTTCATTATTAAAATGGGACACGTACTCTTTCAATGTTTCATTATTCTTCAGTCTGATCGTGAGAAGGTGGGTCGGCAGTTTTTGTTGATCTCGTCTGCGTAGGAATTGAGTGACAAGTGCTTGTGGCAACTCGAGAAAAGAAGAAACTGACTTTCTTTTCAATTGCCGGAATCATTTCATCGTCGGTCCTGTGAAGGTAAACGAGAATGACCTGCATTTGATTGCATCTCGAACTTTGTGGAGCTCCATCAAGGTATTCTATTGGATTCTTTGAACCGGTGTACACCTTCATAGTTGGTAACTTGAATTTTGGCGGATAATCTTCTTGCATGATTTCATTCGTGAACGGAGGACCACTTTATTAGAGAAGGTTCTCTAGGTTCAAGTCATCATTGTCTTGAGCTTTCCTTATGTCGCCGAGCTAACTTTGTATTCTTTGTAGATTAAGTGTCCATGGTCGGGTCTCTGTTTCCCATCATCAACTTCTTTACGCTTTCTCTTCATGAGGTCCCGCAAATCTAAACTGAGGTCAGTCTCTTCGAGCTTGTCAACTTTCCTGGTTATAGACAGGGTACAACGAATACTTCTGTTTGGAGTTGAAGTCTTGATCTCGCTATAATGTGCAGTTTGCGTACGGGACCGACGGTTGTTCACTTGAGAAAGTTCCTTCACATCTAGTCTATGATGTGTGGATGGGTATGAAGAACACAAGTATACGTTGTTCTTAACAAATAATAAAGTGGATGTATTCCAAGTATAGAATCTCAATGGAACAATGTTAATAAAACTTAGTGTTATAGTAAAAGTATGGGTGAGAAAGTCAAATTAGAGAACCGAACCGACCTATCGAACCAGATCGAACCGAGGTCGGGCGTTCGGTTTATTAGAATGAGCGGTCGGAGTCGGTTTGCAAATTGCAAAACCGACTAGTTGGTCGGTTGGTTTGACCGAAATACCAAAAACGACCGAACCGACCGACATATGTTTATAACTTTTTTTAAAAAAATTAATATATAATATTAATATTTAATGAATAAAAAAAATAAAAAATAAAAAATCAAAACCCTGTTCTACTCTTACACTTACCACCCATAACTTCAGCCAAGTCCACTATTTTCATCGTTTTTTATAAATAAAAAAAAAAAAAAAAATCTCCATCTTCCTCTTCCATTTTCTCTCGCAAATCTTAGACACAAGAACTTCATAGTCCACACTTCAGCTTCCTCTTCATTCAGCCTTCCGCCGTCGTCACCAATATTCTCTCGTCGCCCTCTCGCTCACGCTTCCCTCCGACCTCCTTCGAACACATCATTCGCCCGACTCCGACCCTCTTCGATTCTCCCCCAAGAAATACGAAGCTTAGAGCAACGACGACGATTTTTGTAGGGTTATCTTCATTCTCAGCCCTCTTTAATAAAAATGGTTATCGGTAAACTGACCGACCGACTGACTATCGGTCGATCGGTTTTGTATACACCGAAAAAATGATCAATTTTCTTCATAAACAAAACCAACCTGGTCGGTTCGGCGGCGGTTTGGACGAAAAACCGACCCCGACCGACCGATACTCACCTCAAAGTAAAAGTATGCTAAAACTGTACAACCAAGTAACAAAAGATGTAATAATAATGGAGCATAAACAATAGTAAATAAATGTGCAAGTAGGTAATAAATATGAGATAAAGAAGAGATTTCAAAGTAGTGTCAATCTTGTGAGGAGAAATTGCGTTTACTATGCACCCACAATTGAACTTACTCAATAGGAGGAACACAACTTAACACTTTTGTCATGATGCAATCTTTAACTCCTAAGAGTCCTTACAATGCTCTTTCGATGCAAGTGTTTGAGATAAGTTAGAACAAAGGCAGAACCTCGGCAGCCCTAGCGTTAAAAAACTAAAAGAAAACAGTAAAGGAGATACTCCAGGATGGTTTGTGTAAAAGGTCCACAAACAAGTGTCACTCTTGTCCAAGGAATTCTTCTCTCTTTTCTTCTAGTCTTGACCGCCTTTATCTAGACCTCAAGGTCTAGGATTTTTTGTCGAGACAATGTGAGGAGTCGTCGTAATTAGCACCGTGATTTGGGGAAGATAAAATCGAATCTTTAAATGAATTCCATATTGTTCTGCAATTCTGTCAAAAATTTCTTATGCGCCCAAAATGTTGAACGCATTCCTCATGTCTGAGACATTCTTTTGCTTCTGGATTATTCTGGAGTTTTCTTTCATTTGATTATTATGTGGGTGCATTTCTTGATGCATTTTAGGCTTGAAATGATTCCTACACAAAAACACTAGAAAACACATAAAAACTAACAAAACATGACTCTAATATACTTAAAAACTTAGACTTAATTCATGCAAACGTCTCGATTACCGTCACGTCGTTTCAAGTCACGACCATGTTGACTTTCCGTCCAACATTCTAACGAATTTCTACTCGGAAGATAGTTTTAAAATGTTTATTGAAACAGATAAAGTTGAATGTTATTTTTTATAATTTAACCTAAAAATACCTTCACTTTTAGCATTTATTTTTTATTTTTAGTTGCAGTAAAAGTGAAAAACAAGAGAAATTAAATTAGCAAGTCGGCCTAAATTAAGACATTTTTGTAGTTCCTAAAGTAAGACAATTTGTTTGCATAATTAAATAAGTTTATGCATAATTAAATTGAAATGTTTTAATAAGAATCTGTGTGAGACGTGTTTGCGATGGGACTAGGTCAAATAGTTGTAATAGAAAAAAGAAAAACAATTACGGCTTATTATCTCGTGGAAATTTTCTTCTCTTACCCTTTGACCACTTTCAAAATACTTTTTTTTTCTTAATTTTTTAATACACGACACTATTTTATGCAAAAATAATTTCACTTCAAAAATGGAAGATTTGTTTCGAAGTTGTCCATTTACTTTTATTCACTTTTCATTTGTATGATTTCAAAATCAAGCGAGACTTGTAAGTATTGTTGATGTGAAAATTTGGGAAGAGAATGTGGTCTGACTTACACACATTTTTAACTGTGAATTTATAAATTGTTGGGACGAGGTGACTTTCAAAAGAGTTTAGAAAAGTACTAGTGTGGTATCTGTCACGATGACTCTGATGTTTAAATCAGTATCAGAATATTAACAAGCTTTAAAAGAGTTTGGTAGACCATAATAAACTTACTTTCTCCTTAGAGAATTAGGTGATATTTATAGTGATTTGGTGGTCTTCCATTTTTTTCATAGATTTGACCTAGGACTTAGGACGGCAGATTTGACGTCATTAAGGTGGGTCGACCTCGGCATGGTCGACCCTAGTCTTGTGGGCTTTTGGGCCCACAAGACTCTTGCCCAGGGTCTTTGATCGGTGCCCTAGAATTTGACGTCATTTAAGTGGGTTAGCCTCGACATGACCGATCATGTTCTTGGGCTCTTGGACCAAAGCTCACAAAACTCTTGTCCAGGGTCTTTGATCGGTGCCCTAGAATTTGACGTCATTTAAGCGGGTTAGCCTCGACATGACCGATCATGTTCTTGGGCTCTTGGGCCCATATTGAAGTCTGGTCCAAGGCCTCTAAGGACTTTGTGCCTTGGTATATCTTTGGAGGGGTTGACTTCGGCCCCCGACCTTCTGGGTCGATCCTGTTCATCTTTGAGTCTGATTATTTTTATTGGTCTTCCTAGGATAAGTTAGGCCTCAGGTTCACTATTGAATGCAAATTTTTCTTTTGTATGGACTTTGGTTTGCAAGAACCAACTTTGGATCGGATATTTTTCATATGTCTATTTTTCTCTATAACAAGTATAATGTAATTCACTAAAATCTAGATCATATCTAGATCATGGAAATGGACAAGTAAAGATAGTATGATGAAAAAAAAATACATCATTTAAAAGAAGGTTTAAATTTATTTTTTCTACATTAAGTTTTATTTTTCTCACTTTCATAATATAAAAGAAAATCATTAATCCACTTATTATGGATTGATATTAGAGTTATAGATATAACTTAAAATATAAGTTCACTTAATGCCATGCAAAAATAACATTAGGATATCTTGTTTTTAGAGAATTCAAATTCTTTGACTTCTTTAAATACCCAATGTCTAAGTGTCTACAAATCTTCTCCAAAACATCTTTAAATGACAGTTTGATTTCCACAATGTTTTTTTTTTTATGAGGACGTTTAAGAATGTTACATTGTTGTGAAATAAACATAAAAATCTAAATACACAACTCATAAGAATCTAATAGATGACGCATGATCAAAATGATTTTAAACTTTTTTTTTTTAAGTTTAAAGCTCTCCTCTCACCCACAACATTTAAAAGTATAATGTAGAAATATAAAAACAAAATCTAAGTATGAAGAGAAAAATAGAATTTGATTTAGAGTCGGAAGTAACATTGAAGAATGGGTTCATTTTTTTCTTTTTTAGTACATTTAGGTGGGGGAATTCGACCACAAATCTCTTGGTCGTCAACACGTACATATGTCAGCTGAACCATATTCGATTTGTCAAGAATGAGTTCATTTTATGGGGTAGAAAAGGATAAAAGAAATGAAAATGAGGGTTTTTTTTTTTTTTTTTTTGACAATATATTGGGGTGGAGATTGAACCTAGTACCTCATGATCACTAGGTGATACATCGTGTCGTTGAATTATGCTCTTGTTGGCTGATTTGGGTGAGATGTGAAGTGAAATTGAAGGAGACAAAGGCACATGATTTTACCAAAGCAATGGGAATAGCGTGTGAAGTTGGCATGAATCAAAATGAATTGAAATTAATGCTTTGATTGTGTAAAAGAAATAAAAAAGAAAAAGAAAGAGAAAGAGAGAGAGAGAGAGGACCACTCATTATTAAAGATGCTTCCTTCACTTTACTTCAACTTAACCAAAATTTCTTCACACCACCAAACCCTAAATCCAATCCCATCTTTGGCCTTATCCTACTTTTTTTTTTGTTGTTGATCTTTGACCCTCATAGTCATCTCTCAAGTACCTATCATCTTAGTTTCTAAATCAAATTATCATCAACATGTCAATTTTTCTTTGAAAAATAATATTAATTCATGAGATTATATTATTTTGATCCCTTTCCTAATTGACACTCAAGACATTAGATCAATTAGGGCGAGAGCTACTAATTTTCACAAAGATTATCTTATAACTTTTTATCTCATTCCTTCATATACTATTCTTCACTTGGTCCCTGTCTACCACTAATACAACTTTTCGAAGATTAATTAGGTCATCTTTTGATAACCATTTGATTTTTGATTTTTTATTTTTGAAAATTAAGCCTATAAACAATACATTCACATATGAATTTATTGGTTGTATTATCTATCTTTTGAAGTGTTTTCAAAATCGAAGCCAAAATTTGGAAAAAAAAAAAAGAAACTTTCAAAATTTTGTTTTTGTTTTTAAAATTTGGCTAAGAGTTTGTAACTTTTCTTAACAAAAATGAAAATCGTGGTAGAAATTCACATGTAAATGTATAGTTTATAGGCTTATTTTTTTTAAACCAAAAACTACAAATCAAATGGTTATCAGACGAAATCAGGTAGGAATTCTCATGTGGATATATGGTTTATAGGCTTAATTTTTAAAAATTAAAAGCTATAAATCGAATGGTTATCGAACGGAATCTACAATTTAAATTAGTTTTTTTTATTTAAACGTGTCATATCAACATTTAGTCCATCCTAAAATTTGAGGACAACAAATCATAAGAAATGAGGATAAATCCATCTTTTATTGATGAGAAGATTTTATTAATATTACCATATAAATTTGAGAGACAGATATTTAGATGTGGAATATTTAACTACTTACCAAAAGAGCAACAAATGAAGAAAAGCCAAGACTGAATCAACGTTGTTCATATTTGACAAAGTTCCAACCTTTTTTTAGCTCAATTCGATTTCACCCTCAACATTTTGAATTTCCCATTTCCCCATTTTTATTAAACTTCCCAATAAACCCATTTCTCTCTCTACTGTACAGAGCAGCAGAACCAGAGGAGCTCTTGGAAGCCATTGTTTTGCATCAAGCTTCAAGCTTTGTCTTCTCTTTTCATTACTTTTTTTAAAGAAAAGACAGAATTTGGAAATGGGTGACGGATACAATCGCTTCAACCCACAAAATCTTCGCCGAAAAACCATCTTCTTGCCGATGCTCTGTTCGAAGCCGGCGATTAAAGACGGCCGCCCGCCTAGATGCGACCGGGACCGATCGGAGTCATTTTCCGGCGACCCTTTGTCGCCGAGAATCGGATGTATGGGTCAAGTTAAGCGGAATAACAGAGTTGCAGGTCTTCCGATTTCTCACAGGATTTTGATTACTACCAAAAATGCCGTCTTCAACAACAAAAATGGCAACAATCCCAATGTTGGTTACTTCAAGCTGAAGAAATTTTTCTCCAGCAAAAATCTGTTGGCCTCCCCCGCCGACGCCGGCACCGTCACCGTCACCACCAGGTCCACCGGCGGCGCCGCCGCATCGATATCTACGGCGGGTGTTAATGGGTGTGGGAGTAGAAGAAGAGCGGGCCCAAATTGTGCGATTTCGGGTAAGAAGGGTTTTTGTGGAAATGGGAATTGTAATTCACTTAGCGTTGTGGATTTGGATCCGCCGTTGCCGGTGGTCCGGCGAGGGGAGAAGGGCGGCGGAGAAGAAAGAGGGGAAATAATGGAGAATCTTTGGAAGAGGAGGTCAGGTGGGATTGTATTACAGAGCTTACAGATTGAGCAAACTAATCTTCCAAAGCATCGGCTTCAAATTACGACTGTTTGATGAGGAAATTTGAAGTGAGTAATCGTAGATTCAATGGAGAATTTTGTAAATCAATCTGTTTTTTTCTTTCTAGATTTGGTCGTGTCTCAATCTCAATCACGGCTGCTGAAGACAATGTGATTGTTTGTTACTCATTGTTCATAATTTTATTTTTTATTTTTGAGTCACATGTTCCTTCTAAATCACTTTGTTTATATCCTCTGCCTTCCTGAAACAACATATTTGTATCAGATCTTAAGAAAATGACAGACTTGTTCCAAATGAATAATCAATTTGGCAAAACATTATTCAATTTTGATCTCTCCCCATTTCAAGTTTCATTTCATTATGCAGCCAAATGCCTTTTTTTTTAGTTCAATTACATGTGCGTGGAGGAACTCGAACAGCTGAGCTCTCAGTTGAGCGTTTATAAGTTTTTTTTTTTTTTTTTTGAGTACATTCGGGGTGGAGACATTCGAACCACGGATCTCTTGGCCTTCAAAACATACATATGTCAGCCGAGCTTTTATAAATTGAGTTATGATGAAGTTGGCCGAATATTTTTGCAAGTATAACTTATAAATCAACAAGTGAGCATTGTTCTCATTTTTGTTCTTTTTTTTAAAACTCACGTTTTCACCTTGGGAGGAGGATGCAAATGTAATGTATTTAAAAAGAAAATCAGAACTTTTTCCTCAAAAAAAAAAAAATCAGAACTTTTACTCAATGAATCTTCTGCAGTAAAATCTGCTTATTTTTCCAAAGAAAATTTGATTAGAAAGAAAGAACTCTTTTTTCTGCTTTCACCAAAAAGAGTTTTTTCTTTTGGGGATGTGAACTTTAGTAGCAAAGGACATGGAAAAGCAAGATAATCTTTATCTTTCCTTTTGGCCTGCTGCTGTTTAACTTTCTTGTCTACTTGCCACGTCCACTATGGGAATAGTGCTTAGTTCTATCTGTTATTTTGTAATCTAATTTTCATTTCTAATCAAATCTAAAAATAACTTCATTCAAACCTAGAAAACATACATTTTAATAGTAGAAAACATTGAAAGTGTTCAGCAGGTCAACTTGAAGTTGAGTAGACTAAATTATTATAACTCAGTCTACGATACTAAGTATTTACTATTCACCATTATTATAACCATCAACTATAATAACTTACACAGCACCTCAATCAACTCTATAATGCTTAATGTTGACATAATTTAAGTTGTTATATGAGTGTATTTGATAAAAAAAATATTTTAAAAGGTGGGCGTTCATGTACTATTGAAAGATTATCATGCACATAATCCATAATCCATAATCCCACTGTCAAGTCAAGGATTATTTGGAGAACGCTGAAGCAGAAACTATGAAAAATTAGAAAATGGCGAAGTCAAGAATGATATTTTAATACCCTTCCCAAACAGCACCGAATAAAGATTAAAGACTTTTCCAGTAAAAAAAAAGTGTTAATCAAATGTGAAGGGTTACATATAAGTAAAACCGAATTGTCAAGAAATAGAAACTAGTGATGTACAAGACCTAGATTTCTACCATTAATCATTTCAACATGTACAGTATTTGATTGTCCGCCCAGGCTTACATTCAAATGATAGAAATGGCAGCGCTAAAGCTTTATACTAAAATTCTACACTAATATTGTACATACAACAGAGTTATAGGACACCGTCAAGACTTAATAATGGGAGTTTTTGAAAAGAGCTTCAACCCTGGTCTCTGTATGGGGTCCAGATCAATTTGCTCACATCAACCTCTAGGCCCCCACGACCAGCAGCTTTGAGATGGCGTTCGAGCACCTTCGGGTCAGCACATATAACATGCTGCCCTTTCCTGTATTGAATCAACTCCAGGCTCTGAAGTGTGTTCAAAATATCTTCGGCTTTGATAGCTGTCATGTCACTTAGCTCCTGCCATAAAAGGGTTGATCAAGAGCAATTAACATAAATTTTGAGGAACAAAATAACTTCATCAGTTGAATATTTTAAGTTTCGTCAAAGACTGCAAGTAATAGATCGATATCGGACTACAAACACAGTTTCAATAAGAGACAAAAATGCAAACCTTGATAGAGATATTGCCCTTGTGTTTTTTCAAGATGTCTAAAAGAACCCTGGTCCAGTATCCTCTGTAACTCACCAACCCAAGGTCAGAAAGAGGTCTTTCAGGAGTGCCAACTTTACCTTCCTTCTTGGAGAGTTCATAAGCTGATCTCTCAGGTTCATAAAAGATTAAGAACCTCCGTTAAAAACATGGTGAATACGACAATTAAAATAATAATAATAACAAACTGAACTTGAGAAAACGCAGGAAAAAAACAACCAGTGATACTTCTCAATGCTAGAGAACAGAGCTCATCAAGCTTGCTAGTTACAGACACAATTAGCCAAAAAATAGAGTCAGTTTTATGCATGTGAACTTACAAAAAGCTATTAAGAACTTTCCATAGCCCTTCCTTTGATAAGGAGGAAGAGTGAGAATGCAAGCCAAATTATAGGATTCCTCTGAATGCTTTTCCTGCACACCGACGGATATTAGTCACAAAAATAATCCCATACTGATTTCAAACACTTAAAAGGTACGAGAAGTTCTAAATTTGTTCCCAGCTTCTACGTTCTAAAGCAATTTGTTGTAAATTCATCTTACATTTCATTATCCGCATGACATAAGTTTCATTTATTTTTATACCACTCACTATTAGCACTAAAAATCCACAAGCCACCAAAGAAAAAAGAAACCAAAACATGGATATATATATATATATATATATATATATATATATATATATATATATATTTTATATTTGTGAGTGTCCGGGCCAGCTTGCAATAATAAAAAAGGTGTGTATATTCATAGTAGATAAATTAATTTTAAACAAACATTACTAGTATCGTTTCTTTCCCTTTAAAAAAATGTATGATTGGGTAGCCCTACTACATAATATCAGTGAACTCCACCAAAACTGAAAAAATGGGAGGAAAGGCAGGACTAAGCTCAAAATTCCCCAAATATATCCATCCCCAATAGCCAAACAGTTCAGAAATGCTGAGGAATGGACCTATCTTGATTATGAAACTAGAGAGTGGATATCTGTACTTGGCATCTGAGATGAGATTCATATCAACCAGAAGGCAAAAGGATGATGTTAGAGTTTGGATCTTGAAAAATTATTTTCCACATAACCCATGCTTCTTGCTGCTTCACATTGATAAGATAACAGACACCCTTTTTCCTATTCTGGCGCATGCTGGATGGAACCTCCAGATTCCCTTCCATCCCCAAGAAAGAAAGAAAAAAACTTTCTTTAGTCTCTTGCTCTTGGAAAGATTAATTCCCTTGACAGAATAAAAAATATACGTTTATCACCTTAAAGTTTCTTTTTTGTATGAAAATGAAGGTAGGATTCACGACCATCTCTTTCCTTGCAAACAATTTCTCAAGAACCGTGGGTTTACGTTTTCAGCTCTCTAATTTGCGACATTTCCCCATAATATCCAGGACAACTTGATTCAAGCTTTTCTCAGGTCATAGCTTTCAGAACAAACCTAAAACCTATGGAATTGGATAAGGACAGCTGCAGTCTCGTATATTCCGTTCGAAGAAAATAGGTGAGACTTTTAGATGCTCATCTATTGGCGCCTTTTATAATTTTTCTTGCTCCTAGATGGATCTCCCTGTCCAAACTTTTTCATGATTATACTCCCTTTCATATTCAAGCCTATTCGAGAGATTTATGTCTCTGTGGCTGATGATGATGTTTTCTCCTCCCCCTCCCAAAAAATCTATGGAATTGCATAAGGACAGCTACGGTCTGGTCTATTCAGTTTGAAGAAAATAGGCGATATTTTTAGATGCTCGTGTATTGGCTCTTAATTTTTCCCGCTCCTAGATGGATCTCCCTGCCAAACTTTTACATGATTATAACTCCCTTTCATATTCAAGCCTATTCGATTTGTCTCTATGGCTAACGATGATGTTTTCTCCTCCCCCTCCCCCAAAAGAAAAAATAATCATAATAGTAATGAAAGAACAACTCTATTTTCCCATAGATTAGAATCAACTTAATTTGAATAGGAGTAAACCAAAAATTACCTTTGAAAAATATCCAACCATGTGACACCCTCGATCATCACACTCACACAGGACATAAAACAGAAAAAGGTCAACATCGTAGTATAGAGTCTTGTGGTCCAGAAATAACTTTGCTAAGTAACAAAGATTCTGCCCATAAACCTTGTTCTTTTTTCCGTCAACCTGTTTCAGAACAAAAAAATCATATGAGGAATTTCTAATCTACAATAATAAAATCATTTAATTTTATAAGTACAATAATAAAATCATAATTCTATAGCATCAAGTGCATTATTGTTTGTGACAGGTTAAAGGAGGAGAATGGAATTATCATTTCGATTATAATTTAGAAGAGTCTCACGCAATGTGAGTAGAGGAGATGTCAGACTTGCATGAACTGTTAGAATGCAGTAAAAATTCCCACACTGGCATTCATAACCATAACGAAAAGAAATCATAAAACCAGAATGGCACCACTTTTTGTCCAAAAATGAGAAAAGAAAAAAGGAATTGTGATGACGAGATAGTAAAACAATGAGGTGTACAACTGCAGCATGAACAAGCCAAAAGATTGAAAAACTAATCAAGACCATACCTCAAACATTGACAAAGTACCACATCGATATATTTCATCACCAGGAGGATGCTTGAGATCACACTTCCTCTACATGAACAAAAGCACAAAACTTAAGATGATTTGTTTGTGCTTTGTACGTACTGTAAATTCAATCATTTCAAGAAAATGCATTCAATTTTTTGATAATGAAACATGTAAATTCAATCATTTCAAGAAAATGCATTCAATTTTATTTGATGTCTCCGAAGGAGCCATTATGATAAGAAAATACATCTTATTTCCTTTCCAACGACCTTATTATAATTGTTGAAGGTCCTCGAAGGAACATGTTAGGATACTTCCTAACTAGCTATAATAACCGAGTTACAAGATAAACAAGTATTCGAGGTACTTGCACCCTCCCTCTTGAGAACACTCTCTCAAGCCCTAATTCACTATTCAATAGCCTACTTTCCTCAAGAGCCTCTCCCTCTATTTATAACCCCATACCCTAACCCACTCTCTAGCTAATTACCCTTATGCCCCTACTACTATTTCCCCTATTAGTACCCTTACATTACTCCCTCCTTGAAAACACACCTTGTCCTCAAGGTGTGGGTTACAACCCTTACAACCCCAGACGAACCTCTCAAAAACAGTAAATGAAAAACCCAAAGATAACAAACAACAATTATTGAAAACAATTTCTCATATCCAGCCAACACATGAAAACAACCCTCTGCCCACACTCCCTTCTTTGAAACAACAGCCCTCTGTCCCTTGGTTTTATCGTTGTTAGGGCTAGTTTTATTTGCCCACATTTCCATCTTTTCTTCGTGATTAGCCTCCTCCCATCCTTCTGCCGTTTCTTTCTTCTTACTTGATGTAGCCTAAGTGACTAAGGAGAGTTCTCTCCAAGAATCTTATTATGAATCAAAAGTTAATGAATACATGAGAGGGATTCTCTATTTATAGAGAATGAAAGTAAACTAAAAGGATTAACCATGAGTAATATGAATTTACCCCTAATCCTACTACATCATTCTATCCCTCCAAAAAAAAAAACTCGTCCTCGAGTTTTAAAAAAAAAATGAAAATAGGTAGAAACAAGCGAACTGCCCGACTAGAAAGATGTTTCAGTCGATGGTTGCAAAAAACTCCAACTGAAAATTGCGTTCTAATTTCATCAACACGTCAAGGTGTACCAATGCTCCCCAAAGTTTGGATTCTATGCCAAAAGTCTTGCCAATCCAAAATCATATGTAATAGGATCCAGTAGTCTTCAAAAATTCCTCCAAATACACATACCTTTTTAGTGAAACAAAGTTCAACTGCTTTCATAAAGATGTCTTCCTGACTTGACCAAATTTGTGAAGGATTTAGTCTTTCATGTAACAAATCAAAATTAGATTTTTGAAGGAATTTTCTTGAAAATTCTCTTGAAGTTCCAAACTTAACAATAGTACCCTTCTTTGAATATCTTCCAACATCAACCTCAAGAATTTCAACAAGGTTTTTCTCCACTGCAGTTTCATGGATTTGGTTCTGAAAATTTTCCAGCCCCAAATTTTCTTCCACAATAGTAAAAAGATTAATTATCCAAACAGATTAATATTTCATCTTCTTCGTCAAAATACTCAGCAAAATTCAAAAGGAATTGATCTTCCATGACATTCGAACTTATCTGATGGTGTTCATCATCCAAGAGTAAATCATTGAGGTCAATAAATGAGTAGACAAATCATTCTGATGAAGATCTTGAATAAATGTTCCAACAATACCATCAATATCATTAACATCATCGTTTCTTTCAATTCTTTTTCAATTCTTTTTCAACTTTATCTTCTTCATCAAAATAATTTTCAAATTGTAGAAAACACTCATCTTCTTTGTTGAAAAAACCAGAATCTTTAAGATCAAATCCATGAAAAAAATCATCTTCTTCGTTGGAACAATTGGAATCTTGAACCAAGAAACCTTCATTTCGACATTCTTCTTCGTTGGAACAATTGGAATCTTGAACCAAGAAACCTTCATTTCGACATTTTTGGAGTTTATCATGATAAAAGATGTTCCCAACATTTTTTGGAAGGTGGACTTTTTGTTCTTGGATCATTTCTTTTTGTCTATCTTCACAGTTTTGATGTGTATCGTCGTGGTAAAAAACTTCTTTTCTCGAACTTTTAGAATCTTGATTTATGAATCTTGAAAATTGGTGTTCTAGAGGCCTCTCCATTGTATTTTCTTGAATCTTTCTCATATGATCGGTAGGTTCTTGACTTCGGTTGAATTCTCCATCTTCTTGACTGCTACTTTTAAAATCTGTCATTCTTACCTTTTCGGGTTCTTGTTGTTTGGTTGTAAAACGATCCAAATTGTTAGATACATTTCCCAAAAGACGCCATATTTCATCCATTCCATTTTTGAATTCCTTACGCCGGATTTTATCATGGTTGTTGTAGTGTCTGTCATGATTTCCTTCAATTTTTGTCTCCAATGAGCGTGATTCACATTCAAAGGAAACTTTTCTGGTCTTGAACTTCTTTCTTGTGTTGTAAATTCGCGTTCTTGGCAATTTCTTGAACATTCTTGAAGTTGCAACATGGTCTTCTTCTTCGGAATCACTAGAGTCACTACAATAAGAATTCCAATGTAAATCTTGATAGGATCTTTGAAAGAATCGAACATGGATCAAGTTGTTATGTTGAAATTCATCTTCCGAATCGCTAGAATCACTACAATAAGAATTCCAATGTAGATCTTGATATGATCTTTGAAAGAATCGAGCATGGGTCGAGTTGTTATGTTGAAAGTCATCTTTTGAATCGCTAGAATCAAAATTCCAGCATTGTTCTTGAATGTATTTGTGGTTTTCTTGGCTATATCGATCGTTGTATCTCTTCTTGGACATCTTTCTTGTCTTGTAATTCTCCATTCTTGATGAATCTTCTTTAAAAGGGTTCCCCTTGTAATTAGGTGTACGCTGTTCAGCAACGAGCACAACTCACGAAGCTCCCTCTTGCGATCTGCGCCAATAAGAGTTTCCCGGTCTTTCACCGGCGGCAGTCAACGTTGGCCCAGACGGTCGCTCTGATACCAATTTGATGTACCCTAAGTGACTAAGGAGAGTTCTCTCCAAGAATCTATCCAAGAATCTTATTATGAATCAAAAGTTAATGAATACATGAGAGGGATTCTCTATTTATAGAGAATGAAAAGTAAACTAAAAGGATTAACCATGAGTAATATGAACTTACCCCTAATCCTACTACATCATTACTCTTGCGTCGGCAGCGATGCCAAGTCTTCAACTCAAGACATAGCAGCAGCAACCAAGGGAGATTTGGAGACCCATTGCCGATGATTTCTCCTTGCCGGCTAACCTTCTTCGAATACTCCTCATTTGCCGTCTTGAAAGCATTTGTAGAAATAACATCCCGTACCTTAAATTTTGCGTCCAGGTTGATCTGTCCAAGCCAAGGAAGTTCATTAAAATAGACCTTCTGTTTCTCCAATGGGCTAAGCCCATAGTTTGCTTGCGGAAGTAAGGCCAAAAATAGCCCATCCATACAAAGCCAGCTCCTTCCATTCATTAAACAGAGGGCAACATTGACCTTTCTTAGTTGGTTTGGCCCCACCCTTAATCCCACCCCATTAATCTTCCCGTGAAGTGACCCAGCAAATTTAAATTGTTCTGGCCCAAGCCCAATAAGCTTATTTCTTAGCAAAAACTCCCGTGATGTAACCCTAAACTTCCATGGTTTTTGTGCCGCCACCACCAATGCTGCAAGTCCTTCTTCATCCAACTGACATCCAACCCTTCTGATTCTGACCATGTTCCCGCCGGCTTATTTTCTTTCCTCGACCGATTATCCTTCCATCGCCGCCAAGCACCTTCTGCCATTTTCAGCATACAGAACTTTTTCGACCGCCCTTCGCCTTGCTCTTCTGACCATAACAACCTTTGTCGTCGGCCATGAAGTTTCGTCTCCGGCCACAAATTTTGGCAACGACCACTACCGATCTTTTCTCTCTTTTTCTTTCGACACTTAAGGCTACAGAAAGGTGGTCCTCTCCATATTGGCCAATGATTCCACTTCGACATTCCGGATAACACTTCAGCCCATACGTCGGTGACCTTCGAACTTCGATATATTGCAGGTCGGCCTCTCATCAGTTGCTTCCCTCCAATTTCTTTCTTTCTTCTTAGCTTCATCTTCCCAACTGTGATCCTCCTTTGTAGTTTCAGAAACCATTCTACTTCTCTTTCGCGTTTTCTGATTCTCTTCCATACAACATCATTCTTTCGATTCTTAACTTTTGTCAATGACTTCTCACCTTCTCCATCTTTGTTACTCTTTCGAGTATTTAGATGCTTCTTACATTTGTTTTTCAGTTTCTCTTTCACCGCCAACAACTTCGGCTTCTTTTTGCCCCTGATTTTGACTCCATCTGTTATCCTTTTCGGAGGTACCTTCTCATACAATCCGCATCTTCCAGCCAATGATTTCTGGATGATTTTGCTGTTCATCCTTGATTCCAACTGATTTTCCTTGCAAATTCTCTCCTCCGTTGGTTCCTCGTGCTCTTCAACTTGACTTGGATCTTCCTTACTAGATTCCTGTTCTCTTTCCATCTTTTGGTGATTCCAGTCTTCAGACCATTTCCGTAATCCTCTCACCGACTGTCTTATAATTTCGAACTCTTCTTGTATTGCATCCAAGAGTCTCTGAATCTTATTCTCTCGATACATTGCTGGAAGCGATGCCCCAGGACGAGCGAGCTCTGATACCATTTGTTAGGATACTTCCTAACTAGCTATAATAATCGAGTTACAAGATAAACAAGTATTCGAGGTACTTGCACCCTCCCTCTTGAGAACACTCTCTCAAGCCCTAATTCACTATTCAATAGCCTACTTTCCTCAAGAGCCTCTCCCTCTATTTATAACCCCATACCCTAACCCACTCTCTAGCTAATTACCCTTATGCCCCTACTACTATTTCCCCTATTAGTACCCTTACAGAACAACCTTATTATATTTGTCTATATTATAAATACAGAAAATACAGTGCTTTTAATATTGAAATAAAAATGTCATTGTATGACGATATATAAGGTGATAGCTGAATCTACATCTATAGGTATCTGTGTGCGTACATATATAAATTGTTGGCTTAACATGAAACAAAAACGTTGGACAATCCTAATCCCATAAAATGAATATATGCAGTCCTAAATCAAGCTGCCCTGCCACACATCAACAATCAATCTCTCACAATTAATGCTCGCATCTCAAATTGGGGACAGGTAAAATCATTTGCCAAGAACAAGATGTTTTTTGATTCAAGCACAAGTGCACAACTGACATTTCCTACTTTAAAACATGGAAGATGAAGCCATCAGGCAGGAAGTAAGGCCAATGGTAAAAAATGTTCAACAACTCTTTAAACATCAACTATTTAATTAAAGCATAACTGAGCAAATAAATTCGTCCAACCAGTTGGACATTTAACAAAAATAAGGTCCAAAACATGAAATTACGAAAAGATGCGCCTTGTACATGATTCCATGAAGATTAAAAGAAAAATCATATTCCCAAAACATATCAGCAATCAGCACCAGATGGGTTTTATGGTCCCACACAAAAGTTCAAAGTTCTATCTACAGATACTGCTAATTCATAAACAACAAGACAAGATTTGGAGAACATCTCACCATATGTCTCTGGAGCTGCTCTTTGCGCTTCATGAAATTTAGACAAAACTCACAAAAATAGAGCTTTGTGGTGTCATTGTATTCTGGTGGAAAGGGGGAGAAATACCACGTCTCAATCTCATATCTTCCAAGTTCAATTGTTGCAATATTTTTCACTTTCGTAAATTCTTCATGCTCCCTCAAGCTGGCAGCATCAAGTTCCTCGTGACCCTACAAGATTGAGAAAAGATAAGAACACATTTCATAATTTTTCTTTTTGATAAGAAACAATTTCATTGATAACACATTTCATAATGAAGGCAGGGAAATTTTGTTTAGACACTCCAATTGAATTGAAACAAGGAAACCAAAATGTGGGGAAATCTAAATGCACAAGCATCATGAAAGAAGCAAATGCCAGAATCTCATCTCCCAAACACTATTGGCAACGTACAGCGCTGAAAACGCTACAGAAGAAATAGAAGCGCATCAAAGACTCTAATTTAGTGCCTTGTTTAGACACTCCAATTAATATCACAACACCTAAATATCAACCTTCTCTTTACTACACCATCTAACAGAATTACCTACTACTGACAAGAGAGTTTCATGCTAGCCCTTCCACCTGGTGGATGTGATAAGGAATTATTTTACCTACTGCTGGAAAACACCCATGAACTATTGTCTCTTATAATGGATTACACATCAATTAGTAGTTTAAGCCATTACATATAGGATCTTGAACAAAGGACTGACCGCATCCTTAAAAAAGCATACCTCAACATGTGTTTCGTCAATCTTCCGCTTCTGGTGTCGGGTCATCTTCAGTCCTGTTACCTTCAAGTGCAGGAATAAGATTCTCATATTAAATACTTACAAGTAAAACATGGCTTCTAAAAGGTCCAAATCATACCCAAGGATAACCTTAAAGTTTTCCATGCAAAACAGTGACAGAGCTTCAGAAGTTGACTGGTTGAATTTTAAAAAATGAAGGGGGAAGGAAAACAAAATTTACCTTGTCCTCCACTTTCTCATCAACAACTGTCTCAACTGAATCAAGATCAAGTTGGTCAAGCTTCACCCACTCATCAAGTCTCCTATTGACTGTCACAAAACCCAGATAAGGAGAAAGAAAGAAAACTCCAAACTCCACATAGCAACGAACACTACGGTTAAAGAAAAATAGGGGGCACCCATGTATTTATCAATTAACCGGTCCATGAGAGAAAAGGCAAAAATCCCATTGCTGCAAAAGCTACTTGTCTCACTCAATCCAAAGGTCGTACTCCCTAAATTGACCAAATGTGAATAAGCCCTAATTCACCAGGCAAACCCTAAAAAACCCATGAAACAAATTTGGGGACCCAAAAAGAAAAAGAAAAAAATCATCTCTAATTCCTCATTCGAGCATGATTCTTCCACCACAGAAAATAAAATACCTACATACCAAAGCAAACTTCAGAAGAAGGAGTAGCTTACACTCGGTGTAATGGACATAGTATTCGTAATCACTAAAACCAATGGCCAGCAACTTCCGACGCTCGATAACCTTGACGGGATGGTACTTGGAGTCCCTCCAGCGGCACATGACGCGGGTCCCGACCTCCAGAGGAAGCATGGAGGAGAGACGCTTCTTCGTCGGAGGCAATTCTTTAGGTTTCTCAGGCGCCGCTCCGTTTGGTTCGTTAGAAGTCTGGTTCATACCGTCGGCGGGAACTGGCTTTTGACGACCGTCGGCAGAAGCGGCGGCGGATCCATTTTCCCCATTGGTTGATTGGACGTCTATCGAGCCCATCGTGAGCTTGGGGCTTCTTCGTATGAAGAGGCAGACCACGGAAACCGTCGCATACGGCAGCGCCTCTTTTTTATTCGTTTTTTTTTATTTAATTTTTTTTAATACAAAAATTCTCTTTCGAGTTCGGAACAATATTGGACAAATTAAATCGTACTCTCTCTCTCTCTCTCTCTCTATATATATATATATATATATTTTTATTAGTTTTTTTTTTTTCAAAAAAAAACTCATACATATAAATACCTTTCAATAATAATATTCATCCATTCCTAAATGGGTAATAAATATCTTATGTACTTTTATTTGACAAGTGTGAAAAATTATTCATCTCATAGTTGTCTTATTGCCAAATTGAGCTCGCTAAATTGAGCTAAGTTTGTGACTTAGATAACATGTGGGGTGGGAGATTGAACCTAAAACCTCAAAATATCATGTCAGTTGAGCTATGTTAATTAAAATTAGTTGTCTGGTAATAATTGTTGGATGTGTATTTAAAAATTTGCATGTTTCCTAATAGTGTTTCTCTCATACGTTTAATGATGCAAAATTGATAGCTATATTGTGGCAATCCTCTCTAAGAATTTCTCAAAGACTACATTCAAATTTAAATAATTATTAATTTTCAATATAACATTGCTTTTACATAAATATAAAATGTAATAAAATTATAAATTATGGTTAAATTATAAATTCCATGTCGAATTTTTAAAATCGTTTATTCAATTATTTTTATACTTATAAAAAATTTCTAAAAAGTTTGAGTTATATTTATTTATTATTATTATTATTTTTAGTGGGTATGTATTTAATCTTTAGATTTAAAAGATTATAATTCTCAATGTTTGAACTACTTTAAATAATATTAGTCAACCTGTCACATAGATCTTGATTTAAAAACACAATTCAAAATTTTAAAATATATTCAATAATGAAGTAAACTCATAATTTGGATTCAAGAAGACCAAACTTATAACTTAACTTAAGTAGATTAAGAATAAAGATAGAAACTAAAAACTTAAACAAAACAAATCAATACCAAAGTTGTCCAATTTTTCTCAAGTTCAGTTATCGATCAAACCAAGCCAAATTTAACACCCAAATTATAATTCTTCTGTACCTAGCTGATAAACTTCATTGTTCTAATTCCTCAAACCACGGAAATAATAAAAATCTCCAACCAAACAAATCGATACAAATAATAATATACCTAATCTCTTTTCTTGTTTAGTTCAACAATGGGTAGATTAGAAAGAATTCGAATATCGCATCTAATGCCTTTACCAGTTGAGTTATACTCGTGTTGACAAAATTTTCTAATCTCATTAATCAAACGGATAAAAAGAAATAGGGCAAATTATGAGCTTGAGCGTTGAGCATTATTGTACTATTTAGAAGTGGGTAGAGAGTAGGATGGAAGAGGATGGGGACAGAATGATTGATTGCGTATCAATTATACACCAACTTTACAAATGGTAGCATCACAGCAGCAACTCTTTTTTTCTTTCCCTCCCCAACTCCTACAAACAATCACTAATACTACTAAAAATTCGACTCTACCCACCAGGAAGACAACAATCTCAAAGACGAGGACAAACTCAATCTGCCCTCGTTTCAACATTTAACCATATGACTCTACCCACCTGTACAATTACTCTCAATGTCGAATGTACATCTTCCCATGCCAAAACTTTCGTTGCCCAAGTCAAAACCCGGCGCCCCGCTGGAGTCCATCATTCCAGCATTCCCCCTGCTGCTCTTCTCCATCGCCATGTCGCTTGTTCTCGGACTCAGTTTACAAGCAGGATATGGGTCCGAGGCATATGGATGTTTGGCCTCCGACGTGTAAATCTGAAACATATGAAATGCCTTCTCCAACTACCTATCGCATTTCGGTGGCTCGGCAGAACCTGTTTCCTGGTTGGCCTGCTTCTCCTTGGCAAGGACATCAGCAGGAACATACAGGTACTGTTTAGGTAAAAGAGAGTTCTTCATTGATGCTTGGTCCGACGTCATTACCAGCTCTTTCTGAAATGTCTCGGCATGCTGCGGTTCATAATATCCAAATCAGGATCATGCACATAATTGAATTTACAAC
Organism: Herpetospermum pedunculosum; assembly: GCA_028017165.1. Lineage (NCBI taxonomy): Eukaryota > Viridiplantae > Streptophyta > Magnoliopsida > Cucurbitales > Cucurbitaceae > Herpetospermum > Herpetospermum pedunculosum. The sequence continues at coordinate 68,009,079 of CM051523.1, read as the reverse complement.
CTCAGTAGGTAATAACAAGCAAGAAGAAGGGAAATATAATACCGTACCTTTCTAGACTTAAACCTTAATCCTCCAACCTCTCCAACATTACGGGATGTAGTAGTTGAAGATCTCTGAGGTATTTGCTTCCCAGCAAACTGACCCCTGTCTGCAAATTTTCGGGAGAACGGGTTCTGAGATGTGGAACTGTCATCGTCAGTCTTTTGCCCAGTGTCTAAAGACAACGGTACTTTGTTCCGGTGCTTGATCGAAACTGTGCTGTCCACAGTTATATCATCTGATCTCTGCACAGCTTCACTGCACGATTTTAAATCTTCCACGTGCCCCTTTAGTGATGTGGTAGCTGATTCAGAACTAACTTCAGGTAGGAAGAAAGGAGTGTGAACTAGTACGGATCGTGCAACGTGGTCTCTTTTAAAAGCAAGAACATCATGTGAACAAAGAACCAGGTCCCTCTGCAAACATACAAAACAAACATCTGACTCATTTTGTAGAAATTTCCCATTTATACTCCCTAAATAATGCCATATGACATTACTCCTGTCCGTAGATCTTAACACTAAGTCTGCAATTTCTTTTTCATTTTTTAATAACAGTGGTATTACCCGTCACCCTAATCCACCCAAGATCTAGTACATTACTAAGCTAGTTCTTTTATTTATATCACAGTATTCAGAATGCCCATAAGTGGCAAATGCTTTGAATCAACAGTTGAGCCCAATTGAACATTAAGTTTATTAAATGCATGCGGCTTCCTGATGTGTTCTTTCCAAACTATTTCCAAATTATTTAATTTCTGAGATAAATTCTCTAATTGGAAAGCTTTTTGGTTTGTATTGTTATTGTTTTGAGACTACTATTTGTGCGTAAGGTAGGCGGTATTCTTGGTGAAAGTTGATAGTTTGTAGCTTTTCAAATCTCAATGAAAAGTTTTGGGCACTTGACAAAAAAAAAAAAAAAAAAAAAAAAAAAAAAAAAAGCAAAAAAAAAACCACCTATAGGAAAGATATAAACTTAAACTAGTTTTTTAGCTAAAAATGGCATACCTTGATCTTCTCACGCTTGATGATTCTCTCGCAGAGTAGGCGTAGCCTCTCAAGTTCAACCTGCAAAAGAAGAAAACGAAGAATTCAACAATTTTCTACAGTTCAACATCTATTGTAAGAAACCTGGTTTCAGATATAAGCAAAAGAAGAAGACGTATAGCTAAAGTCAAGCCAGTGAAAACCAAATGAGAAGTTCAAACATAAAGACATGCATGAAAGGACATACACGAGGCATAGCATGTACTATTTTCACGTGACAACCGTCTAACCCTAATACATTTGATTACCAAGGGAATCCATAAGATATTAAATCCTACATAAGTGTCATTGATCATTGTGGCTTTAATTCCCTCTACGCCTTTATTATTTATATTGACCACCAGATTAACCCATGATGGTTAGAATGTGTAATTTAAACATGCTTACTAACATTGATAACAAAAACAAATTAATATTCTAGGACTCTAGGAGCACTCCTCAACCACCAATATTTGATTTTAGCTAAGCATTGCACCACCAAAGAAATGTAGCGTAGTGAAGGCCTACTGTTCTTTCCAATCCAGCCGTCGCCATATACCAAAAGCAATTTTGACACAATAACATCACCCAGCAGAAAATACACTTTATTGACCACTAAACCCATGGTAGTCGAGCATTCCTCAACCACCAATATTTTATTTCAGTTATGCATTTTTTTTTTTATGAATAGAACTTTTATGGAGAAAAACGTGAAAGAAAACAAGGGAATAAAAAAATAATGCCCACAAAAGGGAGCCACAAACTAAAAAAAAGGGGCTTCAATCCAACAAAATAAAGACCTAGAGTATTACAAAAAGATCTCACCACTAAAGCCCAGAGAGAAACATAAATCTAACATGGTACCAAACATCACTAGAAGATCTCTTTCGACCCCAAAGATTCTATTATTCATCTTGACCTACAAAATCTCACACTGGTCTAACAAAATAGCACACACCTCAGCTCGCCACAAAACAACCCTTTCTCACGAAAAGGCAAATGGAGAAAGAGCTCCTCAATCGTTTTCTACAACTCTGAGAGCTAGCAAAGTGAAAGTCGAATGCCTCAAAGAAACAACTCCAATAGCACCTACAAAAACACATCTACGGTGTATTGATCAAGATCCTCTTCTACTGCCCTCCAGCAAAGAAGACAACAATGTTGCCCAACCAAGGTGTTAACTCTTATGTGCATAACCTGTTGCACGAAGAACTCAGCCTTTTTGGGAATCTTCACCATCCATACAGAGGAAAAAATAGAACCACTCAACGAGCAGGAACTGACCAAAAACCGTAAGAAGAAACGGCAGGAAAATCCTTTGGATGGACAAGGACTCCAAAGGCAAACGACCCTTGCCTGGGCTTAAAGCGACACTCCTCAAGTAAAGATAACATAGCCAGAACATTTGTCGTTTCTCTATCAGTCAACCGAACCCCAAGGAGAAAGAAGGAGAGCTCTCAAAATGAGAAAGGATAGAAACCACTTTGGGGGTGTTTGGCCCACGGACTTGTTGGAGAAGGAGTTGGGAGGAGAAGTTAACTCCCAGTTTGGCCCACGGACTTGTTGAACTCGGATAAAAAATATCAACTCCCCAGACTTCAACAGTAATTACTATTCAACTCTGTCCCATTTTTCGAGGCAACACATTTCTCTCTCTTTTTCTTTCTCTCCCTCCCTCCCTCCCACAATATTTTTAATTATTTAGAATAAAAAAACGTAATTTAAATAAATTCGGTAAAATGTGAAAAATTGCATTCTTAAAATTTATTGGAAGAAAAGTCTTTAACAATGAAAATATGGAAAATTACAGAAAAAAAAAAAAAAAAAAATTTGTACAAAAAAATAGCTAAAATAAACCGTCATTATTGAGATGTTGATTTCCGGGTGCAATAGATTCAAATGGAATGACGAGTTTAAGAGGGTGGAGGCGGAAAAAGATGTGTTTGACACATGAGTCGGAGTAAGACTATACTATGTGTTGTTATTTTTTTTTTCTTTAAAGAAGTTTGTAAAATATACCTACATTAATAAAAACAAAAAATCTCAATCTTAAAATTCATAAAATTAAAGATGAGTCCTAACAAAAATGGATATATATAAATTCTAAAAATAAAATTTGTTATTTTTATTTTATTTATCATTTACAAATTTGTTTGAAGACAACAAAAAAAAAAAAAAAAATTGAACACAATACTTTCCATTATTTTTTCACACATTGTGTTAAAAAAAAAAAAAAAAAAATTGTCTGTCTTCAAATATATTTGATAATCAATGTGAAAAAATAATGAGAAGTATTGTGTTCAAATTTATTTTTTGTTGTCTTCAAAGAAATTTGTAAATGATAAATAAAATAAAAATAAAAAATTTCATTTTTAGAATTTATTGGAATTGGAATAATTCGTTAATAATGAAATTTTGAAAGTTTGTAGAAAAAATTTGTGTAGAAGAAAGCAGCTAAAATAAACTCAAACTTCAGAACTTCAAGTTCAACAACTCCCTGCCCCAAACACACCACAGACTTCAGAACTCTAGACTAAACAACTCCCTGCCCCAAACACACATACTTCAGAACTCCCCAGACTAAACAACTCCAACTCCCTCAACTCCTTGGGCCAAACGCCCCCTTAATGATTACTCAACGAGGACAACTAATATAACTAAGGAAACCTGGAGCAGAGGTTTATCCCCCAACCACCTATAAGTATCTCTCTCATCTCCCACAACACACCTGAACAAACGGGGAAAGAAAAAGGAAGCTCAACCAAAATAGCTTACCGCGAGTTTATCGAAGTGCATCTAACCCCACCGACGTTCCATTCAAAAGAATGAGCACCGTACTTGCTAAATATCACCTTGTGCCAAGAGGGATCAAAATCATGATGGAACCACCAAAGCAAAGTAGCCAACAGGGTCTTGTTTCTAGTCCTCATGTGACCTATGCCTAACCCCCCAAGGTCACCGACTTAGGCACCACCTCCCATCTCATAAGGTGCGACCTTGCCCCTCGTCAATCCCTTCCCATAAGAAATATATCATCAATTTCTTGATTGCCTTCCTAACTGCATTAGGGACTGTAACAGGGACATAAAGTAAATCGAGATGCCACTCAGGACCGACTGAATATTTTTTTCAAACAACCCTAAGCTGGGGGAAGAGCCACCAAAGAGAGCTACTGACAAAAAGCCTTCCAATTAAGTGTGCAAGGGAAATCGAAAAATTGCTTAAACTCACCGGAACCTCCTTCGATTTGGGTTGGAACCAGTTCGGTTTGGCAGTTCTGGTTTGCCCATAAGAAAAATATATTACATCTGGTCGGCTTTGGGTTTGGCAAGACTGGACCGATTACACCCGAGCAGACCGAGAGTATTTATATTAAAAATCAAATACCTTTCAAATAACATTGATGATCCATTTAGCTTTAAAATTCGTCTGGTAACCTCAAGATCTTCCGTTCAAGCTAGCGTGAACACATCTTTTTTTCAAATATTTAGTGATTCACGGCCTTCCAGTCAACTCAATGACCCAAGCAAGCACAACAACCCAAATCCTAACTCAGTGCCCTAGGCCCAACCGCATGAAATTAATGTGCCAGACAAGACCGGTTATGCTCCGCCTCCAACCCGATTGTGCATGTCTGGGATGGGCAGGCGAACTGCAGTTCAATTATGCTTCATGTGGCAGTTCGATTCAGTTTTCCTATTTTTCTTTATATTTGAGCATTTCGGCTTCGATTCAGGACTCAAACCGAGTCAAACCGAACCAATTGCACCCCTACTTCCAATCAAGAAGGATCGGAGAGAGGATAATTACAAAATAAATCATTGAAGCTATGACACCACCAAGAAGCGTTTAGTTGTACTAAATCCCAAAAAGTATAAAAAGGAGTAGTCTTCTCTTCAAAAATCCTTTCGTTCAAGCCCCATAAGAGGCCTCTAGAAGCAAAGTTCCACAAAATCCTAGACTTCCCTTTCAAATTTCAGCCACACAACGACTCCAACAACCAATCCTCCACCCGATTGGGAAGACAAATATGATGATCAAAGAGGCTAAACAATATATACCACGTGAACCAAGGATTCAACATTCTCCAAACAGAGGGAGCAACTGAATAAGGGTAAGCCTCCCCACCTTTGGAGAAAACTCTTCCTCCAAGATGCGAGTACCTTTCGAATCTAGCCTATGACAGGGTCCTTAAACGTAAGGCTCCTAGGGTTGTGCCCGAGGGGAGGACCTCAATAGGAAGGAAAGGCCCAACCTCACACCCCACAAAGATTGCCCATCTACCCAACTTGACAGGATCATAATTTAGACCTAAGAAATGTTGCATAATCACGATTCACGGCCTTCTGTTGATCCAATCCAACAGTCTAGCAATCGCCAACATATACCAAAAGCAATTTTGACATGGTAACATCAAAGCAGCAGAAAAATATACACTTGAGAGACAAGTCCTTCAGTTCAATACCAAAAAGTCTCCAACACACAAATTCATAAAGTTACAAAACTGGATTGTGGAGCCCACTGCATAGGAAACATATTTAAGATCTCGCAAGCACATAGGCCCGGGTCTTGAAAACCCACAACTACTTGGAAAGTTGGAAGTCAGCCCCATGCGTTAAGTATAAATAATCGAACAAGATGCTACAAAGACCATGAAGAAGAGAAAATGGACCCACAGAAATAATGAAATTGGTTTCACAATTATAATTAAAAAAATCATATCATAAATGGTTACGACAAGGAACCTCTTCAAATATAATTTGAAATCACTTCTTACATTAATGATTAACCAATTAGATATGACGGATGTAACATAATTACGAAAAAAATAGTTAAAAGTTTGAAACTACAAGATTAATCATCTAATCCAGCATAATCTATAAAAAAACATAACTTCCACATAAATGTAATCTTAAGACATAAGCATCATATCTGATTTCATATGAAATTAATAGAATGGAAATAGAGTTACCCTAATTTGCTTGACTCTATTCAATTCCTCGATTCCATGTGTTTGGTTCTCAGCCTGCCCATGTTCGTTCAATGTCAGATGTCACAATTGTATGCAGCAAGAATAGAAATCATAACAAGACAGAGTATAAACCTTTGCTCTCTGCTCTGAGCTATGTTTTTCACAATATGCCCTGTGCTGCAACTTACCACCAGAAGTCTTTACAGTCATGTAACATCCAGCACTTCTAGCGCATGAGGGATGAAAAGTGGACTGACAATGACCATAATTGCACTGAAGATGATGAAATGAAGGAACTTTAACCATCATAATATTCAATAAGGCAAAATGTAGTGGGAAAACGGGAATTACGACACTACTATAATTTAAAACTGGCATATTGAGCAAAAATAGTTCGTTAGACCTTCAAACAGACACCATGCTTGCGGTGACAAATATAGCAAGAGTCCACCCCCTTTGAAACTGTCTCCTGGAATTCCATAAAGAGAGGTAGAATTGAAGATTTAAAATCAACCATAAGTACCAATTCTCAAACAAATGATTTTTAACTTATGGAAATATATACACACATATAATCAATAGTAAAATGATAACACTGGCAATTTTACATACCATTCCTCCCACAGGATTTGCTTGTCCTCTTTTGAAAGTTGATTCGAAGACCCACTACAAGATGATACATTAAGTAAACTCAAATTAATGCATATTTGAAGAGGATGTATAAAAATAACTTTTCCCATAGATTGGCCTTATCCTCTATAGAGTGAGGATAATAATACTTATTAAATTTTAAGAGCACATGCACTATCTTTGACATCTTTCTGAATGACAGAAGAGAAAGCAAGAAAAATGAGAAGGAAAATACCATAGATTAATTATGCATTTTTGTTAAATCACTAATCAACCCAACTCAAAAGCTTAAGCTGATAGTTTATGGTAAATTTAATTATATCAACATTTTGACACTCCCCTCACTTGTGAACTTGAAAATTTGTAGAAGGTCCAACAAGTGGAATTCAATATTAATTGGGGAGGAAATGACAAGTTTGATACCATGTTAAATCATCAATCAATCCAAGAGCTTAAGCCGATGGGTTACGATAAAATTAATTATATCAATGATCTAACAACTATATTCCCCAATAGAAAATAAGAAGATTCCTTAAAATTTTCAAAAATCATTTTACCTCTGCACAGAAGGCATGGACCCACTGGCCATCAGATGATTTCCTGAATGCACCTGTGGTGCCACCACATAGACCGCATTCTGCAACAAAATATGATTTCTCCCAAAAATTGACAACTGGCGCTCCCGACCCTCTTGATAGTGACAATTTTTCACATAATTCACAACACCATGGGCCTGAGGACTCTTTAACAGTTCGATAGCAATCCAGATGTACAGCAACCTGCTAAAGACACCATCTGTCAATCAAATATAATTTTTTTTCCCTTTTTCACAGAAACATGCAGACGAAGTATGAAAACCTTGCAGCTAGAGCAGACTAAAATTGGCTTTAATATTGTCTCTGGCCGCCTGCAGATGTCACAGGATCTAGCATGTTCTTTACAGAAATCTGACTCTAATGAAGTTTTTGGGAGAGCAACCTTTGTAAGTGTTTCTTTTGCACGAGGCATCAACTGGGAAGAATTACAAAACAATTCATCGTTAGTTACTTCTCAACAGATATGACATAAAAGTGCAGTAAAGAGCCCCAGTTAAAATCATCAAAAAAACCTCTCTATGAGTGGATTCTTCGAATACATCTTTTCTGAATGATGACATCCTAGAAGAGGCGGCAGCAGCAGCAGTCGCAGCAGCTAGTACAGCCTGTGCTTCCTTATGTCTTCTCTCTTTCTTACCCTGTTTCTTTGCTTCTTTGAGCTCACTGAAATACTGATTAATAAGAACAGCATCCCATCTAGTACTTCTTGTTTCATCAATCTCCTTTGGAAGACTCTTAACAACATTACAAATTAAATGATCTGGAAAAACCATTCAAACAAAAACTATTACAAAGTAGTACACCAAATTAGTTGTCAGAGGAAGCTATCTTGTGGTACTTCATGGAGAGTAAACACTAAACAGGCATCAGACTTTTATTTTTGCTTCAATCCCAGTGTAGTCCCTAAACTTTCCGTTTATTTCGTTTCAATCCTGAACTAATAAAATGTCTTAAGTCTATAAACTATCAAATAAAAGAAAAACCTAAAAGTTCAGGGATCAAATATCGGATTTAAATCCTTTCTTTCTCTCAATTGTTAGTCATTTATGATATTTAAATGCTTTTTAATTTTCAAGGGGGAGGGGGGAAAGAACAACAATGAGTAAGAAGACCAACATATACATTGAAGCTTGAAAGAACAATTAAATTACCAGTGAACCGCTTTCTTGAAACTGCATTTGCAAGTAATCTGTGCTGATAAAATATTATTTCTCCTTCAATTTCATCTTCTGGTGACAACTTAATGATTCCACCTATTTTTTTATTGATTAGCTGCTTCGGATTAAATTCACCAGATTTGCAACTCACGTCATTACAGCAATCTAAATGCTGGTGTTGGTGATCACAGCAAATGGCAGCATTGGAAGACGCTTGCCAACGCGACATCTCTCCTTCAGACACATCTGTGAGGTAAAATAATATCATAACAAATTCAATGCATACCAAGAAGCATGAAAAACTTTACCACTAGTTCCAAGTATGTAGTTACTTAGAAGCTTTCCATCCAACATGTGTGACATCTTCTCTTGGACATATGGATGAAAATAAGAACCAGGGGACTCTCCAGCCTTTCTGCATAATATTCATCTAGAATGTTTAGAAAAGTTGTCACATCAGCAGATAATATCTAAATAGAAGTTACTTGTCAAAAGCCTTTAAAATGAAACTACAATAGATATGAAAGAACCACATACCCATGAACTGCACTTATTGAAGAATTATGGCCAGAAACGGAAACCTCCAAATGATCACCTTCGAGGCAAAACATTTAACAGAAAAATGAGTAACCAATCTTCTAGAAGGTTAAAAAAAATCCAAGGATCCAACAAGTTTGTGTTTAGAAATTAAATATTTGAAGATCCATTTGGGGGAAGGGAAGGACCCTGTCACAGAAAGCAGAAAACGTCTACTTAAATAGAGTGATTTTTTTTAGAAGACTTAAATAGAGTGATTTCAAAAACAAATCAAATGGCATAACATCAAACCAGTAAAACTAGGATTCACATAACGATGCATAGCTTGCCTCCAATTGAAGCAAAGACAATACTTAAATAGAGTGATTGAACCAAGACTATAAAAACCCAGAAAATTTTTAAGAATCCAAAAACAGAGTAAGTATCAATTACTTCTAAAAAAAAATACTGATTTGAACTATCAAAATCATATTTAGCCAGCATTATTCAAAGCTTCTGATAAGAACATTATTGGAAGTTGGAACCTCCTATAAAAAGGATGAAAGATGTGACCTTCATTCCAAATCTTGAAAAGTAATCTGTTACACTAACAAGAAAGAGCGGACACTATCATATACACATGGTTTAGATTTCCACTTTGGGATTGCTTCTTTTCAGACGTTTGAGATGTTCTTGCCTCTTGGCAAGGACAGGGATCGCTCTTCTATGGTCGAGGAGGTTCTTCTTCATCCACTTTTTCGTGCCAAGAGAAGTTTTTATGGGAGGCTGGCTTTTTTGTTGTTCTTTGAGGTATTTGGTGGGAAAGGAATAATAAGAGTTTTCAGGGACTATGAGAGATCTTGGGAGGAGGTGTGGTCTCTCGTTAGGCTTAATGCCTCTACTTGGGCCCTCGTTTCCAAGTACGTTTATAATTCAGTTAGGTCTAATTGATTGAAACTGGAAGCCATTTTTGTATAGATAGGGTCTGGCTTCGTTGGTTGGCTGTTTTATTATGCCCTTTTTGTATTCATTCTCTCCATGAAAGCTAGGTTTCTCACATTAAAAAATAAAAAATAAATAAAATAAAATTGTGGTTTTAGATCAAAATGTAGAATGTAATCAGAATTCCAACAGCCGTCAAAACGGGATTACTCCATTTCTCATACTTCCACTCATTGTCAAGATTAGGTTTGGTAGGTATATTTCGAACTCACATTAAGCCAAGAAATTGAAAAACGATAAATTTTAAAATCTGGGGAAAAAAGGGATAGGGATCAAGTTATTACAAATAGTTTTTCTCGCCAAGTCAAATGGAACTGGAAGGATTTCAAAAATTAGAAGAGAAAACATTGTGTCGCAGATGAGTAACAGAAATAAGGTACTTACAAACTTATTGTCTACCGAGATTAAAAAGTGTCTTGAATCAGTGAAGGGGACAAGAAAAGACGGTTGAGCTGGAAACAAAAAGAGGAGAATCGATCATAAACTTTATAACATACCTATATCATTTGGAAAATTCCTTGAAGGAGAATCTTTAGAACTATCATGCTCGTTTAACTGCTGCATGGATGAAACAAAATCACTTACAGTGGGTACAGTAAAAATTCACAACTAAAAGAAAATAAATCGTGAACTGAAGTAACTCAGAAAAAATTTGGGAAGAAATGTGCAAATTCATAAACATGCCATCTTCAGCCAATTGTTCAAAATATATGGAGCAGCAAGATGAGGAACATCAATTCATGGAAAAGGCACAAGATAAGCCACAGCCTGAACACACAACGTTCCTATATAACACTGATCAAAAAGAAAAACAAATCATTCAAGGCACTTATCGATAACCTTGCAATTGTATAAAAGTAAGAAAAATGAATAGAAAGTTTGCTAACTTAGGGTAGGGCCCATTTGTTGACGTTCCCGTTTCTTATTTTCTTATTTTCTGTTCCTTGTTTTTATTAGAGGAAAAACAGTCTTTCGTAACTATTTCTTATTTCTTGTTCGTTCTCTTTTCAATAAAAAAGAAACATAAGTGTACTTGGTAACCAATTCATATTTCTTTGTTCCCTCAAATTTTAAATTTTAAAAATGTTTTACATAAAAATTAATTTAAAGAAATAAAAATTTAAAATTATAAAAAAAAATTAAAAAGGTCCCCATGTCTCCCACCGCTCTCTCTTCCTCCCCTCTCCCTCTCTCCCACCCCCATCCACCCCAACCATGGGTCCATGACCCCTCCTTTCATCTTGTCGGTGTGTCTGGACCCATGGGAAGAACGAAGCCAGCTTCCTCTTTCACCATTGATCGCAAAACTTTCTCCATTGCCATAGACAAAGCTTACTGTGGAAGTCGTATTACTATCTGGGAGGCTATGCGAGATAAGACCTTTTTAATGGTGTGGTGCCATAGCTATAACAAATTCTTTAGTAATTACCCAATTTCATTGATCTTCAACAATTAGGAACATTTATTGTAATTAGCTTCTCTTTGGAGGGGGTTCTCTCTTCCCCCTGCCCCTAAGTTGTATCTCCTCTGGTTGTTGGTAATACACCTTTGTTTGACCTACTGGGAGAAGAGTTTGTTTTATTTACAGATCACTATATGAGGGTGAGCAGTAGACATCCAGGCTTAGTTTCCCCATCCCACCTCAAGGACCAGATGGCTTCTGGGTGTTGGTTAGTTTCAGGACAAGATAGTGACAAATGACAACTGACTAAATTACGACCAGTGATGGCAGAGAGCTAACCAATGGATAGAGAAACCAAGAAACATTAACTGTGGAAAGAGAAAGGGAAGATTCTCAGATTTTTTTTTATAAGAAACAATTTCATTGAGGGATGAAAATACAAAAAAGAGGGGGTGTCAACTCAAAGGAGTTACAAAAGACTTCTCCAAAGTGTAGAATAGCTATAATGATGAAAAAGGGGGACAATTTACACCATGAGATAGCAAGGTAAACAAAAGAATCAAAAACATGTTATCACTTTTGACCTTCCCAACTCATACCAATCCGAAACTAGTCAAAAACACCGATGAACAAACAGAACGTGTAAGATAGACGGATGTGACATTGTGAAGTATGTCATCCAGCACAATGAAATGCAAATCTTAAACTAGTCAAGTAAAATTATAGTTACAAATTTTAGTACCCAGAGAATCTCCGATCTCTTGACAACCACCAGGTTCAAATATGTATGTAATACTTGGTGAATACTTTCCGCAGCCCCTACCATGTTCTCTTCAACATCAAGCCACTCCAAAAACAACATTTAAATATACTGAAAATACCATCAAAAACACATTTAACTCAGGCAAATACCAACATATGCAAAATTGCATAGAGATTCTCCCCTCCTCAACACACTGCCTTTATCAACCTACCTACGTGATTGTATGAATCAGTTAATACTGGCTATAAAATAAAGATAAGAACAGTGAAGCATGAGAATTGTGATTGTGAAAAACAATAAAATAACGATTATACAGAACTTTTTTTCATAAACCAGCACATCAAAATGTTATCTTAGCATGCCTGAAAATGCAGCATATAAACAATGAACTAACATAGAGACAGATAAGAACAAGAGTTTCGGTCTATTTTCCGCTGACATAATCAAGTCCATCTATTGCAACCATCTCGATACACAAACAACATTATTTGTTACTTTTTCCAATAACTGAATACTTTATAAGTTCACTAGTCAAGAAATCAAAGCAACCAGGCAGGCCCAAGTGGGAACAAACCAAAACCGTACTACTCATCATATGGATTCCATAGGATAAATAGAAAAATTAACGGCCCAAAAAAAGAATGGCAAAAAAAAAAATGATAGCGTGCTCACCTTCTCACCAGCATCTTGGATGCATTCCTTATTTGAATCACCTTGTTCTTCACAACCTTGCTGGTCCAAGGTATCACTTTGCAACGCTAGACCATGGCCACCTACAGTTTCTTCAGATGAAGATTTGATTTCATCATGCTTCAAAAGGCTTGTATTGCTTTTAGTTTTTCTTCGAGGTGTAACCATCTTATCAGCAATAAGATCTGAATTGTTAGAATCAGGTACTGACAAAGAGTCAGAACGATCAGCAGCTCCAACAACGGCCTTGGATAAAACAGCCGATTTAAGTTTGACTCTCAAATTTTTCTGCAAGGTACCACCAATATAAGCATGGTTTCTTAGCCATCTGACAATTTTGGATTTCAAGTCAGGGACAAGGTTGTCAGCCTGCAAAATGAAGGGCATCGTAAGCAGACAAGAACATTTTTATATGGGAAAAAGTTAAAAACAACAGTAAAAAAATAATAATAATCACAGGCATTACAGTAAGTTTTGCACGTAATAAATCAGGCGCTATGCCAATTTCTGAGGCTACATCTTTAACATTCACTTTTCCTTGATCAATCAACTGCAAGAATGTAGACATACAATTTAAGTAACACAATACTAGAAAAAAGAATCCATAAAAAAACGAAATAGAAACTTGCAAACTTGCCTTTTTCATAATTGATGCAACTTTAAGGGAGTCAAGTGGGTTGACATCCTCAACCCCCTGGACAGTAGGCTTGTGTGTATCAACACAATCAGCATTTAAACTGGGATCAGTGGATCCTATATCTTCTAATTCGCCGTCATCCAATTTTCCAGAGTTGGTATCAGAAGCATCCTTACAGAGTAAAAGGTTATCAATGTTTCTTCTCCCAACTAATTTCTGTGGTCTGTTAATTGACAATGTCACTGGAAGGTGGTTGACCACATATGAACCACTATTAACAGCTTCAGAAGGGTCTTGAAATTGGCCACTGCTCCTAGAATCTCGACTTTCTGAGTGCTTTGAACAGAAAGCACGAAGCTCAACCTAATAGAAGCAAAGCTTAGATCTTTGAGAAGTGTACACTTTTTAGACAATACAACGGGCTTCTTGATAAATAAATAAAGGTGATTGGGTAACATTTTATTTAATTTCCATATGGACTAGAATTTCTTAGATAAGGTCTTGGCTAAGAAGGGGTTTGGGCTTAAGTGGAGAGTCTGGATTTGGAATTCCATTAGGTCGACAAACTTTTCTATCTTTACCAATGGGAAGACCAGAGACAAGATTTTGGCTTCTAGAGGTTTTAGGTCGCCCTTTTTTTTACCTTAGTGGTTGATGTTTTGAGTCGGCTTGTGGCTTGTGGCTTGTGGCTTGTGGCTTGTGTCTCTTGGGGTGGATAAGGGTGTGGTTGATGAGTTTAAGGTGGGGAAGGATTTAATTAATTTGTCCCATCTTCAGTTTGCGGACGATACCCTTCGTTTCTGCTCGGGCAAAGAATCTTCCTTCAAGAATCTTAATGGGTTTGTATCCTTCTTTGAAGTGATATCCGGGCTCAAGATTAATAGGAGTAAGAACTCCATTTTTGGGCTCAATTGTTGCCCCGATAAGTTGCACTCTTCGGCTTCTTGGGTTGGGTGTGAGGTGAGTCAACTCCCATCCTCTTATCTTGGTATGCCTTTGGGAGGCGACCTAAGAAGTGCGGCGTTTTGGAACCCGATTTTGGATAATGTTCAAAATAGTTGTCTTCTTGGAGAAAGGCTTTCTTCTCTAAAGGAGGAAGGCTCACCCTTGTTCAATCGGTGTTAAGAGGGATTCCTAGCTACTTTTTATCGTTATTCAAAGCCTCGGTTTCAATTTTCAATAGCATTGAGAAGGTGACTAGAAATTTCTTATAGGAAGGGGTGGATGAAGGGAGAGGTTCCCATTTGGTTAAGTGGGAGTTGGTGATGAAGCCACTGGAGTTAGGTGGTTTAGGGATTGGTAGCTCGCAGTTATGTAATGAGGCTCTGTTGGCTAAATGGTGTGGCAGTTCTTCATAGAGTATGGTGCTTTGTGGCATAAGGTTATTGTGAGGGGAGAGGTTCCATTTGGTTAAGTGGGAGTTGGTGATGAAGCCACTGGAGTTAGGTGGTTTAGGGATTGGTACCTTGCAGTTATGTAATGAGGCTCTGTTGGCTAAATGGTGTGGCAGTTCTTCATAGAGTATGGTGCTTTGTGGCATAAGGTTATTGTGAGTGGGTATGGCCGACATCTGTTCGAGTGGGTTGCGGTTGGAGGTTCTTATAGGTCGTCTAATATCCTTTGGAAAGTGATTGTGTTTGGTTTCCCTTCTTTCTCTTTGAATATTAGGTGCTTTGTTGGGAGGGTTCAAGTGTTTATTTTTTTTTTTTTTTTTTTTTGGAGGATTGGTGGGTGGGAGAGAATAGTGGTTCCCTCGTTTTTATCATTTGTCGAGTAAGAAGTTGCATTATGTGGCTTCTATTTTACCATTTCTGATCCTCTTATTTCTTTATCTTTGGGTTTCAAGCGTGTCATCTTTCTAATAGAGAAACGCTTGATGTTGTGGGTCTTGTTTCCATTGTTCAGGAGCAGCAGGTGCCTTGTAGGGGAAGGGACTTAAGAGTTTGGAACATGGATCCGTCTAGGGGATTCTCCTGCAATTCCTTTTTTTCGGTTGTTGTCTACCTCTTCCCCGCCCTAATATGATTCTTCTTTTTCCTCTATCTGGAAGGTTAATTTTTTTGTTTGGCAGGTTTTACATGGGAGAGTTAACACTATGGACCATGTTCAGAGACATTCTTCTTTGGTGTTATCTTCTCATTGGTGCATCCTTTGTAGACGTCAGGCAGAGGATTTGCATCACCTCATGTGGGGTTGTAAGTTTGTTCAGTCCATTTGGGTTTGATGGCTGAAAACGTTTGGTTTCAATTTGGCGTGGCAAGGTGATTGTTACGCTATGATTGAAATGCTCCTGGATTCGCCTCTTCCGGAGAAGGGTAAAATTTTGTGCCATGCTAGTTTTTTTGCTATTTTGTGGGCGGTTTGGATTGAGAGAAACACTAGGATTTCTAGAGAAGTGGAGCGATCTTGTGATGAGGTTAGGGAGGTGGCTATGTTTAATGCCTCCTTGTGGGCGTCGGTCACCAGGCCTTTTTGTAGTTATGGTTTTGGTTTGATTTTGTTGGATTGGAACCCCTTCTTGTATTTATGGGACTTCGTTTGTTGGGCTTGGGCTTGTTTTTTCTATGCCCTTCTATTATTTCGGTTTCTTGCCCAAAAAAACAGTCACATTTAAGTTTGTGCATTTGAAATTGTTATGAGAAAGACTGAATACTAGAATGGGAATAATTCACACTTACATTATCACACCCATATTTTGCCCAAACCTCCATTCTATGTCTAGCCTCCCTTGCACAAATTGGATGGAAAGAGGTTCTGCAAGTTCCTGAGAGTAATCACCCAGAAAGATAACCATCAATAAAGGGTAGGAGAGAATGCAGAATGCAGAAGGGTTGGAGGGAATGAGAAAACAGAAAAATCAAAAAATGCAGAGGGACGAGCAAATCCAAATAATAAAAACCATCCCTAAACAAATGAAGAAATTAGATTAAGTAAATTATCATAACAAACCAAAGAAGAACCATATCAAGCCAACAATATCATGCAATTAAAACATCCAAGATAGAAAAAGCTCCTATTCTCACCATCATGCAAGGACAAAGAACAGGACAGTAAACCATAGCCACAGAACAAAAGCAGAATGAGGATTAGCATACATATAAAAGTATAAATTATGTTCTAGTAAATAGATGTATACTTCTCAAGAGCCAATCATTGAGTGCAAAACTAAATCTCCAATCTAATAGAGCAAAATATAGATACGGACCAAGAAGGAGAAAAACTGGTCCTGTCTCGGAGAGGGATCTGATGGGAATATTCTTTTGCTAGGATATTATTGAAGGAATTACTACTTACCAGTAAAAAGAGATGGGCTCGTTCAAGGCTTGCAGTTTCACTTTATGTTGAATCATTTGATTGGAAATGAATAAGCAATTTCTTTTTAGAAAAAGTAACAGGATCATACTAATGTTTGGGACTTATTTTCCTGGATAAATAGATTACCCAAGAAAAACTACAAAATGGGGTGAAGGAAGATGAATTATCCTCCAAACCTGAAGGACACTCCAAATGGCATTAACCAAAAGGATGTTGTATTTACAAGAGTACGCCTGAGAAGAACACAAAAAACTATCCGACTCCCAAATTTCCCTGAATGCCAAATCCAGAATTCTCAGTCTTGTCCTCAAAAGTTCCTCTCGAGTCTAGTTCATTTTTCTAACCAAACTCTCATGATTCTCTTCTCTATTACCCAATTGGATAGGCCTTTTGTAACTCCTTTGAGGCGGGGTTTTCCCCTTTGTAATTTCATACCATCAATGAAATTGGTTTTTATCAAAAAAAAATCTAACCAAACAAGCCAAGGATAGATTTCACCAAATTGCACCAAATCAGTTTGCCTTAAGAATGGTAAGGGAAGTCACAGCACAGTTACAGCTGGGGATTTATTTATGGTTGTTCAGAATATGTAAAACCTTACAAGAGTACAACTGAGAAGAACACAAAAAACTATTTGACTCCCAAATTACCCTGAATGCCAAACCTATAATTTTATTTTATTTTGAACAAGAAACAAATTTTTCATTGATTGATGAAAAGGAAGAAAAATGTTTAGAGATACAATCTCTCAAAGGGAGAGAAGAAAGAAACAAAAGATCCAAAGAATACAAGAAATACAAACTGCTTCGAGCTAAACTAAAAACTAAACCAGAAAGAAGAACCAAGCTGTAAGAGAAGAAACACCACCCACTGAAACAGCAGAAAAAAAAAACTGAAGAATAGCAAACCAAGCTGCGAAACAAAACTGCAAACTTCTACAAACAACAACTGAAAGATGAGGCAGAAACGAGAACACCACCCACTGAAACAGCAAACAAAAGCTGAGGAACCCAAAAGCACCAAACTGAAGACAAAACCCGAGAAAAAACTTTTAAAGCCAGTCAACACTGAACCTCTGAGAGAGAATGTGAAATAACACTGAAGAGAGCAGCAAAAAAAATAAAGAAACACCTTAATCAGGCTTTTTTTTTTTTATATAGGAAACAGAAACAATTTCATTGATAGTATGAAGAAGTGTTACAAAAGATATCATATCCTGTTAATTACAAAAAACACCTCCATTGGTTATATTGGTTATAGAGGGTGGTAAGATCATAATTACAAAAAGGAGTAGAAAGCTTGCACCAAGATATAGCTAGTAAAATCGTCGACTCTATGAAACGGTAAGCATCTTTGTTCTTGTCCCTGAAGATGCGAGTATTCCTCTCGTTCCATAGATTCCATATGAAAGCACGGACAAAACAAAGCCAAAGGGTCTTTTTTGCTTTCTTGAAGGGATGACCCATAATGAGAATGTAAATTAGAGAGAGGATATTACCCGGTCGTGGGAAAGACCAACCAAAGGCATCAAGAAGGAAATTCCAGCAAAATCCAGCATATGAACAGTCACTAACTATAAAGATGAATTTGGGATTCCTCATTTGCCATGCATAAATGACAGCAGTTAGGGGATAAAAAATGCTTTGGTAATCTCTTTTGTAGCTTATCATAAGTGTTAATACATAAATGACTAAGCTCCCATATGAAGAACTTCACCTTTTTTGGGTATCTCCCAGCCCATATAACCTTGTATAAATCAGAATGTTCGCATATCTCTCTAAATTCCATAACCAAGTGTCCTCCCTATCAATAGGGTTAAAAGAGTTCATGGTGTTGTTGAATGAGGACCATTCATCCACTTCATCATCATGGAGATTTCTTCTAAAATTCATCAACCACATTCTAGCTTGGGGGCACCAAATCTCTGCAATAGAGGCCTCCTTTTTCTTGGATAAATGATACAAACCGGGGAATAGATGCCGAAGACTAGTCGGACCACACCAAACATCTTTCCAGAAAAATGTCTTCGCCCCATCTCCAACTTTAATGGATATGTGTTCATATATAAAGTGTTTTAAGGGAATCAATAGCTTTCCAAGGCCCTTTTGCCGAATGTAAAGATATGGTATTCGGCCTAGTGTCGAAGTGAGAAGAACCATATTTAGCCTTAATAATTTGTCTCCATAAAGCTTCTTTTTCATCATGAAAACGTCAAATCCATTTTGATAATAGAGATTTGTTTCTCACTTGCATGTCAAGAATGCCTAATCCTCCCCCGTCAATGGGTAAACCACCTTAATCAGTTTGCCTTAAGAATGGTAAGGGAAGCCACGGCAGTTGCAGCTAGGGATTTATTTATGGTTGTTCAGAATAGGTAAAACCTTTAGGGGCTGTTTAGTATGCAGTAACGAAATGCAGGGAATGGGGGGAGTACTCAACCAGTAATGTTATCCCAACAGATATACTTAAGGAATGCTTAAATGCTAAAATACCATATGTTAGTATTGGACTTTAGCACATAAACCCATGAAAAATAGTTAATATAAAATATAATCTAATTTATTAGTTTTTAATTAGGAACAATTAATTTAAATTTAGTAAACAAAATCTTAATGACAAATTTAATATAATTGTGTATTAAAAATATATATATATATATATAGATTAAGATTTCAAATAATATTATAAGATTGTTATTCAAAGTCAAAAGGCCCCTCAAACTTTGGAATTTCTAATGTAATTTGGGTAGACATTTTTAAGTAATTTATTTGTTGTTAAGAAGATTTCTCATCCTCATCAACTCTTGTTTCTTTGTTCGTTTTGGATTCTATATAAAAATGAGGAAGAAACTAAAAGGGCAAACCAATTGAATCAGGGGAGGCACCCATGCCACTTTATTGTGCATGGTATCTGTTGGATTTTCTAATATTTGAAAATGTTTGTTCTCAAATTTAAGGCTATCAATTGATGCAAAAGAGAACCGCCCATTAAATTCCATGATAATGATGACAGTTCCACCTCTGTATACCAATATGGTATTTTTCAAGTGAAATGACTGCCCATGAACTAAAAAGACTAACTTTCAAAGCTTTGCATTTCCTCTAGTCGTGTGTAATGCAGAAGGGGTTTGGAAAATCATGAGCACATTTTTCCTTCACTGTGATTTTGTGAGGGCCAGCTGGGACAGATTATTCAATCTGTTTGGTAATCATTGGTATTTCCCTAATAAATTTGAGGGTTATAATCAGCTTAAGTACGGCAATCCTTTTAAAGGTCATGCCTAAAGTTTTGTGGTCAAATGCGGTGATGGCTATTCTTTGGAGGCTGTGGGTCTTCAAAAAGATTTACTCTAACATGAAAAGTTTTGAGACTCTAATTATCTCTTTGCTTCCATCTGATATTTTCGGTCTAGTATTTTTTGTAATTTTGTAATTATGACCTTGTATATTATGAACAATTGAGCCCCCTTTTTGTAACCCTTTGGTCTTGTGGGGATATCTCATCTCCCTTTCTATTGTATTCTCTTCTCTCAATATAGTGCATCAGTTTCTTAAAATTAGATACAGAGAGAACCAGACATAAAAGGAAGAAGAATGGATCCTCCAAAACCCTTAAATGTAGTATATTTCTTCCAATTCAATTTAAAATTTAAACACTGCATCTATGACATAGGATATCAATGTCACACAGTACAATACAAGTTCATTGAAACTTTTGCCAAAAACAAAACCTTCCGGCCCAAAGATTATTGATGTTCTCATTTGAGAAAGCTGAACTAAAAAATAGATTGCACATTTGCTCCTATGGAAGCTACCAATCATATCTCCACCACCTTGCTTGTGAATTGGAAAATTTTACAATCAGATCATCTTCACAGTATAAGGTTGGCTGTTGTAATATTAAGTGTAGCAGTGACTAGTGATGTATAACTTTTTTCTTCAAACCTACCTATCCAGCTACCGTACCTTCAGCATAGCTGGTAAATACAACACTTGAAAGCCTTCAACAAAATCATGATTATTTAACAGAGCCCAGGATTTTAGAAAACACTCCTATAAACTGAATCTGAGCGGTCCAAACTAAACTTTTTACAACAAATGTGGAGATAGGAATTTGAACCTCTAACCTCAAGGAAAGGAGTAGATGTCTTAACCATTGAGCTAGGCTCATGTTGGTTTTAGAAACTGCTCGTATAATGGACACAAGATGAATTATGAGAGAACTTCTTAGAACATGTTTAGATGGAATGGTTCCCATTTGAATAAGTGGTCTAGCGAGCTTTGCCTAACGAGCAGGATGGGCTGAATATTGCAAACATTAGAAAATACCCTCTCTTCCTAAAATTCAAAGTAGGTTCCAGAATGTGTCAAGTGAGATGTCAACTACCCAAGTTAAAATGTCCTCATCTTTATGCCCTTGCAGCAAAGTCACCATCATTAGAACTGCAACAGTGTCTGACAGAAATACCTCCACTTGGTACCTATCATTCAGACGATGCCTTAGCAAAAACAAAAAGGCTGAAGAATGGGCTTCCATCATTTTTTAGATGAGAAATAATACTCTCAACCAGAATATGAACACTGGAACATCATGAAAGTCAGTATAAATCCATCTTGCATTTTATGATCAAAGGTATCATCTCTCACAATTCCAAACATCCTCCATAAATTCATCAGGAATACAAAGGTCCCTAAGAAAATTCGGATGCCTGCTTGGTTACCATCAAGATTACAAAGAAACCTTCAATGAAACCGGCGCCTCCTTGGTCACTTAGCAATATAAAACTTCATATCTTCAACATCAACTAAAACCAGAAAGGATTTCCAATACCCGTCATGTTATTTATGTTGTTTGCAAAAATTCAAGTGAAGACATTGAGCCCTTATATGATCAATCCCCTTCGCCCCAATTCTCTGAAGACTTTACAATCTTCTAATTTATCAAACTGTGCTTCTAAAGATTTAAAGACTTCTTCCTTCTACTAGTAGCTTGAGCGCACCCTTCCAGAGACAAGATAAAAATCATTTAGACTAGTCTGTTAATGACTATCTTGTTGGAGATTGGAGAGAAAAATCATAGAATTCCTTGACAAAAGAAAAACAAATGGAAGGTATGGGATTTAAATTGGTCCAATTTATGTAATTGAGCAGCATCCACAGAAGGTTTCATAAAATCCAATCGTCTTGATTCAAGCCAATTGGAGTCTTTTTTATCTCTCTTGCTTTTGTTGGGAGGATAATTATTCCTCATGTCTCTTTTATATGCTGTTTGAGTTAATACAATGTTTTCCATCCATAAAAAAATGTTTATTTACTCGGCACTTCAGAGTTCCAATAAGAGATTTATTAGTTGGAATGCACGAATTATAAAATATCCAGAAATTCCTAGGGCTTATTTCTTTATGGAAAATCAGGAACCACCAACATCCTATAAGAAATTCTCCCTATAGCTATCAGTCTATATTATAGACAAAGCATAAAAGAAGAAACTAGTTAGTTGTGTTAATGCCCCCGGTCGGCATGTTTTTTAAAGGGCAAATGGATAAAACCACCCCTAAAGAACAGTGGTTGTTGCAATTGCACCCCCAAACTTCTAATGGTAAATATTAAACCCTCAAACTTACACAATTGTTAAAATCGGGCCCTCAAACTTACACCATAGCAAAAATTGGACCCTCAAATTTTTTATTGTAAAAATTAAACCCTTTAACTTACATATAAATTGTAAAAAGTGGCCCTCAGACTTTTAATTTTAAAAATTAAACCCCTTTATCTTACATAATCGTAAAAATTGGGTTCTTTTTGTTAAAAAATGTTAATTTTTTCCACTGAGTATAGATAGACGATAAAAGAAATATAACAAATATGGACATAGGCCACTCTCTTAATACCCCTTCCTATATCCCAAATATGGTAGTGGTAGTAGTATAATAATTCGACAACTAACCTTCCAAAGAAGCCAGAAAGCATAGTTGTGTATGTGAGGGGAGAGAGAGGCGGAGGGCGAAAGGGGGGAGGGAGAGAAAGCAGCCCAGGAACATAAAAGAGAAGTAGAAAATAATTGTTTCACTGATTTCAGATTTCGACCAACTTCTAAGTACACTGTACAAATGACGTTAACAGATAAACCATAAACATGCTTTTCTGTTATAAAGCATAAAATTAATCTACCCAGTACAACAGCATACAGAATTCAACAAGAAAAACATGAGCCAGCCATGTAGAATGTGCTTCCGATGCATCATCCAAACAGAAAAGGAGAATAATGGGGCAATAAACATACCGTGGCTGCACCGAAGACAGGCTCCATACTTGACTTTGCATATGTTACATACTAATTTTTTCCGGGTATCTTTTATACCTCCCAGATTCATAACGGGCTCCATCAGCGTCAAGTCCTCTATATATACCTCTGGCATCCACTGACTACAAAATAAATGAGCAAATTCAACAGAAAATCCACTGTCAACGTTCTTATGTACCGGTTTCAGAGCACCACCCTGCTTGGGACAGAGCAAACAGGGCTTCGTGGAATCATTGGTTTTATCCTTCTGCTTGCACCAAGAACACGACCAGGACCCATTGACTTTCTCCCTTATGCCATAGCACTTATAGTGAACCACCACATGACAAAAACTGCAAGTAATTAACGGATTTAACCCTTTTTCCTTATCTCCCTTAGAGCAAAAGTGGCATAAAGATGAATTTCCATCGCAAGGAGAAGTAATCAGAACTTTTTCCAATCCTGCATCCCCACCAAGAAGCTTCCGTTTCTTCGAAGGCCGCTCGGAAGTTAAAGAAACCTTATTCCTACAACCCAAGAGCCATTCTAAGCCGGGAGAAGAATCCAAATTCAAACAACCCTCGTCTTCCAGAGGCGAACCATTGGCTTCAACCATGCCCATATCCGAGCACAAACGATCATCCTCAACCTCCTCGTCTTTAACAATGGCACCATTCGTATTCTCATCTATAACATTCTCACTGCCACCTACATTTGCTTCCGGGACATCACCGGAAGACGGAATTGAAAAACATTTCCTAGCCACTAAAGCTCTAAAGGAAGAAGTTACACGCAAAGTGTCTACATCAGACAGCACCAAGTCTCTAAAATATTCCTCCGTCTCAACCCAAATGTTGGAGCCACGCGACCTTTCACCTAGCCTAGAAGACTTCTTGTCAGCCCCAGAATTGGATTTCCTCTGCCGTTTTTTCCCACCGGTATGTCTACTCAAGAAGCTACCCAGCTTACTGGGCAAAGTAGGCACACAAGGAGCTGAAGTCTCCTCCGCAACATCAAATGGAGAACGCTCGCATAAAGCCTTATGAGCCTGGGCGTAATAATCAATATCCACAGTAGACAGCTTCTCCTCGTGTATTCGAGTTTGAGTTTGGGTCAACGTTGTTCTATTGGGCAGTCTCGCCAGTGAACAAGGCCTTTCCTCAGTACCACAACCACCATCCGCACCCCTACCCATCATCTTCTTTCCCAGGTGACATCGGTCTCTAGTCATCACCAACAACAACAACCAGAAGAAATTAACCAAGCTGTGACGCGTTCCATGGTAAATCAAAGCCACAAATTAAACTCTATCCAAATACCATCATACAAAACGCAGTTTCTGATCCAGACCGTCGCATGTGTAGAAAAACAAACCCTAACCCTAACCCTAATCGTGAAATCCTGGTACAATTCTTCGATGAGGAAAAGGATGAGACGAAACCAGGAGGATTGGGGTGTGAAATTAGTATGGTTTGTTGTTGTTTTCGGATCCCTTTTTGTTGTGAATGATGATTTTAATTTTGTTCGCAGTTCGATTTCGCTTTCGATTGGGAAGAGGATGAGAGAGAGAGAGAGAGAGAGAGAGAGAGAGAGATTCGCGTAATTTGCAGGCAGTGAAGATATTTTTATATGGGAGATTTATTAATTAATTTAGGATATAGTGAAGAAGTAGGAATTCACCGGTAATACCTCCCCCACTATATACGTGTCATTTCTTCATTCGCTTAACTCATCCAATTTATTTTATCGGATCAATGCCCTTACCCTCTTGCCTAATTTTTTTATTTTCCCCAAATCTTTACTTTATTGCGATTCCTCAAGTTTTTTTGCTTTTGGTTTTTTTTTTTTTTTGAAACACTTTCTTTTCATATTTAAAAACTATACTAAATGTATCTAGAAAAGAAAATTTATTTATGTATATGTAATTCAAGAATATGTGTGACGTGGATTTATACTCGATATTGGCAAATGTATTAAAAATTCGACATGTTTGGTTGGTGATCATAAATTTAAAAGGGAAAAAATCAGTTTATACCCTAAACTTTGAGGGTTGTATCAATTAAAACCCTAAACTAACGATCCTATCAATTTAAACCCTGAACTTTCATAAGTGTATCAATTTACACCTTCTATTAGAACTTATTTGAAAAAAAATCCATTTAAACGAATGAAAACTTATAATTTTAACAATTAAACTCATAAACTTTCATAATTGAATCAATTGTATGAAAGTTTAGGGGTTTAATTGATGTGAAAACTAACATTTTTCTAATAGAGGGTGTAAATTGATACACTTATGAAAGTTCAGGGTTTAAATTGATACAATTGAAAGTTTAGGGTTTTAATTGATACAACTCTCAAAGTTTAGGGGTATAAATTGATTTTTTTCCCAATTTAAAAATAAGTAATTCAATGAAAATAAAGTTGTATTTCATGTTTTCATATATATGTTTGTTAGCATATTTAGAAATTTGATCTCAATCTAAACAAGTGTTCAGTGTTTGATAAGATATTTATGAACCATGAAACTAATTATGGTTACCAACTAAATATTAGGTTAAATATAGATTGTTATTAATTTATTTATGAACGTGTTTTCGAGTGAATTGTGGCGTTGGGTTTTGTCGCGTTGAGAAGCTCCGGACAATGTCTCAATGTTGCCTTGCCTTTTCTCGAATCCTTACGTGTTTTGCCCTATTTTTTCTCATATATTTATTATCATTTTCCAACCGGTTTTGGGAGGCAATTTAGGGAGTTAGACTTGTTTTCGAAAATACAAAATTTCGAGAGTTTATGAGATTTTTTTGGAGTAGAAAGATCTTTCTACTCAGGATCGTGGAGATTGCAACGGAATCGTGGATCCACACTCAACATTAGTTTATTTCTTCCCTTTTAATTTGTAGTTTTGTTATCGATTTTCTACCGAGTTTATATTTGGTCGGTTTTCTAGGGAGTTTAGATTTTGTAATAGTGAATATGAATAGTTAAATTCTTTTATCTTAGAGATTTTTTTTAGAAGAGAAACAATTTTATTGATAAATGAAAAAATATGGAGCAAAAACTCTTAATACCCAAAGGTAAACTACATGAAAGTTTTTTAGTTCGAGATTTAAAAAAAAAACTATAATTGGAAGAAAAGGGGTATACATTTACACTAATACATAGTATGAAAAATAATCAGTTCTTTAAATCTATCAAAATATGAGAAAGTGTCCCGAAAAATACGCTCATTTCTTTCGCTCCAAAGGAACCAAAAGAAAACTCTTTTGAAAGCTAGCCAAATAGGGTCTTCTTTCCCCATAGAAAGGGTAATCAACAAGAATGGAGACCATAGAATCAAAAAATTATTGGGTAAAACTAGAGACCAATCACGAGCTTCAAGGATCATAGTCCAACAATCAGAGGCAAACGAGCAAAGAAGAAAAAGGTGAGTCGGATATTAAGAGTTTGCATAGCACATGATGCAACAAAATGGAGAAAGATGCAAATGAGGCATACGTCGTTGTAGACGATCAACTGTATTAATAGCTTCAAGACCAAGCACCCACAAAAAAACCTTTATCTTCTTAGAATAAGAACCATACCAAATCACCTTATAAAGTCGACGAGAGGATCAGTTGCAGCCACCAAATCTTCCATAAGAGATTTGATTGAGAAACGTTGGAAGACTTCATAGGCCAGGACCATGAATCATCACACCTCCGTCAAATGACATCTGGTAAAAGATGGAAAAGGTGAGCACATTCAAGGGTTTTCAAGTCATTAAGATTATGATGAAGATGCAGATTCCAAGCACGATGAGAAATTACTCATGCTTCCCTAACATTTTAATCTGGTCGAGTAGTTAATCATAAGAGACGGGGGAAATAGAGGCAATAGCCCAGCCAAGAATCGTGTCAAAAGGAAGTCAATGAACCATTACCTAAACGACGAACAACTCAACAAGATACAAGATGAATAGTAAAGCAAATAAAACGTCAAGGAGACTTCATAGAACCCTTTATGGGTAACTGTTGCGTGCTTAATGCGTGGTCAAAATTATCGTAAAGCACTCAAAACATGCAAGAGAACATTGTCTTATTGTTAGTTAACTCAAAGCTACAAGTCTGTTTTTAGTCAATTGTTGTTTCAGAGAGAGAAGAGAAGTGAAGAAGAAAAAAGGAAAGTGACAGCAGTAGCTCAGATTATGCTGTAAAGAATGATGGAAGTGCAGGTTTTAGCAAGGGCAGTGCATGCAAACACTGTGGGAAGCATAATCATCCACACTTCAGATGTTGGAGAAGGCCAGATGTGAAGTGTATAAGGTGTCATTTAATGAGGCACATTGAAAGATTCTGTAAGGGATCTCAACAGCAAGGAGGAGCACATGTTGCAGTACAGCAAGAAGGAGATCAACTCTTTGTGGCTACTTGTTTCTCATCAGTCACTCAATGTGACAGCTGGTTGGTTGATAGTGGGTGTACCAATCACATGACAGGTGACAAAGAGTTGTTCAAGGACCTTGACAAGTCATTCAAGTCAAGGGTGACGATAGGGAATGGTGAGTATCTAGAAGTGAAGGAGAATGGCACAGTGTCAATAGAGACATTTGTAGGAACCAAGTTGATTACTGAAGTGCTCTTAGTTCCAGAGTTTGATCAAAACTTGTTAAGTGTTGGTCAACTAGTAGAAAAAAGATTCAAAGTGTTATTTGAAGAAGGAAAATGTCTTATTTTCGATTCTAGTGGAAATGAATTGTTCAAAATAAAGATGCAGCACAAAAGCTTATTATTGGATCCACTCGAGAAGGAACAAATAACTTTCAAGTGTCAAATGAGTGACACTGAGTTATGTCATAAGAGGTTGGGGCATTTTCATCAGAAGTGGTTGCAGTATTTGCAGAAGAATGAGATGGCAGTTGGAGTACCAGTTCTGGAGGAGCTGAAAACAAACTGCAAAGCTTGTTTGACAGGGAAGCAAACAAGGTTGCCATTCAAGTACTCAATTTGGAAAGCAAATGAGAAGTTGCATCTCATCCACACTGACTTGTGTGGACCATAATCAACTCTCTCACTCAATGGTAGAAGGTATTTCATTATCTTTATTGATGATTATACCAGAATGTGTTGGATTTACTTCATGAAGCATAAGTCTGAATTAGCTGAAGTGTTTCTAAAGTTTAAAAGATGGGTTGAGAATCAGAGTGGTTGTCCGATTCAGGTGGTAAGGTCCGATAACGTGATTGAATACACGTCACAAAGGTTCAATTCCTTTTGTGAAGAAGCTAGAATAGAGCATCAGCTCACTGCTCCATATACTCCACAACAAAACGGAGTTAGTGAGAGGAAGAACAAGAGTATTATAAAGATGACAAGATGCATGTTACATGAAAAGAACTTGTCAAAGGAGTTTTGGGCTAAAGCAGCAACACATCAGTTTTTTTATTGAATAGATTACCTACAAGGGTATTAGAGAAGAAGACACCCTATAAAGTTTGGTTTAATACTAAACCAAAACTGAAAAATTTGAAGGTGTTTGGTTGTTTGTGCTTTTTTTATGTTCTACAGGTGGAGAGAGGCACGTTGAGTGAAAAGGCAAAAGCAAGAATCTTTGTAGGCTACACCATGATGTCCAAAGCGTACAAGATCTATCAACCTCACAAAAAGAAGATG
Source organism: Herpetospermum pedunculosum (assembly GCA_028017165.1). Classification (NCBI taxonomy): domain Eukaryota; kingdom Viridiplantae; phylum Streptophyta; class Magnoliopsida; order Cucurbitales; family Cucurbitaceae; genus Herpetospermum; species Herpetospermum pedunculosum. The sequence continues at coordinate 67,980,402 of CM051523.1, read as the reverse complement.
ATGATTAGTAGGGATGTTCAATTCTTGGAGGATGAGGATTAGGACTGGACAGAAGAAGCAGAGGAGAATAAACCAGAAGTTTCTCTGGATCCTTATGAACTGGTTGATGATGGACAAGTTATAGGGATTAGACTGCCGAGTGAGGTATATGAGTGAAGTAGTGTAGTTGTGTTAAGAGCAAGCTAGATGTTTGCAACATTTGAGTTAGGAGGAGTATGTTAGTTAACTCAAAGGTACAAGTCTATTTTTAGTCAATTGTTATATTTGAAGTTAGTGGGGTAAATGTTGATATATTTAGAGTTAGTGGAGTAAGTGACTAGTTTTGTGGAGTTAAAGTTAGTGGAGTTAGTGGTTGTTTTTATGGAGTTAACTAAGCTAGTTTAACATTTAGAAAGTGTATTTAAGCTCAGATTTTATTGAATGAAAATGTAGTTGTATTCTCCACTTTTCTTCTCTCTAAAACAACACTTGTGCAGCAAGTGATAAATATATTTATGTCGATTCCACAGAAATTTGATGATTTCAATGATAGAATGAGTTGACTTAAGACACTGTAACCGGTAACAAAATATGGTGGAGAGGGTTACTTGCGAAAATAAAGTTAGAATAAAAGCAACGCGAAAGCGAATAAACTAACAAACTACGAGACTGACTAATGACACTCAGAGAAGATATTACAAGAACGAAATAACAGCAGAGAATGTAAATAATCGAAGAACATTCACAAGGTAAAAGACTTGAGCAAAGACAAATTACTCGCAAAGAACTACAACGAAGATACTAACAAAGAAAACACACATGATCAGGCTAGAAGTACCACTTAAATAGAATGCAGACTGGACGCATTAGCAGAATAAACGCTTATGCTCACCACACAGCATAAACATATAAATCATTTCGGTATTTTAGACATTAGAAGTTAACTTTCGTTTTACTCATACTCATACAAACATGTTGTTCTACTATGCTAGGTGAGTGAATATTTCTAAACTCCTTTCTGGTTACCATGAAAGGCTAGCAAAAACATGAATATTCAGAAATCCCTACTTTTTTCGAAGATCAAGAAATCAGTAACACATAATGGATGGTCGGTCGAAAATGCATTGTTAGAGTTAAATTATCAGACATGCTTTGAAAGCGTTTGCGAAAATAATGTTATCACATTCAACGAACAAACTATTTCATATTTCTCGCCCTTCCCTTAAGAAGTTAGTTCATAACGCAAAAGAAGTAAACAAAAGAAATAAAAACATTCATTACAATTTTACTGCAAATCACAACAATAAGGTTCTACAAAAAGATGAAGAGAAAAAGAAGTGAGAAATGGTGTCAAGCCGCCAAAAGGTTGTCTTCAACTAGGATGCTCTGTTTGCTCCCTTCCTCTGACGATTGATATCCCTTGCTCAGCACCCTTCGAAGCTCTGAAAATTGCAGCTCTCAACAGGTCCTCTGAGGTTCTTCTTCTCCAAGAAAATATTCTCTCTCAAATTTTGTTCTCTTCACAATGATTCTCTCTTTGTCTCTTTCATCCTTTTCCTTTTATATTTCTAGAGTTTTCTAAAAAATTGCCCTAAAATGGGCATCATTTTTCTATTGGATGATGGAAAAGCATCTTGCTTTTCTGTGTGTACGGAGGGGGACAAAAACTGTCAAAACACGTGGTCAATTACAACTTCTGAAAAAGTTTTGCTTGCCCAAATTGTGTTCCGCAATCCCAAAGGTCCCAACTTTGCATTCCCTTTGCTGTTACGCTTTAACCGCGAAATTCCTGAATAGCCACAACAAGTGTTATTTAATTACAACTCAGGCTTTAATATTATCATTTTTAAGCAAAATGGTATCAAAGATGGTTCTTATGGCAAATTACAACAATTAGAGCTTTAATCATGCAATTCTACAAGGAGCTACTCCTTAGCGGGCTTACTTTAACCTCTAAAATGCTCTAAATAACTCTTATTTGGAGAGTTATCGGTAACCCGAGGCCAGCAAACGACTTTAGTTGCATAATATTCTGCCACAATAAACTTTTGCCAAAGAGCATTTTCATCGTGTAATAACCGCTAAGTCCATTTATGATAGCTCACAAAGTGTGCTATCTTTATAGCTATTTTATCTCTAGTTTTCCGTTTAAACGAGTACTTTCACGTTGATTTTCCTCTATGTTGTAGAAATTGAGCAATTGGAGCTAAATGGAGCGTTATAAAGGTTTATAATGAAAAGATGAAACAATTGGGTGATTTTGAAGAAGCCAAGCCAACGGAAAAGAAGTTCGAGCCAAAAATCCCAAGGGCATAGCGTCGAGATGCCACCTGGAGCGTCGAGACGCTCAAATTTTGTCTACAAGCCAAAGATCCCACAGCAGTAGCGTCGAGACGCCAAGACGTAGCGTCGAGACGCTACGGAAAGCCAATCAGCGTCAAATCCGTCTGTAGCGTCAAGACGTTGTGCCTAGCGTCTCGACGCTAGCCTTCCAAAACAAAAGATTAGGTTATTTCGGGACAGCGTCGAGACGCTGCCCCTAGGGTCTCGACGCTGCGACGGATTTTGGTATAAATCCCACTTTTTCCAGCCGAAAAGGGGAAGCCAAATTTAGAGAGAAAACCCCCAATTTTCTTAGATTCATCATACTTTGGAGAGAAGAAGACGACCATTGAAGCTGAAGATCGTGGATTACGCTACGAGAACGAACAACTGCACGTGATTAAGTTTTATTCTTCTTCCCTTAGAGCTTTTTAATGGGTTTTTCATTATTTAAGACTTATTTATTATTGAACATGAGTAGCTAATTTTCCTATCTTGGGGATTGATGTAGCATTTTAGTTTTTATGTTTTGATTAATTTAATGTTTAGATTGATTGCTTATCTTCTATTCGTGCATTTACTTTCTTAATGCTTATAATCTCCTGATCAAAGATTGTATATTTTCATGGTTTAAATTTATGCTCGTGAAATGGTAGTTTAGACTAGATCTTGATTGCATGACTAAGGATAGTTCTAACATGAGAATGATTAGGGTTTTGTTTTAAAGAAGAGCTTTTAATGCCTTGCATATTTTTAAAAACTAGATTGATATATTAGTTTTATTACATTGCATGAGACCAATTGTCCTCGTTAGAGTCAATTGTTATTTTTGTCCTTCTAGACTTATGGAAATTTGCATGAATAATCTACGCTTTTGATTGATTGAAACGTCAGTCTAATTGGTGAAATCATATTTCTAAGATACCTTTCTCGTGATTTGTCTCAATTGTTACCTTTATTTTATTGATTGTTTTCGTAGAATTGTCACAACTCTCCTTGCATTTTATTTCTCTAGATAAATCAAACATTATTATTCATGGTATTTAAGTGAACTAGAAATCCAATCCTGAGGACGATACGCGTATTTTCATACACTTTTTATTACTTGACTCGTACACTTGCGGTTTTGCGCTGCATTAAAAGTGCGCAACAAGTTTTTAACTTAACGAAAAAAGCGAAATTACGATGTTAAAATTACCAATACCGACCCCCCCCCCCCCCCGATAACTTTGGGAGTTGAGTTTGTGCCCAATTAACATTATGTAAACCACCATCACCTCTAGAGCCTTCCCAAAAGAAATTCTGAATGATCTTACCAAGGGATTTAGCAACCTGAGAAGAGAAATGGAAAAGAGACAAAAAAATATGTAGGCATACTAGAAAGAAAAGACTGAATGAGAGTATAGCGACCACCTTTCAAATTATAAACATATTTTTAGTTGTGGAGTTTATGTTGAATCCTTTCAATAATCGGCTGCCAAAACTGTAGGGATTTTTGGTTACCTCCCAATGAAAGACCAAGATATGTAGAAGGCTAAAAGCCTTGTATGAAACCGAAGGTGGAAATCAATACATCCATTTTAGAAGAGTTTAAATGCACACCCAACGACTCACTCTTGGTTAAGTTGACATTCAAACCCGAAGCCAATTCAAAATTTCTGACATAATAAAAAAAGGTTCGCCAAAGCCTCTTATCAAAGGTAGAGAATAATAAAGTATCATCAACAAACTGCAAATGATTCAAACTCATTTGAGAATGACCTACTGGATGAGAAACAATATTGCTCAGGCGAGTACCATGACCGAGCAATCTACTCAGACAACCAAAGACGAAGATAAAGAGTAAAGGAGATAGAGGGTCACCTTTACGAATTTCCTAGATGGAAGGATTTTACCTCTAGGTCAACCATTGACTATAATCGAATAATTAACACTAGAGATGCAACCACGACTCCATTTCCTCCACGCAACTCCAAAACCCTTAGCATGAAGAACTGCATCCAGAAAGTCTCAATACACCTTTTCGAAAGCCTTTTTAAGACCCAGTTTCAGGGCCACACATTTCTTACCCAAGATGTTTCAATCATAAATTAGCTCGTTAGCTATCAAAGATGCATCAATAATTTGTCTGTCAGACACAAAAGTCATTTGGTTCTCAACAATAGTAAATGGAAGAACTGCCTTCAGACGATTCGACAAAACTCTAACTAAGATCTTATAAGCACAAGGGATAAGACTAATCGGTCGATAATCATAAACAAACTTAAAATCGGTCTTCTTGGGAATTAAACAAATATAAGCTTCATTCAAAGACACATTAATTATACTTAACGTATAAAAGTCTTGAATAAATGTCATAACATATCCCTTGATAATATGCCAAGAGAATTTAAAGAACTCCGCTATAAAATCATCAGGGTCAGGAGAGTTGCATGTGCCCAATGAAGATACAACCTGAAAAGTCTTTTATTCTGTAAACTCAGTAGAAAGTGTTGTCCACCATCTTTGGTAAAAAAAAGATTAATAGAAAGTAATAAATTCATTTTCAATCTCCGAAGTTGTAAGCAGGCTAACATCTTCTCTAAAGAGAAGCTCTAAAACAAAGTTATTTCTTTTTTTGGGCAGCTAAAAGTCGGTGAAATAATTTAGTATTTTCATCACCCTCCTTGAGCTAATTTAACTTGCAACGTTGTCGCTAGAAGATACGGTCACGAGCAACTAAGCCTCAATGTGTCCTTGAATCAAGCGTCTAGAAGACTGCTGATCATCTGTAAGAAAACTATTGTCTTTAGAATTATCCAAATCCTTCAACTGGGAAATAAAGGATGGTAATTGTGAGTTAGATTGAGGAATCAATGAATTCCATCTTCGCAATTCAAGCTCCATCTCCGCAATTCAAGCTTCATCATAAAGTTGTGGTCATGCCAATCAAGAATTGAATTTTTGTGCCACCAATTATCCAAGAGAGATCAGAATGATTCCACTTGTAACCCAAAAATCTCAAACCGAAGAGGACAAGGACCCCAATTTAGATCCCCAAAAGAGAGAAACAATGGGTAATGATCTAAAGTAATTTTGTCCAGGTGACGAAGATTCACTACTCCAAATTTAGTCAAGCAGGCACCAGTAAAAAAAACGACCAATCAAAGAAAGAAATTTACCGTCAGAGTTGAACCAAGTGTAACACCCATTTTGAGGAGGGATGTTCAGAAGGTGGTAATCCGCAATCCACTCATTAAAAATTCGCATACTCTTAGTCACCATTTGATTATTAGATTTTTCCCGGCGAGTAACATTAAAATCTCCACCAATAATCCATTGACTGCCACTTAATTCTGCCAGAGTGTGAAGTTCGTTCCAATAATCATTTTGATACTTAATGACCATTGCCGCAAACATAAAGGAAAAACCATCAACCAAAAAAATATGAATGGAAACAGAGAAATAGCCCTGAATAATATTTGTAATCGCAAAATCCAATTCACTCCACATGATAAGGATACCTTCTTTAGAACCAACGAAATCTAATGTTGTCCAACCAATAAAAGAGGAACTCTATAGAGATTGAATAATAAACTTATCAATTGTAGGCAACTTAGTCTCTTGTAACAAAACAAAACTCGTATTATGTTGATGAATGGTATTTTAAAACAAGACCCGATTTTTTCCAAGAGCCTAAACCTTTAACATTCCATGCGGGAAATTTCATTGATCACAAACATCCTCTTCCGTAATAATCAAAGTTGTTGTTTAGTCGTAACACACTGTAGTCTTTAGGTTTTCAATCTCCCTTTGTAGTGTAGGCTTCTTAGTCGTAATTGTCTTACATATTTTCGATGAATTAGGAGCAATAGGAATAGGCATAATGCAAAGTTCATGTTCAAGTAAAATTGGAGCTAAGTGTCGAAGAGAGGAGGAGAGAGGAGGGGCAGTAGGATGAGTAAGTGGCGGGGTAAAAGGTTGTTGGGTAGATTGGTCAAAAGCTAAAGGAGGGATATGGTCTGGCATGTTGGAGGGTGATGGTAAAAGTGTTGGGATTGATGCCCTAAAGCCTCGTAATTAATTAATAATTATTTATTTTTATTTTTATTTACAATTTATAATAATCATTGTATATAAAAAAAAATCATAGGTTATTAGAGTAATCTTGAACAGTATGTAGTTGACATACATGAGGATCATGTTCAAGAAATAACCTAAAGAGTTTGTAATATATGGATAAGATTGAGTGTCTTATTCTCGTAACACTAGTGATACATCTCACTTTGTAGTAGTTACAAATGATTTGATCCAAATCGTTCATGTAGAGACATGTGAGTTTACTCATGTTGTACCTCCTGCTGCCAATATAAACATGATCGAGCCGACATTTTCGAGTTGGGATTCATCTCTCTTTATCACGTCAGGTGGGAAAAAGGGAGAAACAAATGGTAGAGACATGATTGGAATCCGAGAGACGAGATTTAGCCCCCACCTCGAGTTCACATGCTCCGGTGGGATGATTTCTACGACAATCTCCCAACCCCTGAACAACCCCCCTCAAATTACTCTTGGAAAGCCCAAAAAGTGAAACATGTATCCTTTACCCTCGCTTGAATTCCTCAACCCTTTGATGAAGATTGGACCACACAATATATAATCTATTTTTATAAATCTGTTATTTGAGAAGATTTTTATTTCACAGGAGGATCATATGTGACTTGATCTTAATCTTGAGTGAGTTATGAACTCCTGCCTGCGAGGGATTGTCCTTTGATTTGCATGGGTAAAAATGAACTTTATAGTCGATTCAATAAGTCTACCATTTTGGGGACTTGACCGAATAAGGAGTTGGGAACATAAGTTTCACAAGATGAAATTCACTTCTTCTCACACAGGGTAAGTAGATTAGTTTTCTTAAGTGCTGATTTTGAAACTTGAACAATGAGGTCTCACCCTCTCACTAGCCCGAGAGAGACTTGGTATATGGTTGAATCATAAACAGATTGTTCATTAGAGGATCAATGATACTTAGTTGTACAAGAAGTAATTACAAGGGTAAAACGTACTTTTGATCTAACTGTAATTACGAACATCTCGTGAATGATCGACTTGCATGTAATGGTTATATCCATGAACATAACTTTTCATATCCTGCATTAAAGTGCAACTCTAAGCCTATAATGAGGTGACCTAGAGTTAATGAATGAAAATTAATTTATTAATGAGCTTAATTAATTAATTTTGTGTCATTGGAGCTTATAAATCTGTAGGTCCATAAGGTCTAAATTGCTAGTTCATAGTAACACTCAAAAATATCAATTTAGTTGAAAGAAAAATTTGAAATATTCAAATTAATATTTAATATATTTGATATATTAAATGTAGAAGTAGAAAATATATTTATTGTATTTGATACATTAAATATTATAAGAAGTAATTTATTTATGTATTAGATATGTTATGAGTACAATCAATATCCCACATTGGCTAGATAAGGGAAAAATCATGAGTATATAAGGGAGGAGAATTATCTTCAATGGTATGAGCTTTTGGGTGAAACCAGACTCAAAGTCATGAGGGTTATGCTCAAAGTGAACAACATCATATCATTGTGGAGATGTCTGGGTTCTGTTTCCTTTATGCCCATGTCCTTAACAAGTGACTCACGTTGGAATCAAATTTGATTTTATTTAGAAGAGAAGAAGTACCTTCAATATTCTTGTGGGAGCTCTTTCTTGAAAGATAGATTACAAAGACCTTCTTTGTAACTTTGGGAGAGCAAATTTGTCAACTTGTGGCTTAACCTAAATGTCTTATTTATAAGGAACATTTTTATTTTGTTTGAATCTCATTGGTATGATATTGGTATAACCCTCATGACTTTACTTTTGGTTTCACCCAAAAGATCGCATACCATTGGAGAATAATTGTCCTCTCTTATATACCCATGATCTTTCTCTTATCTAGCCAATGTGGGATATTATTTGTACTCCTAAGAATCCTCCTCTCAAACGAAGTACCACACTTATACTTACTTTGTTCCCAACAATAACCATCCTTCCCTCAAACAAAATATCACATTTAAGCTTACTACTTGTTCCCAACAAAAGGATTGGGCCAAAGGCTCCTCAAATATGGTTAAATCTAGGGCCAATGGGGAATATGGGTCACCTAGTGGGAGGCATGGTGTGTCCATGGCATTTGGGGTAGTGAGGTAGCCTTCAGAATCTAAATCCATAGGTAAAGGCTGATTGATGTGGAGGAATAAACATTTTCCATTAATAGCAGTTTTTTATTTTGTTTTAAAGGTCAATGGTATTAATAAAATCTTAACTGTTTTCATCCAAAATTTAATGGTAAAAGTATTTGCACGATTTGATGACAATTGAGCTAGGGTCGGGCCAACATTTTACATTTTTTAATACAATAGGGTATATTTTTTTCTAGATAAATAGAAGAAAAATATTTTAAAAGGAGTGTTTAAGCTAAAAAGTATTCCTAAAACAATTATTAAACAATCTATGTTGTAAAACAGTAGATAATGATGTATTTCTCGGAATATTATGAGAGCTTCAATATGACGAGAGTTTAAGTTTTGGCAGGAAGAAAGGGGTCTGAGCTTGGGCTGTGCGATCATTCAGTTCAGTTCACCCCAGCCTCTCCAAATCTTCCTGTCTCGAACCACAAGGCAAAAAGGAAGAAGTCACAAATGGATTTGGTGGAGCTGTGGTCAATTTTCGGCCCAGGCATCGCCGGAGCTGTGTTCGGCGCCGGATGGTGGTTCTGGGTTGACGCCGTTGTCTGCAGTTCTATTGCCGTCTCCTTCATCCATTACCTCCCAGGTTCTTTATTTATTCATTTGCCAATCTACGCCATGTATAATTTGTGGTTAGGGTTTTTGACGCTGCTCCGATATTGGGGTTGTAGGTATTTTTGCTTCTTTTGCGGCTCTGATGTTCAATTGCGTTCGCAAAGAAGACATCGATTATTCCCCATATGAGGAAGGCGAATGGAGGTGAGTAGTTTATGTTTTATCTACTTGATTTACCTTTCTCTTTATTTCTCTTGCCTAATATCATTCGATTCGATTGAAAGCAATGTCACAGTGTTCTTCTTCGACAAATTAATGTGCAATGTGATTTTTAGGGCCTAGCTAGCATCATTCTCCCTGGATGTGTTAGGATCTTATGAACTTGCAGCGTACATCTGGGTCTTAACTCTTAGTTTACAATTTTGGATATCGAATGCACTTCGATTCCAACTTTGCGTGTCTGCAATTGAACTTGAGGGCTAACTCTGGGGCATGGTTGGAGCACTCATCAGGAACTTGAAATCAGTTCAACCCAAACGATTGAATTGTTTGTTACCCGTCCATTATAAGCTTAGAAAGGTGAAGAATCAAATGGGCAACGCAAGTTAAACATTGTATCAATGGCCGTGTTTAATGTAAGAGTAATTTGGAGATGCAATCGTTGCACCGAGACTCCTACCAAGTTATAGTAAACATTACGGAGGTCTGACTACCATAAAAAATGGCGTATTAGAGGTTGTGATGCTCAAGAGCAAAAGCACAAGAGTCACTACTCATATTTCTATTGTGTAGAAATAAAATTTTCATTATTCTAGGAAATCTCTTTTTTGGCATGCATCATTCCTCCCAAACTTCACATGTTGTAGGTTTGCTATGTCAGGATCAAGATGCATTTTTTAACTAGAGACAGAACAAGGTTGCATTAGAGCGAAAGGGAGGAATGGCAATCTAGGGGATGGGGGTAGAGGAAGTCCCACTCACTAAACTAAAAAAGAAGATACTTCCATTCGATAATAATTATGAAAAGACTAGAATTACAAAAGACTTCTTTGTCGCTTGATCACCGCCAAGAGGTAGTAAGTAGTACACTATATTACAAAAGGAATCCTCCTAGGCCAACTTATCTTCAAAAAAATCTTTTGATTTCTCTCTTTCTAAATAAGCGAAAAAAGAGCTTTAAATGCACAATTCCAAAGAACCTTCGCATTGCCTTTCAAAGCCATGCCTGCAAGAATTTCCATCAACCATAGGTCCACCAATTTAGGAAGACGAACCGATAAACCAAATTCTAGCAAAAGAAAAGACCAGCCCTTAAAAGCAAATGAGGAATAGAGGTAAATATGATCTAGAGATTCCTCGTCCATCTTGCAAAGACAACAATCCTAGGGGGACAAAGCCCAAAGTGGGAACTTCTGTAATTTGTCAGCAGTGTTGAGATTGAGACTTTGATAGGAGAGAGACCAAAGAAAAACGTTCTCTTTCTTATGGATTTTGAAATTGCAAATATAATTCACGAAAGGAGCTTTGAACTTAGCAGGAGGTTTGGTAAGGTAAGATGCATTGAAAACCATTTCCTCACACCTTGACTTTGAGTAGTTCCGATGCTTGTTTGAGAATAAAATTACCATTTATTTGCAAGCTGAATCTTCTAGGAACTTCATTAACACCCACTTAAAAATGGAGTTCTTTAAGTAGTAATTGTAGAATTCAAATCTCTATGCTAGGCCTATTGATCAATGGATGTGGCTGCCAAACTAGTCTGAAGATTAACCAATGAATGGTGACATTAGTTATGCACATGACTGACCAATTGAACAAATAACAAAGTAGAGCAAGGTAATGAGTCAATGACATACGAATTGCAGCTAGCTCCATATGGTTTAACAGCTGTGAATGATATAGCCGCAATAACTAAGTGGATTTTCATGAGTCAAATTCTTTAAGTTGAGAGGGGGGGTGGGGGTACAAAAGGATGATGAAGTGTGGAAAAGTTGATAAATACCAGAACAGTCCCTTCAATTGTTGCACTTCACTTAGTTTTGAAAGAAATTAGCAGGTGCGTATTAGTACTAGTACCTGGTCTTTTTTTGCCCTTATGGCAACAGAAGCCATGGTTTCCTGCTGTACTCAGCCCAGTAGCAAATGTTCTGGATATCTGCTTGTTGAAGGTGTAAGCTGTATTTTTTTTTTCACAGATTTTTTTTTATATGCCCCCCAGCTTTCATAACTAGACTACAATATTAGTTCATGTTAGGACTTGATGAATTGATAATTGATATGTTGGTTATCTGGAAATATTGGTTCCTGTTAGGACATGATATGTCTTTACCTAGGATATCATGGAAATAAACCTCTGTAAAAATCAAGTTTTAGACTATAAGCAAAGGAAAATTAGAAGAATGCTGTGATAACATTGAGAATGTGATGTTTGTGTTGATGGGGTGCTAGTGTATTCTGTTATTAACAGTATGATAGGTATGCTGTCAGGAGATCATAAGGGTATATTAGTAATTAGATTGAGAGTTTGTTAGGATGACTTGGTTATAAATAGAGAAGGTGAGGAAAGAGTAAGGTTGACAATTATCTAGTGAGTGAATTAGGGCTTGAGTGATCTAAAAAAAGGGAGGGTCCAAGTACCTCGAACACTTAGTTTATCGTTTATCTTGTAATTCCGTTTTTGTTTTACATTACAATATAGTTGGGTTCTATCACAGTACTGACGCTTCTCTTAACAACAGATTGAAGCTTTGGCTCTTCTTTGCCTATGTGGTATCATTCGTTTCATTAGCAGCATCAGTGGGACTCTTGATACAAGATTCAGTAGTGAAAACTGGCCCATCAGTGTGGACGGGAGTCGCAGGAGTATTGCAGTGTGTGTTTGTGTTGGTTAGGTAAATGACCTTTCCTCTTTTTGATTATCTTAATATTGATTTTTCCTATTTGTCTTTTATTTGGATTTGTGACAACAAACATGTAGCCACATTTTATCGTCTACTCCACCTAATGTGTGGCGGAATCGTTCTACTAGGCAACTTTGTTAAAGAAGGGTTGTTGGGGTTCTTTCATTATGTTGTTCCACTCTCCCCAAACCTACATAAGACGTCTTAAATCATGCCATAAGCAAAGTTGGTTGAACAGGGATATATTCTCTTTAGCAATCTGATGCTGTATCAATATATGCCCAGATTATTTGGTCTTCGTTGCATTAAAAAAAACGAAATCATTGGGGGGTTTTCGTCACTTGCAAAAGTATTTCGCATAACAAATGCTATCTTACTAGACCTGGATCTGTTTTTTTTGGGGCGTTCTTATAATCTTATAATGCTAGTCCTGTCTCGGTGTTCTGTTTATTGCAGTGGGTTGATTTACTGGACTTCTCACTCGGAATAAGTTGGAAAAAATTATGCACTTACGACCTCAGAGGGTGAAGAGTTACCAACTGCATAGAGCTAGAGTGTCGAGTCATTTGTGTATCATTTGGCTTTTCCAACTATAGAACTGAACCGAAAGGGCTTTTTTACTTCTTGTAAATGTTAAATGTTGTGCTAATGTTAAGCTGAAACTATGTCTATATATGTTTATGAATTCAATATAAGTGGGAGATGTTCAATGTTTCAGCCATTTCTGCTTTGTCGCAGTGTTCATATCATCTACTTCCTTAAAAAGCGTATGATGATGCAGGGTGGTTAGTTTGTCTTGTTTTGTATTTTTATTTTCTTTTTCCTTCAAAAGATTGTGATACAAAAGAATAAATTGATATAACAACAATGGTGTCACATCTACATTTACAATAAATGTTCATAAATTTGTTGTCATTTGAAAAAAAATTACTAGTCCGTTTCTTTTTGGCTACAAATTCATGAAGTGTTTTCTTTCCATTTTGTTATTTAAATAAATTCAACCACGGAGTCTTAAAAAATAAAGAAAAGACAAGACGTTATTAATTATTATTATTTTTTTTTTTTTTTTTTTTTTTGAAGAATATAATGTCTAAAATAGTTTTGTAATTTTTGTTTTTGTTTTTTTAGTTCAACAAAATGTGTCTCTTTCGAATATTTTGGTTGAGGATGTATACTCACACCCGTTGTAATAACATCCATTCACTTTGCACGAACCAAAGATTTTCAATGACGGCCCAAAGAGAATTGCTTTGCTTAGGCGTTAAGTAGAATCAGGAGCGGACTTATGGAGGGACTAGAGGACCTATGAAGGGATTAGAGGGGGCCAATCGCCGCCCAATTTTTTTTTTTTTATATAGATAAAAATAATACTTTAAAATATTTCGTATTACTGTTTAATATTTAACGGCCCCCCGAAAGTCGGTTAAAGAGTTGCGGTGGATTTCAGGGAAGCTGGGTTTCCTCGAGGTTCTGAGATCAACACTCAGATTTCACTCTTTTTTATTCAATATTTTTACATTTTGTTTCCTTCAATTTTTTTTAGCATATTATTTCTTTTATTACTTTTGCATTTTATTTCCTTCATTTCATTTTTTTTTTAGCATATCATTTCTTTTATTATTCTTACATTTTATTACCTTCATTTTTAGCACCTCCACCTACTTAACTTTTTATTTTATATTTTATTTTATTTATATATTTATAAATTTATAAAATGTAACTATTTTTATCAATTTAAAACTGTATAGAGATTTATTATTAAAAATAATTTAGACCTATCCTTTTTTTTTTTTTTTTTTTTTTATAAATATAAATAATAAGCAGATTTCATATTTAATTCTATAAAAATATTTTTTTTATTATTATTTTAAATTTCATATTTTTTTTTATATAATTATTTAAAAAAAATATTGAAATATCATTTTAGTTTCTGTATTTTGATAATTTTTTTATTTTAGTCTTTGTAATTTCAACTGTTCAAATTTAGTCCTCATGCTTTCTACGAATCTTAAAATTAATCTCTAATATTAGTTTATTTGTTAATTTTTCTAAAAGTAATTTAATTTTAACGTCTCTTCTCAAAATTTTGAAAATGTATTCCCATTATATTGTGTTTTTTTTTTAATTTTTTAATTTTTTTTTAAAGTATCTAATAAGTCTTTAAACTTTCAATTTTTTGTGTTTAATAGATCCACTAACTTTAAAAAGTGTAGGGACCATTAGAGACTTTTTAAAATTTAGGAATCTAATACAGTCAAGTTTAAAGTTCATGGACTAAATTTGTAATTTTTTTTCTTCTACTTCATAAGACATCGAGACCTATATTATATGATGTACTAAATTAGGAAGTATGTGGTACACCTACCTATTCTTATAATCAATAATTTTTTTTTAAGGTTAACGTTGTCAGAGTGTGGATTTAAACCTCTGACTTTTTTGTGATAATTTTTTTAAAAATTTATATAACATGTTTTTTTTGGCTCCTACAACTTAATTTCTGGATCCGCCACTAAATAGAATTGTTTGTATTGGATTAATTTTTGTGAACGTGATGCATAGCCGAGACAGAGTGGCTGTGAAAGTGACAAATAATCACATCAAACAACCATTTGCAAGAAAAAATAATAACTCTCGCCGTCAGTTTTGTAACAACTTTAATTTATTTGAGTATCTCAACTTGATAAGCATAAGCAATTTTATTTTCATTCAAGGGTTGAATCGAGTCTATCTCAACAATAATTGACATGTATTGTTCCGTTCCCGACGAAAAATGAAGAAAAAAAAATCTGTGAACTAAACGGGGCGGGGATAGAGAATGCATTCCCCAGACTTGATTTCTTATTTTTTTAATACATATATATAATAAAATCATACATTAATTTTTTTTTGAAATATTAATTTATTTTGATAAGGCAATTCAAAAAAGTTATTTTTAAATGTATTTTTTTTTTATATTATTATTAGGAATTAACAATTGAAATATATATTTTTTTTTAAAAAGTTATTTTATTTAATTAAAGTAAAAAAAATAAAAAACATGAACGAAAAATAATTTATTGAAGAATCCCGACCCGAGAAAATAAATGGTAAATTTCGCGTGGACGAGAATGGAAAAACCATCTCCAGCCCTGCATGAACATCTCTAATTCAAATCCTCATAACACCATTTATTTATATATATATATATATATATATATATATATATATATATATATATATATATATATATGTTTTTTGTACAGTGAGGGAGTGTGACCTATTAGTCACTAGTTCGTACATTATGTCGTTTGAGTTTGAGTTATGTTCATGTTGATATTTATATATATATATATAGTCATTTAAGGTAAATATTTCATCCATTTATTACATATATATTTTTTTTAAAGAATTTTTGTTTTTTTGTTTTAATATATTTAGTTTCATTTTGGCATTCATATATGTACACAATTTTTTCTTTTGCTTATTGTAGGCACATATACCAGTTCTTTTTTTGTAATACATATATTCGCAAACACAACAATATAAATAAATTATTAAATTAATATAACCTAACATATATACTACACTTTTATATATTATTTCATCTTTATTAACATATGTATTCTATCTATTACGAAAATCATCATATACACTCAGTATATTTAGTTATTTACAAATATATACTACGTTTATATATTATTCTATTTTTATTGACATATGTATTACATCTAATATAGATATACAGATTTCGTCGTATACACTCGATAAAAATATATACCTCATATAATTAAATACTTCTACATTTAGGAAATATAAACATACGATTAACAACTCTAACTCTAAAAAACCAAGAGTTGATGGCTATTATTCTGAAAAATTAGAGGTGGAGTTCATATTTGCTAGGCCAATGTTTCCCACTGAGCATGTAAATCATACCTAGAACATAAAACATACAACATATACTATAAATATACATAAAATCAATTCTACCAACAATTATCAACCTCTATTTATTACTTTTTAATTTTCAAATTTACATGAATTACAAAATAACCTAAAGCAATGCAACCAAGTACCAACAATTATGAAAAATCTACCATTTTATTTTTCCTTTTGTTTTTAATTTTCAAATTTACATTTATTACAAAATAACCTAATGTTAGGTAAATTCAAGCATATTTTGGACACTCATAAACTCCTTCTTTTCAAAAAAAAAAAAAAAAAACTCCTCCAAATCGCCTATTCATGTAATTAACCCTTTAAAAAATAACCTCAAAGTGTAACCATTTGCTACATTTATGGAATAAGAAAATTTTAAAAAACAATAAAATTAGTCTACATTAAATAAAAATCAGAATAAGAAAAACTCTTATTAATATATCATAACATATACTATACAAAAAGGAGAAAACGTTACACAATAAAATTTCTATTTAATAATAATATAGACCACAATTGTAAATAGAAATTTGGAGAGAAAAAAAGAAAGGAAAAGAGTAGAGATGTCGGCAAGGTAATGTCTTCCCCGCCCCCATCCCCATTACCTTACCCGTCTCCACGAAATTCCCATTTCGCACGGGGCGAGTATTCCCTCTTTAGAATTTACGGGTAATTTTTCCCACAAATAATTTACTTTTTAATTTATTCTTATTCATTTTTTAATATTATATATATTTAATTTCATAAACTTTATTTGTAAGATGTATGTTTTTTTGAAACTTTATTGGTAAGATGTGTATTTTTTTAAATAAAAAAAGAGTATAGTTAATTTTTTGATGAATAATATATATATGTATATATATAAAAGTATACAGGGCGGGGCAAGTATGCTATTACCCGCCCCCGTCCCGTTTAGCTAATTTTCCGCTCCCTGCCTCATTCCCGGTGTAATCAGGGATTTCCCGTCCCAATCGGGGCGGGACGGGACAAATAGACATCTCTAGAAAAGAGGGACTGCTTAGAAATTAGAACTATTTACTAAAATATTTAGAAGTGAAGATGATTAATGAGCCAAATAATTTCTGAAACGTAGGGGATGATTAAGAATTAAACAATTAATCTCTAAATTTAATCCCCTCTTATTCATGTGTAATTAGTGCAATTCAATGTCAAACAAAGCTACACTACCCAACTGTAGGAAAAGGTAAACATCTCAAACAATAAATAATCAATATATGCTGAACCAAGATAGAAACTCTTTTCATTTTCCTTTCTTTCCCATATTTCTTTGAAGCAGCAGTAACCCTTTTTTTTTTTTTTTTTTTTTTCCCTAGCAACTTCCAGAATTAAAAAAAGAAAAAAAAAATCTCTTCAAAAGTGAGAGAACAAAGGACCAAAATAAAAGCAAAAGATGCAATTTCCACTACATCTTTCAACCTCTGCCAACTGCCCTTTTAAAAACCGCAAAAACTCCTGCTGTAAAGGTAGGCAGGATTGATTTGGGCAACTGTAACTTATTGCACTATTTGCACTGTTCAGTGTTCAATTAACATCCACCTCTTCTTCTTCTTCCAACCCAACTCTCATCAGCATTTCTTTAAAACCATGAAAACAAAAAAGAAGGAAAAAAAAATATTTAAAAGAAAAAAAACTAACCCCACTGCCATTAAAAATTGTGAACTAGAACTTCTCATGGGTGAAAATGAAAGTAATTCAGGCTTCCGAGTCAGACGAGCTCAGTTCAGAACTGGCTCCATCCTTGCTACCCTCCTCGTGAGATTCAGACGGCACGAGTATCTTTGGCTGGATGCTTCGGGCCATTTTTAGAGATGGCTTCAGGTTCATGTACTGCAGTGAGATTTAGAGCATACGTTACAAATTCACGACTTCGTCTGTCAGCTAATAATATAGACAAGAACAAAATTGCAGTGAAACATGACGATAAGTATTTGTTTACCTCCCGATAGAAAGAATTGATCTCTTCTTCAGTAAGGCCTTCGTCCTCACCACAATTCTCGTCCCATCCAAGAGAACGAAGAAAAGCAGCCTCCTCTTCATCTAGAGATTCTGCAGCAACGTGGCTCTCAGTTTTTCCACCACTGTCACAAGATGCCTGAGTCTCTTCAGAACTATCCCCATTTCTATTCTCCACAGCACCATTTTCAATAACACGAGGACTTGCAGGAATGCTGATTTCTTCCCTTGTTAGTTCATTAGATTGGCCAATTGAGGGAGATTTCACAGAAGAGCATGAATCTGAGAGAACGGCAGAAGAGCTCATTGAAGTCTTCTTCTTAATGAGGTTAAAGAAATCATTCCGACTCTGGACTTGTGATAAGGATGGTCTTTTTTCCAAAGTTGATCCAGATTTGAGATCTAAGCTAGCAATCTTGCGCTCCACAGGAGTAACATTTGAATTGTTTGGGCTTCTCAAAGGAGCATGTGGAACTGAAGGTGCCAGAGCGAACTGGCTGTTTGCTGCCATGCTGTTTGCATTACTAGTTGGACTTGAGACATCCTTAGCTGCAAGGGAGACACCATTTTCTCGTACAGGTTTTAGAACAAGAAACTTCCCATGAGAACTCTTTTGAGCATCGGACTTGACATGTCCTCCACCACGAGATTGGTTGGCATGGACTGACAAGGGCTGTGGCTGTCCACTCTTGATGGTTACATTAAGTTCTCCGGTTCTTGATGCTAATTTGGGCTTTGATTTATCAGAAGAATTAAGCACCTGTCAAAAAAGAAAAAAAAACGCTAATGATTATCTAAGGGGGAAAACAGAAGATTTGCGGTATGAGAAATATGTATTCCTAGATTTGTTCAATGCTGAAATGAAGGATAAAAACAATATTTCATTGTACCATGATATAGAGGATTATCAAAACATAAAAACTAACTGACTATATTTCATATTACAAGAGTCGAGAACTGTTTAGGTGTATTTTATCAAAATTGTTTTTACAAACATAGCTTTTTAAATTTTATGGAAAGATGTGGTCTGTTTTTGTATTTTCATTTATTTCTTCAGCAAATAAATATAAAAAATAATATATTCAAATCCATTTATTATAAATGGATATAGATCAGGTGTGAATAATTTAATTTAGAAAACATTGAATAAAACACAAAAAAATAATATTCTTGTCTTCTGCATTTTTTGTTCTCAAACTATATTAAGAATTATACTGCTAAGCAAGTTTGTTACATCACCCATACTGAAGCACAACAATAATTTACAGCAGCTTCAAAAAAATAAAACAGAAGAACAAATGAGAACCTTTCAGAAGAGGAATGCTAAGTTAAGTTATATAACTATTGATACTGGAAGAGGAGTTAATATAATCAGTTGACAGCCTAACAATCTTTCAGGTAAAAGAAAAACTTGCCTACCAAATATAACACGTTGACAAACAAAGAATACTAGCCACAGTGATATATTGGCTACAGCACAACAATCAAATGAAGAACGTTAATATAGAAAGTTTACACGTCCCTTAAAGTATATTTAATCTACCACTGGCCTTTTCCACCCTTGAGAGAGAATAAAAAGTGGTTAACCAAAGATAATTAAGTCTGCAAAGTGTCAAAGTGGTAAAGCACATATATGCACACTATAAAATTGGATCCAAAAACAAATCCTGTTACCTCTTTCCTATCATCTACCCTCTTACAAATTTCCAAAAGGTGATCAGGCAAGAAAATAAGGACAAACCCCCCTGAATTTTTAAAGTAACTATTTCCTCAAAGAATGCTGATGATATAGAAGTCCTCTGACACCTCTTTTTCTGGGCCTCACTTCTATTTTGTTCTTTCAATCATCCTTAGTTTCTCATCAAGTATAAGGGGGAAAAGTGGCATAGTTATCTAGCGCATCATAGATGACTTTGAATCAGAAATTTCTACCAAATGTTTTAAGATCCACTATCTAACACATAAACACTATTCTTTTTTTTTGATAAGAAACAAGCCATTTAATTTGATTGATGTAATAGATTACAAAAAACACTATTCTTTAGACAACAAGTGAGTTGAGGAGATAGAAACACCATTTAATTTGATTGATGTAATAGATTACAAAAAACACTATTCTTTAGACAACAAGTGAGTTGAGGAGATAGAATACTTGAATAACAAACTTCCACAAAAATTCTACAGTTTCTAAAATGTAGAAGAAGAGTTTATTTAACAAACTAATTTCCAAAATTTAAATCACCAGTCACCGGCAGCAGGTGCAGAAAAATGTAAAAAACATATATCTAGTATCTTTGTCGCATAGTTTTCAGTACATTTACCCAAAAAATGACTATGATTATATGTACATCCTAGGTACCTAATACTACAGCACAAAAGTAACTACCAAGAGAGTAATAGTCCCCTAGCTGATGTCAGAAATTGACACACGTTGTCAAGATACCGTTTAAATGGTTCTCAGTTCCCTTATAGATTTTAAGTACCAACCAATTCTTTTTTTAATCAACAGAAATAATCGCACCAAAATTATTAAAATATAATGAGGTAGGAACAAATCTATACAACAAAGATTCAACAATTGCATCAGCTCCAATTACCATAGCTTTTGGCATAGAAGGCGTCACTGGTATTAATTGCCTGGACTGTTTAATAGCCAATTCCTCAAGCCTCTGAGTCTTGACAGATAACTATGAAAGTGGGGGGTAAAGGATGAGACCGTTAGATCAAAAGGAGCACATAAACATAATATGCAGCACAAGAAGAGACAGTAAGGTACCTCAGATACCTGGGGAGCAGCACGAGCTCGAGATGGAGCCTGCACTAACGCTTCAGCCATATTAAGTCCGGCTGTCACACTCAGAGGCCCTGCCCCTGATGTAGCAGGAACAGTTTGTTGAAATGACAATGACCCTGTGGTGCTTCCAATCATATTAGGCACCTCAGCAAGAGCAGATGTCCATCCCTCTCCACCAATTAAGGCTGAATTACCAATAGGCAAGCTTTGAACTGGTGAGCTCAAACCAGGAGATGAAACTCTTCCAATTTCTGATGCTCCTTGCCTTTCTTCGGATCCTAGTGATGGAAAATCCTTTTCAAACACAGCCTTTTGAATGCTAGTGCCAACACTAGTTCCGGAAGGCATTCCATTACCGTTGTTGTGACTGCTGTTGACACCAGCTTTAAAATCTGTTGCAACTCTTCTGTGAAACAACTCGCCTTGCTTCCTGGATACCATTGAATGAGATCGCCGCAAAGCATCTTTATCAATCCTATTGGAAAGAATCTTTCCCAGAGGGTCATGAGAGTCACGGTCCCAATTATCCCCAAAGTTCAACCTATCCTTTTCTTTCTCACGATCCTTATCACGATGACCCCTGTTAAAACTACTATATGCATGTTTGGCAGAACCATTGCTCAAACTTCTCCTTGAATTTGATGAAGATGTCCGATCCAGAAAAGCAGAACGTGAAGTGTCAAAATCACCAGTGGTCTTGGAAGTTCTATTTCTCAATTGAGATAAAGAGGGCACATCTATACAACACAGGATATACAATTAAAGGTGTTTGTTCACAATATCAAAATAGAGGCAAGTCAGCAGTAAGTGAGAGCATCATTACTGAAAGCATGTAATATTAACAACAAAAAGGAAAAGCAGTACCTGAGTGGGAAGAAGACGACGGAAAATGGTGGTTTGAATTGCTGCCACCAGTAACGCTTCCAGTATGTCTCAACCATTCTGGAACTAATGTAGGTTCACTTCTTTCCATAAGAAATACTGAACATGATCAAAATATCAGAAGAAAAGAACACTTTTTGCTTCCTTTACCACCTCAAATTTCCAAAAAGCGTACTCCTTATACAGAGGAATGTATAAAATCCTAACCTGTACTTTATTATTTCAAATGCCTAACCTCTATTTCGCGCTGGATGAACTTTGACGGGCATCCCTGACTATGCAAGTCGCGGCTACAAACCACATGTATCATCAACTTAGTGGCATATCCAGGGTTCCAGCAATGATTGACATGAATTGCTTCAAAGTTGAAGAACCCGGAGGATGGTTCTCAAAACTGATGTCCTAAATGCCACTAAAGAAGTTGATCCTACTTCACAACCACTGCTATTCAAGCATGTAGCTACCAAATTAGACTACAAGCTGAACACATTCTGAACGGGGATTTATCTTATCCAAGTACAAAATCAATATAACCCAATTCTCATACGGGAGTGGGATATCAGGGGATGAAAACGGAGGGGGATAAGATGAAGCTGTTGAATTAAAAAAGAATGGTAAGAGAAAAGGCCTAACTATCTCTCCCAGCCACCGTATTTCGATTCAGTCAGCAAAAACACGCTCGGAAATCCCTCGTCTTTGAGGGGAATCGGTTGAGATGCAGATATATAAAAGAAAAGGTAAACGAAGAAGGAGATTGTCCCCGTCAAAAACAGTTCGATCAGAATAAACCCTAACGAATTAAGAAATTGAAAAAACCAGAATCCAAAGTCCGATTGAATATGCCTAAAAAAAGGAAATCAGAAACCCTAAATCAAATAAGCAGCAGCGGAAGTCCCAAGGGCAAGAAAACACAGAAGAGATAAATAATATAACCTGAGAGATATCGGATGAAGACGAAGACGAAGACGAAGACGAAGAAGAACTAACCCTACCCTGAAGAGTGATTGACGAACCAACCTCAGAAGGCGCAACTGTTTGAATAACTGCCCCCGAGTGGTTGCTGTATATCCTCAAAACAGAAATAAATGCGTCTGAAGAGGGGAAGAAGGGGAAGCACAAGAGAGATAGAGAAAGAGAGAGTTTCAGACTGTGAAGGAAGAAAGCGGCGGCGGAGAGAGAGAGAAAATGAGGGTTGGGTTGTTCGGAAGAGGGAATAGGGTTTTTGGGTGTTTGTTCGGTGCAGCCGTCGTGCGGTGGCGGAGAGAACGGAAAACGGCAGAGAGAAACGGAACGGCGGACAGAGAGAGAGAGAGAGAGAGAGAGAGAGAGAGAGAGAGAGAGAGAAGTTGTGGAGAGGGAGAGACGGCGAATGTGAAATAAAAACTTTTCGTCTTTGGTTTTCTTTGACACTGAAATCAAACAAACGTCTCTACAATTGAATTTCCCTATTGCCAAATATTTTTTATTTTTGTAAATTAATTTATTATTATATAATAATAAATATTGGTAGTAATTTTTGAATAATACTTTGGTGATCTTTGGACTCTCAGAAAATTGATATAAAAAAAATGTAACAAATTTTGTTGGTGTTGGGGGGAGATTTGCTGTGACTCGGTGTATGGTACAGTGTAGGTAGGCCACATATTTCATATACCCTATAACTCATCCACTTTTTTTAGGTTAAAATAAAATTTAAAAAAAAAAAAAAAAAAAACGTATTTTGTGTTTTGTTTCGGGTATTTTAATTTATTTATTTTTTGGTTTGGATAAAGTTTAAAATCCGTCTCTAAATTTCAAGTTTTTTTTTTTAAATTTGTTAAATAATAATAATTTTCATGTCAGAAAAAACACATTATGAACTAAAAGACTAATAGCTACTAATTCTTTTTTGAGAAGTTAACAATAAACTAGCTGTGTGAACCAATTTTAAGTTTTATCAAAAACTCAAAATTACATGAACTAAAATAGAATGGAATTTGAAGGAAATGGACTAAAATGATATTTTAATATTATTATTATTATTTTCTTTTAATCAAATTTAATTTATAAATAAGATTAAATTATTAAAAAATACTCTTGAACTATGTATAGTTTCAAAAATACCTCTTATGAAAAAAGCTTTAAAAATGCTCTCACGGTTGGTGTAGACGGTTAAGTTCTAACTTGTACTTGTGTGAAATAAAAAAAATGAAAATGTGAACCTTCGAGAGGTGTTAAAAAAAGCACGTGAAATCCCTATTTTATCGATTCAATAGATCAGGGTAAAATGGATGGAGAGTAGATCTGATGTCCACGTTTTCATGTTTTTTTAACACCTCAGACATACACATTTTTCAATTTTTCCATGTCACACAATTACAAATTAAAATTTAACTGTCCATATCATAATTTTTTTTTTTTTTTTTTTTTTTTTTTTTTTTTTTTTTTTTTAATGATGAAACCATTTTTGAAACGTTTTTCATAATTCAAGAACATTTTTTAAACATTTTTCATAGTATGAGTATTTTTTAAACTTCTCAAAGTTTATGGGTAGTTTTTAAACTGAGCGGATAGTTTAATGGTATTTTTAATAATTTAGTAAAAAAAAAAAAAAAAAAAATATCATTTCAAAATAAAATGACAGGAGATTTAACATATCTTTTCTAGGAAAATACGGCTCAAAGAAAAGAAAAGAAAAAAGAAAAAAATATTAATCATTTTAAAAGTTTTTGTGATTGGCATGTTTTTTTTTGTTTTGGAAAGCAAGATTTTATTTATTTTTTTTTTTTAATTTTTTTTTAATCTTAGCAGCACAGATTTAAAAGCTGAAGATGTTTCTATCTTTGAAATTTGAAAAAGAGATTTTATCTCTCTTGAATTTGTTTTGAGTGATAAATTTGTCATTTATTTATTTTTATAAAATTTTGGGTAGGGATTAAACCTAACTTAATAGTCACTAGATACATCATGTCATTGAACTATGCTCTTGTTGATTATTTTTTTTTTCTTTTATTTTTTGATTTAAAAAGTTAAATTAGTAAAAGTTATTAATATCGCCGACATAAAATTGTGCCTTTAAGTGAGAAATCATAAGTTCAATTCCCGCATTAATTAATTATCTTTGTAAACTTTTTTAATAATATATAAAATTATTTACATTGATAACATTGTATCATAGGTCTAAATGTGTTCGAATCATCACCCAACATTTTGAGAGGTCAAGGGATTCAATCCCCGCACTAATTAAATATTTTTGCAAAAAAATTTGTCAAACCGAACATAATTCAATTGATATAAATTTGTGCTATTGACTAAGAGTCCTAAATTCAATCTCCGCTTTAATTATATATCTTTATAAAAAAAACACATTGTAAAAACAAAATTTAACATAAAATATATAAGTTGTTGGTAAAGAAACAATTTTTTTTTTTTTTTTTTTTTAGAGTACGGAATTAAAATAAAAAAAAATTATCCATTCCAAAACTATATATATTTATGGATTACAATTTTTAATAACTATTTAGTTTGGTCTATTTGGTTTTTAATTTTTAATTTTTTAAAATTAGGAGATAACATAAATAAATATATATATATATATATATATATATATATTATAAACATAATTTTTAAAAATTAAATGGTTAAAAAAAAATTTAAAAAAATAAAAAATAAAAAAAATTCTAAATTAGGTATTGAATAAGAAAACATATAACTCCTCTACAAAACAGGGTCTTAAATTTCAAATGTACATGTATTGAGATAATCGAAGAAAAAATGTACCATTTTATCATCTACCTTGGATTTTATCTTTTAAATGTTTATTTAATTTTTAATATTTAATATACTTTTTATTACTATTTGATACTTAATATATTTAACCTTATCAAAATTATAAATTATAAATTTTACTAATTAGATTAACGTCTATTACTTATCACACATGTTTTTAGGTAAGCGAATTTTGAATTAATTAAGGAGTCGTTTGTTTGATGGAAATTTATATGATGGACATAGAAATTACCACGTTTGTTTTGAGAAATAATTTCGAAATATGTCAAACCGAGCATAGCTCAATTGGCATAAGGTTGTGCCCTCTGACTAAGAGGTCATGGGTGTGAAATTGTAACAGAGGTCAATTTAGAGTAAAATAATTAAAAATATAGCAATTTTTTAAAATTTTTGCGGATATGACAATTTATATCTGATAGTATAGTCTATCGCTGATAGTAATTTTTTTTTATAGAATTTTGTCAGTGAGAATAGTCTATCAGTGATAGAAGTCTATCAGTAATAGTCATAAAGTCTATCCGTGATAGCCACTGTTTTTTTGTCATATTTGTAAAAAGTTTTAAACTTTGCTAAATTTGCAATTATTTTGGGTCTGATTGTTGTTTGTGCAACCAGCCCATAAATCAATTAGTAATAAATAATTCTATGCAATTAATTATATTTATATATTTTTTTATTTTTTTATTAAATAAAACTCTATTTAAATGGTATAATAAATAAATAAAACTATATTTAAATGGTATAATATGTAGCTCAAATTATTTTCAATTGAAATCTAAAGTGAAAATTTTAATTTAATTTACTTTTCCAATAACGACCCTCCAATATCAAAATACGCAAATATCAATTTATACTCTAAACTTTAGAGTTTGTATTAATTAAAACCTTAAACTTTTAGAAGTGTATCAATTTACACTTTTAGATAGATTTTATTTGAAAAACGTTAATTTAAATGCGTGAAGACTTATAATTTTAGCAATTAAACCCCTAAACTTCCATAAGTAAATCAATTGTACAAAAGTATATTAGTTTAATTGATAAATTATAAGTCTCCACACGTTTAAAAATTAACATTTTTCTAATAAATGGTGTAAATTGATACACTTCTGAAAGTTTAAGGTTTTAGTTGATATAATTATTAGTTTAGAATTTTAATTATACAATCTTGATATAATTATTAGTTTAGAATTCTAATTATACAATCTTAAATTTTAAGGGTATAAATTAATTTTTGCTCAGGGCAAACACCTATATATCATAAATTATATCATTTCTCTCAATTTTCTTTTAATATTTTGATAATATATAAATATAATCCACTAAAAGAAATATTATCAATTATATAATTATCTTCTTCTAAAATAAGTTCAATTACTTCGAATTAAACTCAAAATTACTATCTAATATCAAATCTTTTATAACAAGTTGAAAACAATATAAAGTAACTTGGTTTACAAAATAACATGTAAAATTAATATAAAATGAATTCATAACGAGAAATATTAAATTATCAAAAGGTGCACAAATGTCATATAAATTAGTATATAAATTAGGAAAATTGTAGTAAATGACAATTTAAGATTTATTGTTTGCAAATATAGCATATTTTTAAAAATTTTGCGGATATAGCAATTTCTATCGCTGATATCTTATGACTGATAGAAGTCTATCGCTGATCACCTCAACTTTTTATAGATTTTTGTCAGTGATAATAATCTATCAGACATAATAGTCTATCACTGATAGAAGTCTATCAGTGATATAATAAAGTCTATCAGTGATAGAAACGAGTTTTTTTGTCATATTTGCAAAACATTTTAAAGTTTGCTAAATTTGCAATTAGTTTGGGCCTGATTGCTATTTGTGCAACCAGCCCTATAAATTAACTAGAGATAGATAGCATTATTATTGAAATAATACATGATTTTAAGACATTTTCATAAAAAAATATTATAAAACAAAAATAATTATCTATATATTTTAAGTCATCCTTACAAAATTTTCTGCAAAACAAATATAATTATCTAAACACGTGATACATCAATATTTTTAAATGTCTACAATTACAAACATTTAAAATTTCGATTATCTATATTCTAAAAAACAAACACCCCTAAAACATCCAATAATGATTTAGATTTTGGATAACTATTTTCAAAACTGTTTAGATAATTATATATTTTTTTTAAAAAAAGATAGCACACAATTATATTCACTATAGAATGTGGGCTGTTTTTTAATAATATTGCATTTTTTAAAACTTATTATAAAAATATTGTAAGTTTGAAACTATTTATAAAAATATTGCACTTTTTTAAATGGAGGTCGTCTTTTCAAAAGACGACCTCCACATGCAAGCAAAGATTGGCCCACATGTATGGAAGTCATCTTTTCGAAAGACGACCTTGCTCCACATGTATGGAGGTCGTCTTAGACGACCTCGCTCCACATGGATATTGGTATGTACTTCTTTTATTAAAAAATTGATATCTTTTTACTCAGATATTCAAAATTTTCAAAAAAGATATGGTTGGGAAGCTAACAACGAGAGCTTCAATTTGATAGGTGGTTTCACTATTTTTTGAGTTGTGTATCAAAAGATAGAGACCATCGAAGTTGGACTATAGTTCTGCAAATTTTAGAACTGAAGATTATTTTGAGGAGTGTATTAAAAAATTGATATCTTTTTATCCAGATATTCAAAAACTTCGAAAAGGGTATTGTTGGAAAGTTAACATAGAGAGCTTCAATTTGATACCTAGTTTCACTATTTTTGGAGTTGTGTATCAAAAGATATATATCGTCAAAGTTATGAAAAGTTCACTAAACCCAGAACTGAAGATACCACTGAAAACTTCAAAACAGTAGCTAAACTTCGACGATCTGTATCTTTTAATACACAACTCTACAATAGTGAAACCAAATATCAAATTGAAGCTCTCTGTGTAAGCTTTTTAACCGTATTTTTTTCGAAATTTTTTAATATATGGGTAAAAAGATGTCAATTTTTTAATGCACTCCTCAAAGCAATCTTCAGTTCTAAAATTTGAAAAACTATAGTCCAACTTCGATGGTCTCTATCTTTTGATACACAACTCTAAAAATAATGAAACCACCTATCAAATTGAAGCTTTCACTGTTAGCTTTACAACCATACATTTTTTGAAAATTTTGAATATCTAAGTAGAAAGATATCATTTTTTTAATAAAAAGTATATACCAATGGAGATCGTCAAAAGACGACCTCCATCCATGTGGAGCGTGGTCGTCTTTTGAAAAGACGACCTCCATCCATGTGGAGCAAGGTCGTCTTCTGAAAAGACGATCTTTGGGACCTCCAATTAAAACTACATTATTTTTATAAATAGTTTCAAACTTACAATATTTTAATAATAAGTTTTAAAAAATGCAATATTATTAAAAAACAGCCTAGAATGTGTGTCACATATGAGGTACAAAACAAGTAATAAAAACAAACAATGATAACTTTTAAAAACAATTTCCCAAAAGCTCCTTTATTAGGAAATGGGACCTTGCTTATTTATGTTCTACTTCTATCCTTCCTTTATTAAAAACCTCCACTTCCCATCTTAATTTTTTTCTTTTCATTTATTTTGAAGCTAGACCTATTATTTAGGGTAAATTACTTTAAAGATCATCAGGTTTGGGTTTGGTAGCATTTGAGTTCTAAAGTTTGAATTTAGTTCTGGGTCCCTCCGTGAATATTCAAAATTTCTGTTAAAGCCTAACCAAATGTTAACATGTCACCTATTTTTTTTATTATTTTTTAATTATTAAAATTATTTTAAAAAATAATTTTTTATTTTCTCTTTTCTCTTTTCTCTTTTCTCTTTTTTTTTTTTCTTTTTTTTTAAAATAATTTTAATAATTAAAAAAATATTTTTAATTAAAAATAGGTGTTACGTCACTATTATGTTAGGACTTAATAGAAATTTTGACAGAGGAACAAAAAAAACGAACTAAATTCAAACCTGACAATATAATTGTTGGATTTGAAGTCTTAGGGACCTAAGTGCTACCAAACTCAAACCGACCATTAGGATAGTTTGTCCTATTATTTATTTAGAACGTAACATTATAAAGAAAACACTAAAAAATTAATACGCTAAATTAATTAGAAGAATATTTAGAAGAAAGTAAATAAGGTTTAGGGTTTAGGGTTATTGTTATTATTATTATTATTTCTTTTCAAAAAAAGAAAAAAGAAAATTGATAATAAAAGTATTTTTTTTGTTTGTTTGTTTCCAAAAACAATGGTGTAGTTTTATTTGTAAAGCCATGGTTTATCATTTTTTCATAGTACATCAAATGGGATAGGGAACGACAAACTTGACCCTCCGACCTCGAAGAAAATAAGTATATGTCAATTATAAGTCTTTGACCACCATTTGACACATTTACAAAAGAGTAATATAATATAAATATTTTTTTTTTCAAATATAGTACAAAGTTTAAAATTGTATGAAATTAGTATAATTTTTTTTTGAGGAATAGTATAATTTAAATACTTATTTTTTCAACACACGCTATAATATTAAAAAGGGCTGGTTGCACAAATAGCAATCAGGCCCAAACTAATTACAAATTTAGCAAACTTTAAAATGTTTTGCAAATATGGCAAAAAAATCTGTTTCTATCACGGATAGACTTTATCATATCACTGATAGACTTCTATCAATGATAGACTATTATCACTGATAGATTATTATCACTGACAAAAATCTATACAAAGCTGAGGTGATCAGCGATAGACTTCTATCAGCCATAAGATATCAGCGATAGAAATTGCCATATCCACAAAATTTTTAAAAACATGCTATATTTTTAATTATTTTATTCTAAATTGACATCTGTTACAATTTCCCTATTAAAAATCGTATTTAATCTATTTATGTCATATTTGAAGAAAACAAAAGCAAAGGTTGTTGTAAAAAAAAAATAAAAAGTTTAGAATGTTTTTTTTTTTTTTTTTTTTTTTTTACAATATACATAAATTTTTCACAATTTAGTGATTTTTCTTTTGGATTCAAAACTTAGCTGTTTTTTAATAATATTGTATTTTTTTAAATTTATTATAAAAATATTGTAAGTTTAACTTACAATATTTTTATAATAAATTTTAAAAAATACAATATTATTAAAAAACAGCCTCAAAACTTACTCATAAACTTTGCGATTACCTTAAACTTAATCGTAGTGAATTTAAATTTAGGTATGTTTGAGAGTGATTGTTGAATTAGTGATTTAAGTATAATTAATTTTGTAAAATTGATTTTCATACAATCATTTTCATGTTTAGTTGAAGTGATTTTCATAGAATGAGAAAGAGATTTTGAATTATTCATGTTTGATTTCAAAATTGATTTTAAAATTGCTAAATTACTAAAACAGCATTAATTAAAAACATTATTTAACTAAACATTTATTTAACTATTGACTAACCAATTTATTTTCTCATATAATACTTTAAGGCAAAAAAATTTCCAAAAAATCCTCGCTTTTTCGTTTTCCTATGTCGCTCCGGATAGGATTCTTCTTGCTTACATTGATCATATCCCCTGAAGTCTCATCATAATCCTAAATAACAATGTTTGAATTCCAACCTTCAAAATTCATCACCCAAATTCGAAAAGAAGATCCTTCCCACCATGCATCTTGGTAATGTCATTCTCGACGCATACACGCATTGGAAAAATGGTGTCGAAAAACATGACGTCGGGTAAAGTAGTCTAAACTGACGCACGGTGGAAAAATCAACGTACTGTATTTATTGCCAAAGCGAGCATAGCTCAGCTGGCATATGTATGACTTGATGACCAAGAGGTCTGTGGTTCGAATCCCCCCACCCCCAATGTACTAAAAAAAAAACGTACTGTATTTATTTCAATGACGGGCAATGCCCGCCATTTATAGTTCACAATTTTTTTTTTCTTAAATCGAAGGGTAAATTTGTATTTTCACATTTGAATAGAATGAGGGTAAATTTAAGTGGTGATTCTCGGTCCATCATCTCAACCAAAATCACCTATCAACTAATGCTTTAATAATCAATTTTAAATGATTTTAAATTTAGCTAAAATCAATTTTGTCTTTTGCCAAACATATTTATTTTAAAGGGAAGTGAAAAATTGATTTTGATTATGGCAAAATCACTCCCAAACATGCCCTTAGACAAACATTAAAATTTGTACATTTGGTTCAATTTTTACTAATAAGTTGGGTAAAAATCTTTAAAACTCATCCAAGAGTTATAATAAATAAAAATAAAAACGACACATAATTAAACCCAAATAATTAAGGCATAAATGATAAAACCAACCATTTAATTTTATTTTTTTTAAGTATTTAATTAATGCGCGGTGAGGTTGACCTAAATTATTTTAAAACTTTGCACTAATTAAGATCAAACCCTCATTCTGGGCTATCTAGGTGATGAGCTGGTAAATGGGTTGTCGAGGCCCGCCAAATTGATATTTATAACTAACTCGTACTCTCAGCTTATAAAAACGTGGGGGTTGGTTGGTTTCAGATTTAAACTAAGAAAACAGATTGAAGCTAATGAAAATTAGAATAGGAAATTGACGATTAAAACAAGCGTGCTTAATTCAAAGAATCAGGATTGATGTTATTGTAATTCATATCATTGATAAACTCATAAATTAGCTAATACGTCCCAAGCACACAGTTTGCTTGACCATCTTCTAGCACAAAAAAAAAAAAAAAAAAAAATTTGAATCATGCAATCCTAATCAAACTTGACAATCAATTAATTTAGAGTGATAAATCCTAAACCGATTAAGTGTCAGTGACGGAAACACTGTGACAGATTACTCTACCGACTAATCCGATTTATCCCCTAACCCAAAGTCCACCACGTTAACATAAGTGCACGCTCCCCTATCAATTGTCACCTAGGCTCGACGACACTTAGTCATGATTAGACCCTCGTTACTTGGCGATTAAGGCATAACATGAGTCTTAATCTTTAACAATCTAACATGCATAACAACTAGGGTGTCAATCATAATTAAAGATGCTTGCTAATTTGATACATACATGAGAAAATTATGCTTGAGAGAATAGATTGCTAAAATAGAAATTAATATGCAAATCTCTCTTTCATACAATAGACTAACCAATCCCTAACCTTCAGGGGCCGTTTGGTTGGGGTCTTTGAGGGTGGGCATCAGGATGAGAATGACTTTCTGATGGCCATTCCCACGTTTGGTTGGCGTCTTGGCATTTATGCACGTTTGGTTGGCGTCTTGGCATTTATGCCCGGGCATAGCTGTAGCCCACGCATCAAAAGTATGGCTTTCTGATGCCCTCCGTTTTAGGCGACTTTCTCCGAAAGCCATGGTGATGCCTTGTCCAGGTATCTCTTCTTCTTCATTCTTTTTTTTAACAACGTTTCTTCTCCCAAGTTTTTTTATTTTTCTTTTAAAAATTTGTATAATTTTAAATACCTTTTGTTGGACATAATTATTAAGATTTGTTGTTAAATAAAATAAACAACAATTAATTATTTAAAATTTATTTACAAATCTGATGACATTTCGAGACAGCACCAAACACAAACATCATTTATTCCACGGAAATTTGATGACATTCCCATGCAGCACCAAACACAGACATCATTGATTTCCAGACATCTTATTCCCAGACATCTCATTCCCAGGCGTCTTCTATTCCCAGGCATCTGCAAATCCTCAAACCAAACGACCCCTCAAATTAAGTCACTAACCTTTTTAGCTTTCCATGGAGAATGAATTCTTCCAAGAATCCATGAAAAACATTAAGTTCATACACAAATAGAGAGGAAAAACCAAAAAATTGGGAGATAAAGCCGCAATCACGAGGTAAATTTATGAATGTATGACCTAAAAATCAGAAAAAATGTGTTTTATAATTCAGAGTAGCGTCGAGATGCTACAGACAGAAAAATCCTCGCGCGCGCCTTTTCGAAGCGGAACTCCAGCGGATGAACATCGTCGTAGCGTCGCGATGCTGAAGGAGAGTCTCGACGCCGAAGGTGCAGAGTCGATGCGCTTGCTATCGGGTTTGCAATCTAAAATCTGCATTGCACAATGTCGCAGCGCTCCTTGCAGCGTCTCAACGCGGGACCTTGAGCGTCAAACGACCAATTGGCTTCCCTTCTTCGTTTGGTTCATCTCCGAGGCCTTAAAACACTTCTTTTAGCTTCAAAATGTGTCTTTGAACTTCTCGAGCTCTTAATCGTTCAACACCTATAACAAGGCCATAAAACACTATTAAGCACGATAATTAGCTGGATTAAGGGAATAAATAATAGCACTTTTAGAGTGCTATCAAATACCCCCAAACTCAGATATTGCTAGTCCTCGAGCAAGGTAAACTCAAAATTATCCCAAAAGAATGAATTTGCATGCTAAAGACTCTAACCTCAATGCTTTAAGAGAACAAAGAATTTGCAACAAAAGAGAGCAATCAAATGCATGCACAAGATGAGAACATTTCAAAAATTAGACTCCTTCCCCCTTACGTGCGTGTGTGCGTAGACCTTCCTATCCTAGTCCTTATAAGGACGAAAAAACCTTATGCAACCCTAGAGCTCGTTTTCCCCCTACTTCTAGCAATAAAAACAGTCTATAACTTTTAACACCAGAGAGAGCAACAAATCAAAAGACCTAAGATTCTTTTTCTTTGAAGTACTCCGTACTCTTCAAACTTTTATTTTCTAAACCGTTTTTTTTTTTTTTTTTTTTTACTTTTCTTCTCCCAGAGAGCCTTTTGTGTCAAGCTTGCCTTCGTTCCAGCTTACTCGTAGTTCTACTGCACAACATATCTGACTACGAGCAAGCTTCACAAATTAATGACTAATACTCACTTCTTTTAGCTACCCTTTCATGCAGTCACAACCGTGGGTTACACGACCGCCCCTAGTTACTTAGGCAACTCAAGAAGAAAGAGCATCAACATGATTTCACTCTTTTTTTAAAAAAATTATTTTAGGCAATAGCTACGTTATATCACAATTGAATTATTACAACCACTAGTGCATCAAGCCTTCCTTAAGGGTGCCTTTCGGGGTGACAACAAGATTTTGGGCCAAATAAGACAGTTCTAAGTGTACAGAACCAAGGATAGGAGACTATGTGCTCGATAAATATAAGGGAGTAACAAATTTTGTTTTAAAATAGGCTCAAAAGTGCATACAATCTTATGCTTTTCGAAATATGAAAATACGAAGAATCCAAAAGCATTTCATAGATTGTTCTCATCGAACAACATGCAAAAACAGACTAATGCATCTCAAATTCAAAATTTCACACATGCTCGACAACCACATAAATTCAACAAAAAAGTCCACCCCCAACCTTAAATGATACATTGCCCTCAATGTATCAACACATCAGATTAAACAATTAAATTAACAAAATTTAGGGAAACATAAAACCTCCCCTAATTTTTGTGAGGTCGGTGGCAGGAGAGGCGCGACCATTTCCTCAAAATAGGTCCGTTTAGCCAAGCACTCCTCTTCTTTCCTAAAAAAAATAAATCAAACACACAAACACACAAACAAACACACAAACAAACAACTAAACAACCAAAAACAACAAACGAAACAAATACAGTCCAAGCTCGGGTGCCTCCGAGAAGCGCAAATTTTTAGAGTCGATTGCTCGACTTTACCAACAATCCTTCAATCAACCATAATCCAACTTCTTGGAAGATGTCTCATCC
Source organism: Herpetospermum pedunculosum (assembly GCA_028017165.1). Lineage (NCBI taxonomy): Eukaryota > Viridiplantae > Streptophyta > Magnoliopsida > Cucurbitales > Cucurbitaceae > Herpetospermum > Herpetospermum pedunculosum. The sequence continues at coordinate 67,945,328 of CM051523.1, read as the reverse complement.
ATCTTCCCAAATTTAACCTTTCGGTCCAACTCCATGAAGAGCTTTTTCTTTGGTGCATCCTGCATATTAATAATGTCTAACTGGCACAAAGAATACACCATATCAACAGATTCTAGAGCATCAATTTTAAATTCATTCAAATCTCCCTCGAACTCAACCGAAAGGATTCCCTTATCAACATCAATTTTTGGTTTAACATTTTTCATAAAGGGACGCCCTAGTAGAATGGATGCAGAGATGCAAGATGATTTTTCATTCATGTCAAGGACATAAAAATCAGCAGGAAAATACAAACCATTCACTTTCACCAATACATCTTCTACTTTTTCTAGAGAGTGTACATAAGAACGATCAACCAATTGAATTATCACACCAGTTTCATGCAAGTCTTTGAGTTTGAGATCTTTGAAAACAAAAAATGACATGACATTGATTGATGCTCCTAGATCTAGCATAACATCCTCAATTTTTTTCTCACCAATAGTGCAAGGCAAAGAAAACATACTAGAGTCTTTGCACTTGTTAAGTAAATTACCTTGGGAAACAACTGAGACATTTTCGCTTACCAACTTGGTTTCTTTGTCCTTCAGCTTTCTCTTGGTAGTGCACCAGTTCTTCAGAAATTTTGAATACTTGGGGATTTGTTTAATTGCCTCCAACAATGAGATATTAACCGCCACTTTCTGAAAAGTGTCCATGATCTTCTTATCGGTATCGTCCTCCTTAGGCTTTGGCCTGACCAACCTGCTTGGAAAGGGAGCCTTAGGAACATAAGAACTTAAATTCAAGGGTGGATCGAAATGTATCCCTCTTGATTTCTTTGCTAGGCTCTCTTCCACAGGCTCAACCCGACCTTGCTCACTCTCGATAGGTGAAGTATTGGAAGAAATTTCTTTTCCACTTCTCAGAGATATGACACTCACGTTCTCGCAGGATCTGTAAGGGAAACTTCTCCGAACTCTTGCTCTCCAGTTTGCTCACCGATACAACTAACCGGGACATCTGTTTACTCAAACTTTGAATTTCAGCCAAGTGGTTATTCAACTCAGCACGAGCTTCCTTCTGGAATTGACAAGTTGTTGCAATAAGAGTTTGCATTAAGTCCTACATAGATTTTCCCAAAGTCGAGGCTTGAGCTTGAGTGGAACCTTGAGGCCTCTCATAAGATTGATTCTGAAATCTTTGCTGGCCTTCCCGATTCCCATAACTCAAATTAGGATGACCCCTCCATCCTATATTATAAGTGTTCGAATAAGGATCGTACTTCTTAGGATTAGAGGCATATCCTCCAATAACATTCACTTCCCCAGACTCTTGGACTCCATTTCCTACAAACCGACGAATCAAATTGTTCATCTCTGAAACTTGAGCCTTGAGCTCGCTCACTTCACTCGAATGATGAACTTGTCCACTTCCTCCCCTGATTTCGAACTGTTGAGAATTCCCTGCCATGTTCGCGATCAACTGTCTTGCTTCTGCAGGGGTTTTATCAATCAGAGCACCTCCACTGGCAGCATCGATCATCTGACAGTCATGTGGGACCATCCCCTCATAAAAATACTGGATTAGAAGTTGATTTGCTATCTGATGATGGGGGAAACTGGCACATAACCTACTGAATCTCTCCTAGTACTCATGAAGAGTCTCCTCAGCGTCCTGCGTGATCCCATAAATCTGCTTCCTGATCGTGGTGGCTCTTGAGGCAGAAAAATACTTCTCCAAGAACAACCCCTTCATTTCACTCCATGTAGTGACTGATCCAGACGAGAGGTAATATATCCAATTTTTTGCCTTATCTATCAAAGAGAAATGAAAGACCCTCAAGTTCATCTGCTCCTCAGTGACCCCGTGTGGCTTCATCCCGAAGCACACCACGTGGAACTCCATGAGATGTTTGTGAGGATCCTCACCTGCATTGCCATGAAAAAAAGGTAGTAAGTGTATTAACCCAGATTTGAGTTCGAAATTACCTGCTACTACCGGATAAGTGATACACAATGCCTGCTGGTCCAAGTCTGGCGCTGCCAGCTGTTTGAGAGTCCTCTGGGCTCGTTGTTCACCATGACTTCTCGCTCTAAGGGCCCCAAACTATCCCCTTCAAATAATCTTCTTCCTTCCTCTTCTTTCCTTCTAAGTCGTCGTTCCTCCCTATCAATCTCAGGTATAAACTGCATTCCACTAACTTGAGAGGAACGAGTCATACAATAAAAGGAAGACAAAAACTAATAGAACAAATTTTAAAAAAGTAAATAAAATCCAATTAAGACAAACTAATTAATTAGATCCCCGACAATAGCGCCAAATTTTGTAAACGGGTTGTCGAGGCCCGCCAAATTGATATTTATAACCGGCTCGTGCTCTAAGCTTATAGAACAACGAAGCCATGTCGATCCTTAGGGAACTAAAATTAGTCTATTCTCACTCTAATTTTACTTGTAATTTTAATTAAAACAAAAACATGGGGGGGGGGGGGGGGGGGTTAATATTTAAACTTGCTTTCGACTCTACAATCTGAAATATGCATGCACAACATCACGACGCTCCTTGCAGCGTCTCGACACGAGACCTTGAGCGTAAAACGACCAATTGGCTTCCTTTATTCGCTTGGTTCATCTCTGAGGCCTTAAAACACTTCTTTTAGCTTCAAAATGCGTCTTTGAACTTCTCGAGCTCTCAACCGTTCAACACCTATAACAAGGCCATAAAACACTATTAAGCACGATAATTAGCCAGATTAAGAGAATAAATAATAACACTTTTAGAGTGCTATCATGGGCCCACTCACCTGTTTACACCAAGGGGTTGTTTGATAATTTTTAAAATTTTTGTCCTAAGGTAGGATCAAACCCCCACTCTGAGCTATCTTAGGCGAAACACTTTTTTCTTCTTCCATTTTTTGAAGTCTTATTAATTTTTTAAAATACGTCAAAGCGAACATAACTCAACTAACATAATATAGGAATTATTAACCAAGAGGTCAAAAGTTCGAATCCTCACTCCACATGTTATATAAAAAAAAAATCTTAAAATACAAATGATATGTTTTTAAGAAAAAATGAACTTGTTGTCAACTCGAGCATAACTCAACTGATTAAGACCAAGAGGTCAAAAGTTTATATTCTTTCATATAATTTGTTTTAGTACATCAGATATGGGAGTATGGGAATTTGAACTCCGACCGGAAAGAAATGAGTAGATGTCAATTAGTGTTGTGTTTTGCTCATGTTGACAAATCCTTCACGATCATTGGACTCAAGAAAAAAAAGAAGAGGAATATTTGAAAAAACAAGAAGATGAATATTTGAAATTGTTATATGAACACAAAAATTCACGTATTCACCAAAAATCATCTTAAACATTGATTTTTTTTTTTTGTTGAAAAAAAATGAAATTTGACCCTAAACTTGTCCGATTGTATCAATCGGGACTCCAAACTTTTAATTTCATCAAATTGGACCACAAACTTAAATGAGTGTTACAATTTTTATTCTAGTTAAATTTCACTAATTCGCCCGATATTTTTAACAAAAAAAAAAAAAAGTGTAAAAATCTTCATAAGCTAATTAATTTCAATAAAATAAAGCTTTTCACAATTTCTTTTTTTTATGAATGCACGAATTAACCACTGAATAGTTTTGCCAAAATTCATAAACTAAAAAAAAAAAAAAGAAAACAAAAAGCTCATATGTCGTTTTCTCTAAAGTTTTATCAATTTCATATCCAACTTCTGTTTTATAATTTATTGAACACATAAAGAAAAAACTTCTTTTAACGATATTTGGAGCAAAAACTTTAAAAATTTGAGGTTAAAGATGGTAACACTTATTACAATTCGATAAAATTGATAACATGCTTAGGGTCAAAATTGATTTTTCCCAATTTTTTTTTAAAGTTTTAAAAGAGAACATTTGAAACAATTGATTTTACCTTTGAAATCTGAGATTTAGATAAAGAGTAAAACTTAGTTGCAGGCTGGGCTACAACTATCTTTTGCAGCCCAGCCACGTGACAGAATTTGATTGATCAAATATTATGTTATTATTTTTAATTAAAAAATTATATTTAATGCGTCACGTGACTTCAACTTTTTTTTTTCTCTGCTTTTTTCCCTCTTCTCCATAGCTTTTAATTTCCGATTTTGCCCTTCCCTATTCAATCCTCTCCAATATCTCTTTTTTTTTTATCAATGATTTGAATTTTTTTACTAAGATTTGAAAATAGCAAATCAACGATAAAACAAATCCTCCAACATCCTATGACATTTTTTAATAAAATTCATCTTTCCTCTTCTATCTAATTTTTTTTTTTTTTTTTTTTTTTCATTTCAAGTTTTCATATTACCTTTCTAAAATTCTGCAATAAAATTCCTCTTTCCTCCTCTATCTAATTTCTTTGTTTATTTCAAGTTTTCAACTCAATTTCACTTCATTTATCATAAAATAAATAATTAACTATTACTTTTCTAAAATTCTGCCAATTTTTGCTATGCTATTAGGCATAGGGAGAGATTAAGAAATGTTTACTAAGATTTGACAGTAGCAAATCATCCCTAAAAAGAGATACTGGAGAGAATTGAGGAGAAGGGCAAAATTGAAAATTGAAAATTATAGGGAAGGGAAAAAATGAAAGAAAAAAAAGTGACGTGAGACATTAAAAATAATTTTTTAATTAAAAAAATAACATAAAACCTGACCAATCAAATTATGACATGTTGCTGGGCTGCAAAAGATAGTTGTAGCCCAGCCTGCAACTAAGTTTTACTCTTAGATAAATTAATGGCAATATTTACTTTTGAGAAAGGAAAAAGAAAGCAGATTTTAAATATTGATAGTTTAGGAAAAATGAATATTGGATGTGCATGCATGAGTAAGGTACATGCATGCATGTACGGTGTGGAACGCATTACGCGTGGAAGTAACCATTTGCTTTTTTCTTCTACGCTGGTCGCTGGGGACGAGGACTGCCTCTAAAATAATTTCGCCTCGTGTGAGGCCACCATTTCTTCTCTATCCACAGTTTTCCCTTTCTGTCCTCCGAAACAAAGCGAAATTCCTTAAAAAGAGAAACAATAATCTAAACATTACCCTTTTTGTTATTATTTTTTTTTAATTTCACTTTTTTTTTTCTTTGTATTTTTATTAATGTAGAGATTGAATACCTTTTAGTCCAACAAGTCAATCTACTTCTAACATTTAATTACACTTTTAAATTCATATAAAAAAAATAAAATTCACATATATATATATTTTGATTACACTTTTTTATTTTTTTATTTTATTAAATTGCATTATTTTATTTGGAGTTATGATTTGAAGGGCGGGGCAAATTAGCTCTTTGCTTATACTTTACTGGTATAAAATATAAAATAGATGATTAGATTGAATTTTTAGACTAAGGTTGAGTTTTACAGTTAAAATAAGAGCAAAATTTACTTGCATGTTGGGCTACAAGGATCTTTTGTAGTCCAGCCACGTGTCACGATTTAATTGGTCAGTATTTTTATTTCTTTTTAAATAAGTTTTTACTGGCGTTTGTTGAAGTTTTTATTAAATTTTTTTCCTCTTTTCTCGTATGAAAAAATTGCTCCAATAGAGAAAAAGCTCCGGACAAAACATGTCAAGAAGTTTAACTTTGTTTTCTGTACGAAAGAAAATTGAATCATATAAATTGTTGAGAGAATAGAGGGAGAAGGAGAAGGAGGCTAGAGAAAAAAACAGATTAAATTTAGAAAGTAAGAAGAAAAAAATGGAGAAGGAGGCTAGAGAAAAAAACAGATTAAATTTAGAAAGTAAGAACAAAAAAAACAGAAACATAAAATGGATTTTTTTTTGAAAACAAAGAAATGAAAATTTGAGAAAAATTTGGGAAGAGGATGAGCTTCCTTTTATAAGGTGAATCACACCGGATGAGATTTTTTTTATTTTTAAAACTGAGTCGATTTGGTATATAAAATCCCTAATCCCTTATCCTTTCTTCTCACCAATCAATTTCTCATTATCCCATTTTCTTCTTTAAGATCCATTTTTCTCTCATTTTTTTTTTTCTTCTGCATTCTTTCATCTTTCAATACTCTCCATGATCCATTTTTTAGTTTGCAGATAGTTTTTTTTTTTCTTTTTTTTGGGATTAAGGAAAATGAGACAAAAAAAAAAAAAAAATGGAAGCATATTTTAACAATACACATAAAAAAAGAAAAAAAAAACTTAACAAACAACATGAAAACTTAAAAATTGGTTTATTTTATTAAAAATAAAAATATAAACCTTGACCATTTAAATTATGACACGTGGTTGGGCGGCAAAATATACTTGTAGTCCCGTCCAACATGCAAGTAAGTTTTGCTCTTAAAATAAAAGATAGTACAAAAATGAATATTGCCACGGGCACCAGGATAACACAAAAAACCATTTTGTGCCCCAGAATAACACAAAAAACCATTTTGTTGAAATGAAGGTGTTTATGAAGGGCACAAACATTTTTGTGCTATTTCAAGCAATTGCAACATCTAGGCAATTGTTAAAATATTTCATAAATTGTGAGAGATTATTCTTACTTATTAATTCACTAATATACAAAGAAAAAATAAACGAAACAAACTTAAAGCCATATTGATGTAACAATTATACATAATATGCCATCTCAAACGAAAGCCTAATAAGGTGGATTTAAGTAGATGAAGGCGATCACCTGTTAAAGGTTTGGTAAACATATAAGCAAGTTGAGAAGCAATAGGTAGTATGAAACAAAGTTGAATGTCTTGGCGAACCACTTCCTCCCTTACAAAATGAAAATCAACTTCAACGTGTTTAGTGCGCCCATGGAAGATCGGGTTTTTTTTAGTAAGTTGTATGACAGACACATTATCACACCATAGAGTAGAAGGAATGGAGCGAAAAATTCGTAAGAAGTAGTTGTCGTAGTCGTAGCCAAAATATTTTGGCAGCCGTGACTGCTAGGGCTCGATATTCAGCTTTGGTGGAACTCCGGGAGACCGACGGTTGCTTCTTTGTTACCCAAGAAATAGTATTATTACCTAGGAAGATGACAAAGCCAGTTGTGGATCGTCGATCAAGGGAGTCACCAACCTAGTCTGAATCAGAATAAACATTAAAACAGAATGGGTTGGAGCTTTTTTGAAACAATAATCCACAAGAGTGATGCCATTGATGTAATGAAGGCTACGTTTGGCAACAAAAAGATGCTCAGTAGAGGGATAATGCATAACCTGAGACCACTTTAGAGCGATTGGCGTTCGACAAGATTTTGCAGCAGTCATTACAAAATGATGAAGAACGTGTCTGGCATATTTTGTTTGATTGACAGAAATACCACGAAGCCCATATGAAATTTCCAGCCTAAAAAAAAAATTTAGATTGTCAAGATCAGTCATGTCAAATTGAGATCGAAGTTGTGTAATTAACGAGGTGATGTAGGATGAAATATTGCCTGTGACAATAATATCATCAACATATAACAATAGGTAGGTAATGAAGTTGTTTACATTGCAAATGAAGAGAGAAGAGTCAAAAGCAAGAGGTTGAAAACCTAGAGTAAATAAGTGGGTTGTAAAACATTCAAACCATGATCGAGGAGCCTCTTTGAGCCCATATAGAGATTTTTGAAGTTTGCACACATAAGTAGGAAATCACGAATCAATAAAACATTTGAGGTTGCTGCATGTAAACTTCTCCTCAGTTCACCATGAAGAAAGATTTTTTTTACATCGAGTTGACAACCATGTCGATCTCAGGTAACCAATTAATCTTTTACAGCGAGGTTGCTGCCAAATTTGGTAAACGGGTTGTCGAGACCCGCCAAATTACATTTATAAACTGATATCTATTCTAACTTGTAGAAGAATGGTAACCAGGTTGATCTCAGGGAATCAATTAATTAACTCTCTTAATTAACTTCTATTTGCGTTAATAAAAACAAAAGGAAAACAGGGGGAGCTTGGAGAAAACTACTTAGTAACATGCTGAAAATAAACTAACGGAAATTAGAGTAGGAAAATAAAAAATGTAACCAGTGCGCCTAATTTAAAGGATAAAGATTTATTTTGAAGCAATGCAGATCACTGAAATTCTAACGACTTAGCTATTTTACTCCAAACACACAGCTAGTTTGCCTGGAACCGTAACAAACAACCCGAAATAAGATATTAATTAAGACCATGCAATCCTAATTAAACTTAACATCTAATTAATTGGGCACGATCGTTCCATATTAACTGGACACTAGTAATGCGGTAAATGCTGCAACAAACAATCAATTTGGATAATCGATGACACACTTAATCATAATTAGACCCTTGTTACTTGGCGATTAGAACACAACACTCGTGTTTTTAACCTTTAACTATCTAGCATGCAAGAACAATCAGAGTGTCAATCCAATAAAAAATGCTTGCTAATGTGATACTGTTACCTCGCCAAAAGTACATTATTTAGGGCTATATTTACCTTAAAACCTTGTACATTCTTGAGTGTTTTTGTTAAGAGTTAGCTTAATGTGTGCTTAAATGCGAGAATTTGAGAAATGATGCTAAAATATGACTTATTTGGAAAATGAACGAAAAAGAATGAAAAATGATGAAAAACAAGCTAAAATGTACATTGCAGGTACATTGCTAAAAAATTCAATCTTTGCTGCTGCATTTTTTTCCCAGTCAACAGTCTTTGTTGACTGAGTTTTTCCAGTAGTCAACTCTCCCTGCTGCTGCCACATGTCAAGCTTGACTACCTCACAAAATTGAATGGTGATCCACAATTATTGAGCAACCTTTTGCAACCACCTGGAGGCTATATAAAGAGAGTTAAATGAAGGATCAAAGCAATCAAATTGAATCCACTTCAATTCATTCCACACAATCTGAGAAGTGAGGAGATCCCGATCGTGCAGAATCCCGAAGACGAAACCTCTTCCCCCGTTTGTTGGATCGAAGAAACAAGCCCTTGGCGTGATAATTCGAGAGGAAGAAGAGAAGATCCATCTTCTCTTCTGATTGAATTTATCCCCAAGATCAGCTAATCTTCCCCTTCATCCGAGGCGATTCACGACTTGGAAAATCCTCACGCTATTTACAGCTTTACTTTACTACTTTCCTTTACTGCTCTCCTTTACCGCTTTCGAATTTAATTTCTGCTTTCCTTTAAATGTTGTTCTGAATCATTTACTGCTTTTCCCTTTCATTGTTGCTTTCGGATTGACATATGTTTGTTTACGGATTATTATATGAATTGTTTTCTTAAAAGAGTAATCAATTGGTTTTATTGAGTTCTTCATTCTGTCATCTCTTAATCAATTTGTTGTTTTGTTGAGTTCTTCATTTAATTATATTTCAATCAATTAGGTTTGTAAGTTCTCTGTTTCATGTGTAATCAACAAATTTCCTTTAGTTCTTCGAACACCATGAGTAACTAATTCAATAGAGGTTTGCTAAAGATGAATCTATAGGATAAAAGTATGTGAATTCAGCATGTAAAGTAGCATGAATGCATTGAATGTATGTGATCTTCATCCCATGGACAATTTCGACCGGCCATCCATTTTGTCTAAAGAATTCCTAACCTCTGGAAGGAGTAAGAATTCTGAGTCGTTCATTCATGTTAGCCTTTTATGGTAAATAGAAAATGACCTAGGAATAGGCGTTCTCCTAGCACGTTTATTAGCATGTGTTTATGATTAGGTTGTTAGCTTTACTTGGACAGAAGTAATCTAAGAAACTAATGCATGTAATCGGAAGATGCATGAGAACTAGCTAAGACGATGCATGAGATGTTAATCTACTGTTGAATGATCATAGTTAAATGCCTATAGAGGATTCTTAAGTTGACCTTGCTGCCTTACTTTACATTAAAATCGTTGCTAATTTATTGCTAGATTATTGCAAGAACCGCAATTCTACTTTTCCACATTATGACTTTACCTCTTTGCTAGCTTTGCATTTATGTTTACATTCTTCTTGCATCTTTTATATTCCTGTACCTCAACCCAAAATCTATCCAATTTAAGTTACCTTATCTAATCTAACACACCAAATCGTTAGTCACTAAACTTAATCTCTGTGGGAAAACGAATTAAATTATACTTATCACTTGCTGCAGACCATGTATGCTTGCATGATCTTAGCGCTCTTCGCATTTACATTTTACATACACACTGAGCGCGCAACAGATACATACATGAGAAGAAGATGCTTGAAATTTAAATTTTAAGTAGAAATTAAGTACAAGTTCTCACTAAATGCATCAAAATATAATCCATACCTTTAAATTACAGCACTTACCTTAGCTGCTCGTGGTGAAAATCTTATTCAAGTTACAATAGTTTGACCTTTAATACAAAGAATTAGGATAAAACTAGAGAGAAAATGATGCCAATCCTCCTAAAAAAGGACTTGAATCAAAACAATGAGTAGTGGATGACCTAAAAGTGGGAAACTTAGGCTTTTATAGTGCAGGGCAGCGTCTTGACGCTTCAGACGCAAAATAGGCGCACACGCAGAGCTTCGATGACAGACGATCTGCGGAGCTTCCAGTCGTAGCGTTGGACGCTACACCCCAACATCTCGACGCTTACTCTCGGGTTGAATCTTAAAAATCTGCATAGTTGAGGGTCGCGACGCTTGCCCTCAGGTAGAATGACTCCTTCTCTTCCCTTGATTGTCTCAACTTGAGCGTTATTGCCTTCTTTTGCACCAATTAGTGTCATGAACTCCTTTGTGCTCCCTTTCACTCAAAACCTATAAATTGAACAATTAAACACAAGTGAGTGAAGTAACGATGAGAATTATGGTCATAAATATAAAACTTTTGGAGTGTTATCAAGTTGCTGCACGTAAACTTCCTCCTCAGTTCACCATGAAGAAAGCCATTTTTTACATCGAGTTGGAAAAGAGACCAACCAAACTGAGCTGCTAAGGTCAGAATAACTCTGACAGTGGGTTATTTAACAACCCGACTGGAATTTTTATAATGAGCCAACTTTATAGTGAGCCACACTGCCATCTATGTGTCTTTTAACACAATACACCCATTTACATACAATGATACTTTTTCCTTGAGGAAGAGGAAGGAGATTCCAAGTATTCTATCGAATTAATGATGTATATTCATCACCCATGGCCTCTTTTCAAACATCAAAACGTAAGGCCTTAAGAAAAAAAGAAGGCTCAATATCCTCATGCAGAGAGAGAGTTGTGTGGGCAACATAAATCTTATTTTTCGGAATTCTCGGCTTGCTGCAAGTTTGCATTGTATGGTGACTAACAATGGTGGATCCACTAGGTTGAGAAGTAATAACATCCGAAAAACCAGCAGGGTGCACAACTGATGTATCGAAATATGAAACTGTAAAATCAGCCATATGAGATTTAACAACTATAGTGTTGTTTTCATGAGAATCAACCATAGGTACAAGAAGATCAAGTGTAAGAACAGGTGTATTTACACCAATAACATCAATAATGTCATCAAAATTAGCAACAGATGACAGTTGTAACTCATTAAAAGTAATAGAGTTAGTACAAGCAACATAATTATGTTCAACAACAAGTGACAAATCAGTTAAAGCATCATGCAAAATGGGATTGTGAGTGTTATTGGCAGTGGGTAGAGGCAAAATATAGGCATGAAGATAAGTTGGTGAGCTTGAAGATTTAGGTGGATAAAACAAAATTTAGGGATTTGCAAAATGCTACAGGTTTAAAGGTGTAGGGAAGCAGAATGATGCGAGGGAGTTGACTCTAGTTTAGGCCAAGTCACAAGACAATAAGGGAAATAACCTAGATTCAACCATTGAAGAAATTTTTACTAAGATAACAATTTTGCGAAATTGTTGTAACAACATTATTGGACAACTTTAGGCGGTAGTCTTGCTTTGATAGGATATCTTAGGATGTGTAGGCGAAGAAATGTGTGCGTAGCTTAGTGTTACCTCTCCAAAAGTACATTATCTAAGGCCATATTTACCTAGAAATCATGGAAACTCTTGAGTGTTTTTGTTAGAAGTTAGCTTAATGTGTGCTTAAATGTGAGAATTTGAGAAATGATGCTAAATTAAGGCTTATTTGGAAAAGGAAAGAAAAAGGATGCAAAATGATGTAAAAAGAACTAAAATGTACATTGCATGAACATTGCGGAGCTCGCAATAAAACAGTTTTTGCTGCTGAATTTTTCCAGCCGTCAGTCTTTGTTGACTGCGATTTTCCAGCCATCAACTCTCCCTGCTGCTGCCACATGTCAAGCTTGACTACCTCACAAAGTTGGATGGTGATCCCGATTAATGAGCAGCCTTTGGCAACCACCTAAAGCTATATAAAGAGAGTGAAATGAAGGATCAAAGCAATTGAAAATGGAAGGGAATTCCCCTCAATTCAAACACAATCTGAAATTGAGGAGAGCTCGATCGTGAAGACTCCCGAAGACGAAACCTCTTCCCCCGGTTGTTGGATCGAAGAAACAAGCCCTTGACGTTGATAATTCGAGAGGAAGAAGAGAAGATCCTTCTTCTCTTCTGATTGAAATTATCCCCAAGATCAGCTAATCTTCCTCTTCATCTGAGGCGATTCACGACTTGGAAGGATCCTTACGCACCTTACTGCTTTCCTTTACTGCTTTCCTTTACTGCTTCCCTTTACTGTTTTCCTTTATCGCTTTCCAATTTAATTTCTGCTTCCTCTAAATGTTGTTCTGAATCATTTACTGCTTTTCCCTTTCATTGTTGCTTTTGGATTGACATATGTTTGTTTACAAATGTTTATGTGAATTGCTTTCTTACAAGAGTAATCAATTGGTTTTATTGAATTCTTCATTCTATCATTCCTTAATCAATAGTTTTGTTGAGTTCTTCATCTTATCATTTCTTCATCAATTAATTTTACTGAGTTCTTTAAATCATGTTCAATCCATCCATCTCCCTTTGTTCTTCAAAAACCATGAGTAACTAATCTAAGAGAGGTCTGCTAAAGAGGAATCTGTAGGCTAAAAGCATGAGAATTCAACATGTAGAGTAGCATGATTGCATTGAATGTATGTGATCTTCATCCCACGGGCAATTTCGACCGGCCATCCATTTTGTCTAAAGAATTCCTAACCTCCGGAAGGAGTAAGAATTCAGAGTCATCCATTCATGTTAGCCTTTTATGGTAATCAGAAAATGACCTAGGAATAGGCGTTCTCCTAGCACGTTTGTTAGCTTGCTTGTATGAATAGGTTTTTAAGTCTTACTTGGACATGAGTAAACTAAAAGATCTAATGCATGTCATCGAGAGATGCATGAGACTTGGCTAAAACGATGCATGATATGTCAATCTACTGCTGAATGATCGTAGTTAAATGCCTATAGAGGATTCTTTAGTCGACCTTGCTGCCTTACTTTACATTTCAAATCGTTGTTATTTTATTGCGAGATTATTGCGGGAACCGCAATAACCATTTCTGCCTTTTGCCTTAGTCTTTTCCGTAGGTTTTTATCCTTTGCGAATTTATTGCGAGAAAATTGCAAGAACCGCAATTCTACTTTTCCACATTATAACTTTACCTCTTTGCTAGCTTTGCATTTATGTTTACATTCTGCTTGCATCTTTTATATTCCTGTATCTCAACCCAAAATCTATCCAATTTTAGTTACCTTATCTAATCTAACACACCAAATCGTTAGTCACTAAACTTAATCTCTGTGGGAAAACGAATTAAATTATACTTATCACTTGCTGCAGACCATGTATACTTGCATGATCTTCGTGCTCTTCGCATTTACATTTTACATACACACTGAGCACGCAACAAGTTTTTGGTGCCGCTGCCGGGGATTTTGTTTAGTAAACACGATTTGTGTTATGTTAGAAGAACTTAATATATTGGAGCTAATCTTTTGCATTTACAGGTACCAACAAAGCTGGTTTATGAATGAGTTTCCAAATCACAATCTAGAATTTGATCCTGAGCTTGAAAGAACTCTAAGGACCAAAAATAAAATTAAGAAACGCCTTTTTAAACAGCAAAAGCAACCTGTACTTCAGCACATTGTTGACCACGCAGAGTCAGTACAATTTGAACCACAACAAGCTGAAATGGAAAGAGCAGAAGAATCACCAAATCGAGCACTTAACATTCGCAATCCCATTGAAATTGCGAATGATAAGGACAATGCTATTCTATCATACCTTGTACCAATGCCTGAGGAGCTTAATCCGAGCATCATATGCCCCGAGATTACAGCTCACTCATTCGAATTAAAACCCGTTATGTTTCAGATGTTGTCCACAGTTGGACAATTCTTCGGAGTGGAGAATGAAGACCCCCACAATCACTTGAGGAACTTCCTGGGAGTGAGTGACACCTTTGTCATTCTAGGAGTTGTTGTCCGAAATCGCAAGTGTACGAATCGTTCCAAGTAATATAGTTGTGTAAGTACTAATTATCGTTCTCCACAGGGAATGAAAGTTACTAATTATCAAATTCTTTAGCTTCAATTTTATCTGAGCAACCGATCTGTCAAGGTTGAATGAATTATTAAAAAGCTTTGAACTGAAGTAATTAAAATACTAAAACTAACAACCGTTATGATAAATGTAGATGATGGAGGTTCTAGAGCAAAGATTTCATCGTCGTCTCATCCTATTCCTTATTAATTTCTAGTTATAAACGCTTGATCCTATGATTGTTGACAAGTTCTACTCGGAAGACTTGTTACTCTCTCTCGAGTAATAACAATATTCATTAAAATGACAATTGCCTATATCTCTATGACAATCAGAACAATTCAATTATTAAGATTGTAGAACTAATTATGCCACAAAACCTACAAGGATATGTCTATCTCTCATATAAGTTAGGGAAAACAATTAAGGTTCGTCAACGAGAATTGTCTATCGACTTCAACGCATTGATAAAATCTCACACTAAGATTGGCCAAATCCTAACATGTACTTAGTAAGCATATAAGAATTTTCACAATCTAACAAGGAATCAAGCTCTTAACTATTAATCAATAAGAAACAGAATTCAACAACGACTACATCAATACTCTAGATAAGAGAGTTAGTTCATAATGAAAAACTCAACAACAATCTCAAAATTCAGCAAGTTCATAACAAGTAAGAAAAGAGAGGATGAAAAGAGGAAAAGAAATAAATCCCGGCGATTCCACGAGTTTCCTAGCGTTGCTCTCGCTCCGTTTGGGTGCTCGGATCTTCAAAGTCCATGCTCAACCGTTTCTCTATGTCTATCCTCAAATCTCCCTCCGCTCTCCGGTTTAAAATCTAATAAACTGCTTTTATACTTAGGGCAAAGGTCGTCGCAGCGCCTAGGCGCTCAGTTACAGCGCCTAGGCGCTCAGTTACAGCGCCTAGGCGCTCAGTTACAGCGCCTAGGCGCTAGGAGGAATCACCGCTTCAGACTTCGTAGCGCCTAAGCGCTGAAAGGCAGCGCCTAGGCGCTATAGCTTCTGCATTCTTCATCTGATCAGCGCCTAGGCGCTAGGCCATTTCCATCAATTTCCTGCTGCTTTGCCTCATTTTCACTCTTATTTCCGATCTTCATCCAACTTCCTTCTTTCTTCACCTACACACAAAATAAGCAACAATTAGATAGAAACAAGAGATAAAACGTCTTCTTACTCAATTAAAACTCTAAAAACACCTTGCTTTAATAAGTCTAAATATCACTTAACAGGAGTATCTCAAGAGGCTTTGCGATTGTACCTGTTTCCTTATTCATTGAGAGACAAAGCCAAGACATGGTTGAATTCCTTCCCCTCTGGATCAATTGTCAATTGGACAGACCTAGCTGAGAAGTTCCTGGTAAAGTATTTCCCTCCAGATAGGAACTCTAACTTTCGTGTTGACATCATCAAGTTCAAGCAAGCTGAGAATGAATCTCTACATGAAGCTTGGACCAGATTCAAAGATCTTCTACTCAAATGTCCACGCCATGGCATTCCATGGTGTATCCAGATTGAAGTATTCTTCAAAGGATGCAACCCCAACACGAGGCAAGTCTTGAATTCCTCAGCTGGAGGTTCGATGCTATCAAAGAGCTATAACGAAGCCTATGAGATTTTGGAGAAAATCTCAACATCACATTGTCAATGGTTAGACGATCCTGTGGAGCCAAACAGAAGGAAGGCTCAAGACATGGATGCACTCAGCGCAATGAGCACCCAGATCAATGCTCTGACCAACCTGGTGAAGCAAATGACTCAACCCAATATTCAACAAAGTGTCAACACAGTGGCAGCTGTTTCAACAAGCACATCAATAGCCAAACAAGGTGAGGCACTAGTTTGTGGATTCCGTGGGGAAGGGCATATGTATGACTATTGCCCTGCTAATCCATCTTCGGTGTGCTATGTTGGAAGTCAACAACAACCAAGGAACAACCCCTATTCAAATACATATAACCCTGGTTGGAGAAACCACCCAAATCTCTCTTGGGGTGGACAACAAAGCACAAGCCAAACGCAAAATCAATCAAGACCGAGTGGACCACCTGGTTTCACTCAACACCAACAAACTAGTCAACCCCCATATCAGGAACAATATGTCAACAACCAACCGATGGGAACATCAGTGGAGAACTTGCTGAAGGAATACATAGCAAAGAATGATGCAACTTTGGAGAGCCAGGAAGCAACCTTGAGAAGCTTAGAGAATCAGATTGGGCAGTTGGCAAACGAGCTGAAGAATAGGCCCCAAGGCAGACTGCCTGCAGACACAGAAACTCCAAGAATGGATGGTAAGGAACAAGTTCAAGCTATTGAACTCCGAAGTGGAAGGCCATTGGTGATCAACAGCAGAGAAGCACCAAAGAGAGTAGAGAACGAAGAGTCTAGTGCTCCACTGGATTCTCTGCCTAACTTTGATCAAATACAACCAAGCACAACAAGGGTAAGGCTGAAACCTATCATTGAGGAACCATAAGAGATTCCTAGGCCTCCCCCTGTCATTAGGCAACCTGATTTGCCTACCTATGTGTCACCACCACCATACCCTCAAATGTTTGATTTTTATGATGATGACTCCTTTGTTACCTTCGAATCTAAGAAGAGTGATCCAATGGAATCTCCATATGAATTGGGGGAGTTGGTGAAAGTTGAGAAAAATGAAATTGTGCTGGATGAGGCCAAAAAGACTAATGCGCTGCTTGAGGAACAAGAATTTGAAATGTTTGAGGTTGCAGCAAGCTTCTCCACCAATGAAAGAGCTGAGCCACCACCACCACAAATGCTCCAGCTGAAGGAGTTAGAAAGAGATGTGCCAGAAAAAGAAGTCTCATCGCATCAAACCTATGTTGTACCAACGCACATAAAGTACAAACCTTGGAATGTTATGATGGAGCGTTTTACCGCAGCGGAACGCGATTTCGGACCGATGATACTCTAATTTCATCAATTTAACAAATAGAAAACATGCTCAAAGAGACGGAAATAAGAAATTAGAAATACATACCCTTGTAGTTCCAATTTCTCCAAGCTCCGCCGACCGATCCTCGTCACGAACTCTTCCGGCCTCTTCACACGAACGCCCCGAGGACCACCCCAGGTGGTCCCGCTATCCTCGGCGTCGCGCAACGGAGTTGTGGGACTCCGAAACAAGAGAAAACGAAAAAGAAAAGAAAGAGGAAGAAGAAGGAAGAAGAACTCTGAAGGCAGAGAGCTAGAGAATGAAAAAAATGAAAAATCAGAGAAAATAAATTCTCTGATATTTCGTATACCCATCTCTCTGCCATTCAATTCATTGAATTGAAAAAAGTTTTCAATTCCTTTCAATTCTCATCTGAAGAAGCCCAAAGCCCAAATATATATATATATATATGTTACTTTATATATATATATATATATATATATAATTATTATTATTATTAAAAATAATAATAATAATTTTATTTATTAAACTTTTTAATAAATAATATATATATATAATTATTAATTAAACTTTTTAATTAATAAATATTATTTAATTCAATATCAAATATTAATTAAATAATATGACTAAACCCGATTTTCCGAAAATCGACTTTTTTACACATGAATCCCATTCATGTTTTAGGCCAACCCCATATTTAAATCATATTTAAATATGTCCATCCTTCTTCCATAAACCGAATTTGAACAATTCAAATTCTTTTTCTTTTTCTTTTCTTTTATACTGTTGCACGACGTTATCCGAGCTGGCCAGGAGAACCTAAAGGACCTACAGATCATGAGCTCCAACGATACGAGATTATTCGGTCAAAACTCTTTTAACCCGAATCAATCAACTTTCGTTAACCCCCGGAGACTCCCCTATAGTCCGAGGGTTGCACTCTCCTCACTGTAGATATATTAAGTCCTCTGATATAACCGTCACGGGCAAGTCGACCCTTCACAGGTTGTTCGTAATCACAGCTGGGTCATTTAAACCGTTTAACCCCTGCATTACGTCTTGTTCCTTAAGTACCACTGACACCTCTAATGAACAATAGATCTGTGGTCCAACCAACAGATCAATTAACCCTCTCATCTCATGAGAGTGAGCGCGCTAATTGTTCAAGCCCCGAAGTCAGCTATTAAGGGAACAACCTATCTACTAACCCTGAAGAGCGGGTTAGGAGTGAACTCCAATCTTGTTGTACTATGTCCCCAGCTACCTATTCGACTTTATCCCCAAGATGGTAGGCTTATTGAGTCGGCGCTAATGAGCCACTCTCACCCGTGCAAGTCAAAGGATACTATCGAATAAGCAGGAGTTCATAGCGAGCTCAGGATTGAGATCGAGTTACCTAGGCCATCAATATGTATAAGTCGGTCTCATCAGTAAACGGAGTTATAAAGAGAGAGCGACTTAATACGCGGTTTGGTCTTATGCAAACTCTTTGCATAGGACGCCCTCACTCGCACATCTCCATGTGAAACGATTCAGATCACATCGTTTTGTACAATACAAAGTGAGCCGCATCCAATAGTGTTACCAGGATAAGGTACCCAGCCTTATCCGTATACTATAGACCGTTTTGACTCACTACTTGAGCCTAATCCACAATCATGTCATACATGAAACTCAAGTACTCATATTCAGCCATGGGTGTTGGTCATTGGTATAGGTTAACCTAAACACGTTTCACTTTATTCCAGTAAACTCTTTTACTGAATAAAACTAATAACTCTTTATTCTAAATAGAGTATTTACAAACATAACAGTTTACAAACCACGAGTTTTAGGACATAAAACCCAACATGTTATAACATGCAGTCTCTTTGAAAGAATCAACAATTTCAAGGTGTGGCAGAATGTCCGACCCCGTAAATCAAGACTTAAGTATCTTAAAGGAGCAGAAGTGATGCCTTGAAACATTGAAAAATATACATATGAGGTAGATTGACAAGGGAAATTTCTGATTCCTAAACTCTTAAATTAGGATTTTATCATGCTTTGCTTAGATTTCGTATGTTAGGAGTAGTTTATTTTGGGAATGAAATATTTATTATGTACCAACAATCATAGTCGTTTAGCATGAATTGATGATGCACTGTGGGCATATAGAACTGCATATAAAACACCTTTAGGAATGTCCCCCTATAGGCTAGTTTATGGAAAAGCATGTCATCTTCCCCTTGAATTAGAAAACAAAGCTTTTTGGGCTTTAAAAGATCAGTTGAATTTTTGCATAACCGATGCAGGAACATTGCGGTCTCTGCAATTGCATGAGTTGGATGAACTAAGACACATGTCATATGAAATTGCTAAAATGTATAAGGAAAAGACTAAAATTTGGCATGATAGTAGACTTAGGATTAAAGACTTTAAAAAGGGCCAGCATGTTCTATTGTTTAACTCACGATTGAAATTGTTTCCTGGCAAATTAAAGTCTCGTTGGTCTGGTCCTTTTGTGATTACTAATGTGTTTGTTCATGGTGCAATTGAAATTCGAAATCTGGAACAAGGTCAGCCGTTCATGGTGAATGGTGCTAGATTGAAACACTACTATGAGGAAGGAGATGTGAAAACACTCTCGGCTTTCCTCTTATCCGAAGCTTAAAAGTCAAGCAAAGGACGATGAGCAAGGGCACTTAATGGAATTATCTTCATGCTCAACCATCAAAGGATTATGGAATAGATATCTTTATTTACTATTTATTTATTTTGTTTAGAGTATTATTAATTTCATAGTATTAATTAAGTTTGTTTTTAATGTGATTAGAAGCGTGGTAATTGGAGATCTTAACGAAAATAAAGGTGAACAACCAAGAGGACAAGGATGAATGAATGAATGCCACAGACTGACGCCGTTCGAGGGAGTATTTCTTATCCCTCTCAAAAACCTGCTTTTCTGTAACCAGTTACCCCCCCCCCCCCCCTCAGTATCAATTGTTGTTATGTTGTGATTTCCTTAATTAGATAGAGTTAGAGTAGCCTAGTTTAGTTTAGCTTCGCATGATTAATTAGTTTAGATTGTTTCTTTTTTCTGTTGTCTGTACTTGTTCACATGCTCTATGGGCCACAAATAGAGATTGCATGTTAGGAGCTTTGATCACTGTTAAATCTGCTCTGTTAGTATCATTGCGATTTATTTGCGGACAACGCAATGTTTTGTTCCTTTTAGCATGCTGTTATATGACTTTCTGCTGGTCTGTCTGTCTTTAATTCTCAATATTTGACTGCATTTCTGATGTCCATAGGTAGTCTGTCTATTAAGCGTGCTGGATGAGTGTCAAGTACACTTGATAGCACACAAAATGAGCTATCTTTATGACTTATTTTATGCTAGTTTGAAGGATTAAATGTGTACTTTCACGATTATATTTGATTATTTTATAGATATCGAGCATCTGGAGCAAAACGGATAATTTAGAAGATTTATGATGAAAAAGAAGCTATTTGGATTTGAAGTCTCAAATAAAGAGAAAAAGATAATCAAGTTAAAAATCCAAGGATTAAATATGAATTTTATCATATCTTATCCGATTTTATCCTATCATAAATTTTATCTGATTTTATCCTGATCTTATTTTGGGCACCATTTGAATAGAAAAGATATTCCTAATTTAATTTTGAATTCCTAAATTGATTAGATTCCTAATCTAATTAAAATATGGATTCCTTATTAGATTGGGAAGAATAGTCTATTATAAATAGGCATATTGTCTTCATTCAAAGGAGAGCCCATTTGGAGAGTCAATCCCAATTTCGAAATTACATAGTTTTTAGAGTTAGAAGAGATTTTTGGGAGCACCAAGTACAGATTTACATGCTCGGGATCGTGAAGATTGCAGCGGAAACGTGGAATCGACACGAGTTTTATTTCTTCTTTCCCTTTTAATTTGTAGTTTTATTATGGATTTATTTTTGAGTTTATATTTTGAATTATTGAACATTATGAGCTAAACTCTCTTGACTTTGAGCTTTGATGTAATCGTTTATTGAATTTTATTCTTCTTAATTAATAGTTGGTATTTTAATTTCATATTGGTTGTGAGAACTTTTCTAGGCTTAATGCATGTTAGGATTTGGCCATTCTTTGCATGATTTTTATATCAATGATTTGAGGTCGAGAGACGATTATTGTTGATGATCCTGAATTGTTTTCCCTGATTTATACATGAGATAGACATATCCTTGTAGATTTTGTGGCAGTTAGAGTTTTACGTTCTTCATATTTGGATTGTCTGAATTGCCATAGAAATATAGGTCATATTTACCTAGAAATCATGTGGCAGTGATCAACTCTCTTTTAGATTGTTTCTTTTTTCTGTTGTCTGTACTTGTTCACATGCCCTATGGGCCACAAATAGAGATTGCATGTTAGGAGCTTTGATCACTGTTAAATCTGCTCTATTAGTATCATTGCGATTTCTTTGCGGACAACGCAATGTTTTGTTCCTTTTAGCATGCTGTTATATGACTTTCTGCTGGTCTGTCGGTCTTTAATTCTCAATATTTGACTGCATTTCTGATGTCCATAGGTAGTCTGTCTATTGAGCGTGCTGGATGAGTGTCAAGTACACTCTTGTTAGGTTTAATTAGCTTCATAAAATGCTGAACATGTGCCTCTGTGAGACCTTACCATATTTGATTTTAATAAATTTATGTTGATGTGTTATCTGGACTGTGAGGGCCATTCCATCCCTAGGAGTTTTAAATTCTGTCTGGTTTTTATTTAGACTAGATGCTTCTAAGATAAGTTTGGGGTGTGCCACCTCAGACTCTCATTGGGGACAATGAGAAGTTTAAGTTTGGGGGAGGCAACCTCTAGTCCTAGGAACACTCATCTCTCCCTTAGTAAGATATGCATCATCCTTCTTTAAAAAAAAAAAAAAATGAAAAAGAAGCATTGTCTTTTCTTTTAAATTGCTGAGTAATCAGGGCCACTTGTGTAACCCACAAGGGGCACTGCATCAAAGGGCATACTTAAGGGAAAGAAAGAGGTGCAAAGAAAGAAAAAAAAATATGGAAAACAAAGAAGGATGATGTATGCCAAGAGGGTACAGCCTTGAGTGCTTAGATCTCCTATGTAATGAACTCTGATCCTAAGTTAGCTAAGCACAGGGCTGTAACTAGAAGGCTTGTTGAGGGAGATGAGTGTCTGTCCTAAAATAGAAGTGATGCCAGGGCTTAGTCTGTTCTATGGATTCTGTACTCTGATACTTGTGTGTTCTAAGCATGGCATGACTCTAAAGGATTCTTAGGTAATAAAAATAAAAACCTTAGAAGCATGTACTGAGTTTGAGTTAAAACTTGGGAGAGTTTGAAGGCTTAGGGATGTCTGCACAATGTGCTCAATGATATAGGCAGATAAACCAAAAGACAGGAAGTTAGTAAAAACAGAAGGTTTTAAAGGCAAGGGTAATCAGAATAGACAAAGTATGAAGTTAGTTTTAGCCTAGGAGAGTGTCACAGGACAGCAATGCCTTTGACAGTAAATCTAGGGAAGTCAGCAAATCAGTTAGGTAGAGTTTAAAAGACAAGATTTAGCAGCAAAAGTAAGCCTTCATATTGCTCGAGGACAAGCAATAACTCAAGTTTGGGGGTGTGTTACCTCTCCAAAAGTACATTATTTAAGGCCATATTTACCTAGAAATCATGGAAACTCTTGAGTGTTTTTGTTAGAAGTTAGCTTAATGTGTGCTTAAATGTGAGAATTTGAGAAATGATGCTAAATTAAGGCTTATTTGGAAAATGAAAGAAAAAGGATGCAAAATGATGTAAAAAGAACTAAAATGTACATTGCAGGAACATTGCGGAGCTCGCAATAAAACAGTCTTTGCTGCTGAATTTTTCCAGCCGTCAGTCTTTGTTGACTGCGATTTTCCAGCCATCAACTCTCCCTGCTGCTGCCACATGTCAAGCTTGACTACCTCACAAAGTTGGATGGTGATCCCGATTAATGAGCAGCCTTTGGCAACCACCTAAAACTATATAAAGAGAGTGAAATGAAGGATCAAAGCAATTGAAAATGGAAGGGAATTCCCCTCAATTCAAACACAATCTGAAAGTGAGGAGAGCTCGATCGTGAAGACTCCCGAAGACGAAACCTCTTCCCCCGGTTGTTGGATCGAAGAAACAAGCCCTTGACGTTGATAATTCGAGAGGAAGAAGAGAAGATCCTTCTTCTCTTCTGATTGAAATTATCCCCAAGATCAGCTAATCTTCCTCTTCATCTGAGGCGATTGACGACTTGGAAGGATCCTTACGCACCTTACTGCTTTCCTTTACTGCTTCCCTTTACTGTTTTCCTTTATCGCTTTCCAATTTAATTTCTGCTTCCTCTAAATGTTGTTCTGAATCATTTACTGCTTTTCCCTTTCATTGTTGCCTTTGGATTGACATATGTTTGTTTACAAATGTTTATGTGAATTGCTTTCTTACAAGAGTAATCAATTGGTTTTATTGAATTCTTCATTCTGTCATTCCTTAATCAATAGTTTTGTTGAGTTCTTCATCTTATCATTTCTTCATCAATTAATTTTACTGAGTTCTTTAAATCATGTTCAATCCATCCATCTCCCTTTGTTCTTCGAAAACCATGAGTAACTAATCTAAGAGAGGTCTGCTAAAGAGGAGTCTGTAGGCTAGAAGCATGAAAATTCAGCATGTAGAGTAGCATGATTGCATTGAATGTATGTGATCTTCATCCCACGAGTAATTTCGACCGGCCATCCATTTTGTCTAAAGAATTCCCAACCTCCGGAAGGAGTAAGAATTCAGAGTCATCCATTCATGTTAGCCTTTAATGGTAATCAGAAAATGACCTAGGAATAAGCGTTCTCCTAGCACGTTTGTTAGCTTGTTTGTATGAATAGGTTTTTAAGTTTTACTTGGACATGAGTAAACTAAAAGATCTAATGCATGTCATCGAGAGATGCATGAGACTTGGCTAAAACGATGCATGATATGTCAATCTACTACTGAATGATTGTAGTTAAATGCCTATAGAGGATTCTTTAGTCGACCTTGCTGCCTTACTTTACATTTCAAATCGTTGTTATTTTATTGCGAGATTATTGCGGGAACCGCAATAACCATTTCTTCCTTTTGCCTTAGTCTTTTCCGTAGGTTTTTATCCTTTGCGAATCTATTGCGAGAAAATTGCAAGAACCGCAATTCTACTTTTCCACATTATAACTTTACCTCTTTGCTAGCTTTGCATTTATGTTTACATTCTGCTTGCATCTTTTATATTCCTGTACCTCAACCCAAAATCTATCCAATTTTAGTTACCTTAACTAATCTAACACACCAAATCGTTAGTCACTAAACTTAATCTTTGTGGGAAAACGAACTAAATTATACTTATCACTTGCTGCAGACCATGTATACTTGCATGATCTTCGCGCTCTTCGCATTTACATTTTACATACACACTGAGCACGCAACACTTAGCTGTACTCAGGGACGAGCAATGGTTCAAGTTTGAGGGTTTGATAACTCTCTGAATAAGAGGTATTTAGGGTCTTTAAATGGTAGAATTAGCCCTTGAATAGAGTAATTGCTTGATGAATTGCATGATTATGCCTTTGTTTCTGGTAAATTTCCCAAGATGATCATTTATGAAGCCTTTGCATGAGTTGTTAGTATTTGTGCCTGAATTGCGTAGAATTGACACATTTTGTAGATGCTAAGGTATTTCAGAAAAAGAAGGTTTCAGCAAAGTGCCAACAAAGTTGAGACCTTTGGGATTGCAGGGGACAATCAAGAGCAAGCAAAACTTTCGCAAAAGTTGTACTTGATCATGTGGAAAGACAAATTTTGTCCCCCTCCGTACGCACAAAAAAACAAAATACTTTTCTTCCATCCAATGGAAAGGTTTGTCCATTTTATGGCAATTTTTGGGGGAAACCCTAATGGTATGTAAGGGAAATGATGGAAAGAAAGGGGAGATGGATTCTTGGAGAGAAGAGAATTGTTAGAGAGCTTAGAATTCCGTAAAAAGTGAAAGAAGAGAGACTTTGGGAAGGAGAAATTAACAAGATCTTTTGAAGCTTTTGAAGGCCTTGGTTTCCAGAGCTGCTGAAGGAATCTTTAAAGGAAGACTTGCCGGAGGAAGTTCGTGGTGAAGAGTTGCCGCCAGAGGAAGGGCACGCGAGGAGACTCTCATTTGAAGATCACCTTCTGACGACTTGACACCTAGTTGCCAATTTCTTTTCTCTTCATCTATTTTGTAGTGAGACTTCTTATTTTCGTTTTTAGCTTTGTTGTAATGTTTTTCTTAATCCGTTTTGAGCTTTTACCTTGTAGCATGAACTAACTTCCGAAGGGAAGGGTTAGAAGTATGAAGTAGAAGATTTCATGAATGTTGTAGCCTCATTCTCGCAAAATTTTTCTAAACATGTTTGTTTACATTCTAACAATGAATTTTCAACCGACCATCCATTATGTGTTATTGAACTTTTGATCTTCGAGAGGAGTAAGAGGTTCTGATTATTCATGTTTATGCTAACCTTTCATGGTTCCAGTGAGTAGTTTAGAGATATTCACTTACGTAGCACACTAGTAAACAACATGCTTATATGAATAGGAGTACAACGAGAGTTGACTTCTATTGTTTGAAGCACCGAGAGAGTTCTATGTTTGTGCTGTGTGGTTAGCTGAGGCGTTTATGTTGCTAAAATATTTATGTTACATTTTACTTCGAAAATACTTCTAACCTGACCCCGTGTCCCCATTCCAGTAGCGTTTTTCTTGTTAACCTCGTTTTCGCTGTTCTTTAGCTGTTGCTTTTACCCTTACGCTGTTTATGTGTAGATGTTCTTTTGTTTTGGTTATTTTATTGTGCAACTGTTTCGTTTCAGCATCTTTAGTTCTGAGCTCTACATTTGTTTGTTTAAATTTTTTTTGCGCCTTTTATATTCCATCTTTATTTCTGCAAAACCAAACCACATTTTGGCACTGGTTACATCGTCTTAAATCAACCAAACTTAACGTGAAAGCCATAAAATCTCTGTGGAATCGATATAAATATACTTATTATTTGCTGCATAGATCATGTATACTTGCATGTTCTGAGTGCTTTACATTAATATTGCCCACGCATTAAGCACGCAACAAGTTTTTGGCACCACTGTTGGGGATTTGATTTATTTTTATGTTAGGTTGTTTGATTTTAAGACTTGTGCTGAACGTTTAAGCTCATACTATTGCTATTCTTTTGCAGGTACTAACGGTGGTTTATGAGCAAGTTCCCCTACTACGAATACGAGTTTGAAGTTAGATCTAGAACCCGAGAGATCCTTTAGGCGTAAATTGCGAGAGCAAAGGGAAGTAACTGAGCAGATGGATAATCCTATTAGGAACCCCTATGCCTGTAGTGCCTAGGAACCCAATCCTCCAAACCAACCCGTTAATCCTGTAAATGCGCAACTAATGAAGGAGAAAAATAGGGCAGTTGTCGTCAGGAATGTTGGGTTTAATGTTCTTAAACTCGTGGTTTGTAAACTATGTTTGTAAATATACTATTTTAAATAATCAGTTATTAGTTTTATTCAGTAAATGCGTTTACCGGAATAAAGTGAAACGTGTTTTGCATTAATCTATACCAATACACAAAACCCTTGACGTATGCCAAATACTGGAGCTTCATGTATGACATGATTGTGGATCAAGCTCTAGCATTTATAGTCAAAACGGTCTATAGTATATGAATTAGGCTGGGTACCTATTCCTGGTAACACTATTGAATGCGGCCTGCTCTGTGTTACACAGAACGATGTGATCTGAATCGTTTCACATCGAGATGTGCGGGCGGGGGCGTTCTACGCGATGAGTTTGCGTAAGACTGAACCAAGAAAAAGTCGCTCTCACTTTATAACACCGTTTACTGAAGAGACCGACTATTTTACTTTGTGATGGCCTCGGTAACTCGATCTGAATCCTGAGCTTGCTATGAACTCCTGCTTATTAGACAGTATCCTTAAATTTGTACGGGTGAGAGTGGCCCATTAGCGCCGATTCAACAACTTATCATTTCAGGGATAAAGTCCAATAGGTAGCTGGGAACACAGTGTAGCAAGAAGGAGTTTAATCCTAACCCGCTCTTCAGGGTTAGTAGATAGATTGTTCCCTTAATAGATGACATCTAGTCTTGAACAATCTGCGCACACTCTCTCCAAGCTTGAGAGAGGATCTGATCTGTCGGTTGGACCGCTGATCAATTGTTCATTAGAGGTGTCAGTGGAACTTAAGGAACGAAGATGTAACACAGGGGTTAAGCGGTTAATATGACCCAGCTGTGATTACGGACAACCTGTGAAGGGTCGACTTGCCCATGACGGTTATATCAAGAGGACATAATATATCTACCGTAAGGAGAGTGCAACTCTGAGACTATAGTGGAGTCTCCGGGAGTTAACGAATGTTGATCGTTTGGGGTTAAAAGAGTTTTGACCGAATGATCTCGTATCGTTGGAACTCATGATCTGTAGGTCCTTTAGGTTCTCCTGGCTAGCTCGGATAAAGCGGTATAACAGGGCTATATGGTAGAACTCGGAGAAATCCGAATTCGGGTCTGTTGTTCGAGGGTTTGTGTATTTAAATATGATTTAAATATATAATCGGAAGAAGCCGTATTTAAATATGATTTAAATATCGATCGGTGGAAAATATGAATTTTGATTCATATATTGGAATAGTCGGTTTTCGGAAACCGGGCTTAGTGGATAGTTTATTATAATATTAATAATAAATATTATAATTAAAATTGTTTTAATTATAATTAATAATTTATAATATTTATAATATTAATAATAATTTATAATAATAATAATAATAATTATTATTATTAAGAATCCACTATGGAGCTATGTATTGTGCATGGGCTCCATGTGGATTCCATTATCCATTTTCCATTCTTCATCTTTGGAGAATTGGAACATTTCCATAGTGAAGTTTTTTTGACTTCTCTCTCAAGCACTTCCTCTCTCTAGTTTTTCTCTCAACCGAACATTCATCTTCAAGGGTTGAAGAAGAAGTTCTTGGTTGTTGCTTGAGATTGATGAAGTTTTGAAGCTTTGGACTTTTAAATCTTAGAGGTTTGTTCTTTGGAAGAACTCCAAGTAAGTGTAAAGTTGTTTATACTTATTCCTCTAATTTTGAATTTCAATTGTTGAAATTTATGAGTTTGTTGTTTGAGTTCTTCATGTTCTTGATGAATTGTTCATCAAGTTCTTGGTAAACTCATATCCAAACTCATCCAAGCTTCATCACCTTCTTCCTCCCTCTCAACAAACCTCCTTAGCTCAAAGAGTCCCACTACTCCGCTATTAAGCCTGAGAATAGTTGGGACTACTCTAAGGGTGGTCCTCGTCGGTGCCCGTGCTGAGTTCGTGGCCGGAGGCGAGGTAGAGTTCGAGGGGGCAGTAGAGGTGCTGAGGTAGACGAGAAGACGAACATCAAGAAAAGGTATGTTTTCCCTCAGTGAAGCTCTCGGATAAATTTATCGGTCGGTAAATTGCACAGATTTATCGGTTGGAAATTTACCGATGGAGCTTCCCAAACGCTGTTTCTTAAGCATTTGGGGTTTGTTTCCCCAGTTGGTATTTACCGGTGTGGCATCGATATATTATCCATCGAGGAAACCGGTCGGTTTGTTTTATCGGTCGGGCTTATCAGATTTTTTTACCGGTTCAAGTCCGAACCGGTATATCGATAAAAATCACGTTGTGATTTTTTCTCGGTATACAGGTTCAGTGCTTACCGATAAGAATAAACCGGTTGGTTTACCGGTTGTATTCTTACTGGTGTAAGTGAACCGGTTTACCGGTGGACGTTTGTGAAACGTTCCAAACCGGTAACCTCAGTCACTTTTACCGGTCGTCCCTTACCGGGCAACTTTCTCGGTTGAATTTTACCGGTGGACTCGAATTCAAGAAATTTTTTAAGTGTTAGAAATCTTTCTTCAATTCTTAGTTCGTTCCTTATTGATTGCTAAAGTTTCTCAACCAGTTTTAGACTTTTGTTTTAAGTCTTTCTTCCGCTGCGCCTCTAGTTGGGGTCGGGACCCTCGCAGTTGGTTTAGTGGGGGTTCTAGCAAGGAACCCCATAGACATTGCTAATGATAAAGACAGTGCCATCTTAAGTTACCTAGTACCTATGTTGGAAGAGTTGAACCCCAACATTATTAGACCCGAGATTATTGCTCATTCTTTTGATCTTAAGTCGGTTATGTTTCGAAATGCTATTTACCGTGGGTAAATTTTACGGTATAGAGAATGAGGACTCATATAACCATTTAAGGAATTTCCTAGGGGTTATCGATACCTTTGTCGTCCCAGAAGTGATGCAAGAGGCCTTGCGGCTATATCTATTTATATACTCACTTAGAGACAAGGCTAAATCTTGGCTAAATTCTTTACCGTTCAAATCTATAGCAAATTGGACTGATCTAGCTGAGAAATTCTTAGTATAATACTTCTCACCCGATAGGAATTCAAACTTTAGGGACGATATCATCAAATTCAAGCAAAGTGAAAATGAGTCAATACATGAAGCTTGTACACGTTACAAAGATTTACTGAGTATAAGTGTCCTCATCATGGTATTCCTTAGTGCATCCAAATATATGTTTTCTTTAAAGGATGCAACCCAAGTATTAGGCAAGTGCTTAATTCGTCCGCGGGAGGATCGAGCCAAGTATGAAAAAAATGATCTTATGATGTTGATGCCCTTAATGTCATGAACAATCAAATCACTACCTTGACCAATATGAGATGAAGCAAATGCCTCAAGCGAACCTTCAGCAAAATGCTAGCGCTAATGCCAATTCCTCAACATTGCCTGCTATAGTGAATCAAGTGGACGCTTTGGTGCACGTCTACTGCGGTGAAGGGCATGTGTATGATTATTGTCCAGCAAATCATGCGTCAGTTTGTTACATTGAAAATCAAGTCAATTAGAAAAACAATCCGTACTCTAATACTTTTAATCCAGGGTGGCGAAACCATCCAAATTTCTCTTGGACAGGAAAAAATCATGGAAACTCTACACTTGCAACCAAGACCAAATGGACCACCTGGATTTAGTCAGCCAAACCAGGTTAATCCCTCTCAGTTCCAAAAACCTCCAAATGTTCAACCAATAGGTTCTTCGTCAGAAAACATGATGACGAAATACATGGCCAGGAATGATGCTACAATTCAGAGCCAACAAGTGTCCTTGCAAAACTTGGAAAACCAGATAGGAAAATTGGCTAATGAGTTGAAGGCAAGACCTCAAGGAAAATTACCTTCGGATAATGAAAATCCTAGGAGAGAAGGAAAAGAACAAGTGAAAGCCATTGAACTTAGAAGTGGCCGACCGTTAGTTAGCAATGGCAAGGCAATTCCACAACGAGTAGAGGACAAACAACCTAATGCCTTCAGTAGAAAAAACTGAACATTGGCGTTAGCAATACTAATAGTGGGACAAAGGCTAGACTTGAAGTTATTGAGGAGGAAGTTGAAGAAATTCCTAGAGAAGTATATGTAGACTCTAGACCATAGGTACCTTTGTATGCCCCTCACCATCCTTTCCTAGAAGGTTGAAAAAGCAGCAAGACCAAGATCTTTACTTCCAAAAGTTTTTATAAATTTTGAAACAAATCCATGTTAATATCCCTTTCGTAGGAGTCCTTTAATCAATGCCCTCATATGTCAAATTATTAAAGGACATTGTTACTAACAAGAGAGTAATATGAGAGTTTGAAACTGTGAATTTAATCGAGGAGTGTAGTTCCATTTTGCAAAACAAGTTTCCTCCTAAGGAAAAAGACCCAGGATCATTCACCCTACCCGTAGCCATAGGAGGAAAACATGTTGGGAGAGCATTGTGCGACTTAGGAGCCAACATTAATCTTATGCCACTTTCATTGTATCATCAATGGGCATATGCGAAGCTCGTCCAATTACAATCACCTTGCAGCTAGCCGATCAATCAATTACACATCTGAGGGTAAAATTGAAGATATTTTGGTCAAAGTTGACAAGTTTATTTTTCTTGCAGATCTTATCATCATGGACTATGAAGTTGGCAAAGAGGTGCCCATCATTTTGGGAATACATTGATGTCTAGAAGGGAGAATTGACTTTGAGAGTGCATGAGGATGAGGTAAAGTTTAATGTGTTTACAACGCTAAGGTATCCCTCTGATCCTGAAGCATGAATTAGAATTGCTAGAAAATCACCCTCGCATTTTTGGGCAGATTGAATTAAACAACATGAATGTGAATTATTTGCAACATGATGATGCATGCAATGCAATTGCTTACCCACATTCATTTTAACTAATTGATGTTGTGGATCGTATATCACCCCTATGCTCCCTTCGATTAAACATCCATCCACCCATGAATTTGTTGGGTTTTATGTCCTAAAACTCGTGGTTTGTAAACAATTATGTTTGTAAGCACTCTATTTAGTAATAAAGAGTTATTAAGTTTTATTCAATAAAAGAGTTTACTGGAATAAAGTGAAACGTGTTTAGTCTAACCTATACCAATGAACAACACCCATGGCGATTCATGAGTACTTGAGCTTCATGTATGACATGATTGTGGATCAGGCTGAAGTAGATAGTCAAAACGGTCTATAGTATATGGATAAGGTTGGGTACCTTATCCTGGTAACACTATTGGATGCGGCTTGCTTTGTATTGTACAAAACGATGTGATCCGAATCGTTTCACATGGTGATGTGCGAGCGAGGGCGTCTTGTGCAATGAGTTTGCATAAGACTGAACCGCGAATCAAGTCGCTCTCTCTTTATAACACCGTTTACTGAAGAGACCGACTTTTTCATATGATGGCCTAGGTAACTCGAGCTTAATCCTGAGCTTGATATGAACTCCTATTTATTCGAGAGTATCCTTTGACTTGTACGGGTGAGAGTGGCTAAGAAGCGCCGACTCAATAAACCTATCATCTTGGGGATAAAATCAAATAGGTAGCTGGGGACATAGTACAAAAAGACGAAATTCACTCATAACCTGCTCTTCAGGGTTAGTAGATAGGTTGTTCCCTTAATAGCTGACTCTAGGGCTTGAACAATGCGCGCTCATCCTCTCCTGATCAGAGAGGGTATCTGATCTGCTGGTTGGAACACAGATCAATTGTTCATTAGAGGTGGCAGTGATACTTAAGAAACAAGATGTAATGCAGGGGTTAAACGGTTTAAATGACCCAGCTGCAATTACGAACAACCTGTGAAGGATCGACTTACCGATGACGGTTATATCAAGAGGACATAATATATCTACAGTGAGGAGAGTGTAGCCCTCAGACTTTAGTGGAGTTGATAGCTCTAAAATAGAGCTATAATTATAGCCTCAAATCTAGCTAAATGTCATGCTTAATTTAGTTAAATTGCCTTTTTATAGGTGTTTTCGTGGCAAAGAGCTCGGGAAGTCCATTTGTGAATTTCGGGGCTAAAACGATCATTTAAGAGGTTTCGGGAAGTGTTCGAGTCAAGAAGATAGGCCAAACGGAGCTCGGGAGCCAAAACGACCCAAAATTGGGCTTAGACCCGAGAGGTCAGCGCCCAAGCGCCGGCGCCTAGCGCCCAGGCGCCCAACGGAGGCAGCAGCCCAGCACGCCCACGCCCGCGCCGCACGCCCACGCCCAGACGGCCAGACGCGCGCGCGCCCCGCGCGCCCGTCATCGAAGGTCCGCGCGCGCGCCTGTTGCGTGCTCAATGTGTAAAGATAATTATGCAAAAGTGTAGAGAGAGCACTTAGAACATGCAAGCATACATGGTCTCACAGCAAGTAGTAAGTATATTTCATTCGTTTTTTCCACAGAGACTCATTTTTAGCTATTCGCGAAGTGTGTTTGTTAAGAAAGATGGGATGAATTTGATGGGGTAAAATTGGTTTTTAATTATCTACTTTTTGCTGAATGTATAAAGGGATATAACATAAACAAATGCAAGTTAAAACTAGACTTAAAAGGCAAGAGATGGAATTAATAAACGAGAAAGAAAACAGCTAAACAGAATGAAAATCTGGCAGAATTGCGAGGACCGCAATGTTTCCGCAATTAAACAGCAACGAACGTGTGTAAATGGGTGGATTAAGGGCTACTAATGACTATCCTATAGGCATTTTCTTACGATTCTCAAGCATTGGATCAACTCTCTATACATCAAACTCACTCTATCTCAAGTATCGTCCGATTCCATGCATTAGAGTCTTAAGTTTACTCGACTTCAAAGTAAGGACTTAAGCATCTTGTTTAAGCAGGAGTGTTTAGTTTGTACTAGGGAAACGCCTATTCCTAGGCCGTTTCCTGATTACCATGAAAGGCTAGCATGATTATATGACTCTGAACTCTTACTCCTTCCAGAGGTTAGGAGTTCTTTGGACAAAATGGATGGCCAATCGAAATTGCCCGTGGGATGAAGCTTACATACAATCAATGTTCGAGTGTTAATCTGCCTACTTGATTCACGTTTTTTTTAGCCTATAGTTCTGTCATTAGCATGCCCCGAAGTGACTTAGCTACTCATGTATATATAGAGAACAGAAATGGCAGATAAGATAGACATGCTTAGAAGGAAAATGTGCTTAAAACAGTAATACAAAACCGTAGCAGCAGAAGGTAGAAACTGTGAAATGCAGAAGTGTACTTTGATTGCTTTGATTGTTTGACGACAAAGGAAAGCTTTAAAAGAAATGATTAAAAGACAGACAACAACGAAATGCAGTAACTCAAACTCTAAACTAAGAACAACAGTGATCAGAAATGGAAGTAAGAAGAACAAGACAGAAAAGCAGTAAAGGATTGCTGGAAAGCTTCGTGGCAGTCGCCTCGAATGAAGGTGATGAAAAGTCAGCCTTGCTTGGATGAATCCAATCGAGAGAGAAGAAGAATCTCCTCTCCTTCCTATCAGATTATCGACTCCAAAAGCTGAGACTCTCACTCCAACAAACGGCAAAGGAAAACAGAGAGAAATGATGGACTGCGAGAAGACTTCTGCACTTCGAATGATGATCAAACCTCCGACTTTGGCCCCCTTTTATAGTAGTTTGCAGGTGCGTTTGGGCCAAGGAGAACCATCAATCTTCAACATCGTATATCAGAATGGATGAAGGAGAAAGAACGAATCCCTGAAATTACGGAAATTAACAGAAAAAGATCAGTCAACTTACGGTTTTCACTTGAATAATTGCGGCCTCAGCAATGTTTTCGCAATTCATTCGCAATGCTCATTTTTTCATTCTTTTCCTTCGGTTTTCAACCCTTTTTCTACCTATTGTACATAAGTCCTATATTAGCTACCTTCTTCTAATTCTCATATTAAAGCATAGGTTTAGGCTAAATGCTAACAAAAACACCTAAAAGTGTACATCTTCCTAAGCTAAGTGGGTTCTAAATAAGTCACTTTCAGAGACTTAACACACCCACAAACTTAAGGCTTTGCTTGTCCTCAAGCATACTAAGGACTTACTTAGGATGCTGTTTTATCTTCTTTAACTACTTACCGACTCCCCTATATCCCTATCTCTAGCAGTGCTGTCCTGTGACACACTTCTAAGTTTAGAATTAACCTCTTATCAAGCTTCTTCTGACTTCACCTGCCTACTATACCTGCTGTTTCTGTTAACCCCTTACTACTGATCTAACTACTTCTATGATATCATGCTACTATCCCTAAGGTTTCAAATTCTACCAAGCTTTACTCCAGACTCAGTACATGCTTCTAGCTTAACTTTTAATGTGCCTAGGATTCCTTAGAGTCATGCCAGTCTTAGTATTAACAGTGACAGTGGTACTTTTAGAGAACAACCTAAGCCCTGGCATCACTACATTGGATATACATTCATCTCCCTAGACAAACCTAAAAGCTACAACCTTGTGCTTAGCTCATTAAGGATCAGAGTTCTCTTTTTTTTTAACTAGGACATCTAAGCCACAAGATTATAACTCCTAAGCATACATTCTTCTTCCCCTATTTCTCCCTTTTTCCTTTTTTACTTAGGTGGAGTCTCTCCTTGGGTTGCCTTTTGATGCAATGCCACTTGTGGTTTACACACTTGGCACTGATTACTCAGCACTTGAGAGAGACTCCCCTCTTTATTCTATTTTTCACTTTTTTCTATTTATCACAAAATTTTTTTCTTAAAGGAGAAGAGGAATGCTTATGTCCTAAGGAAGAGAGGAATGTTCCTAGGCCTAGGGTGGCCTCCCCCAAACTTCAACTACTCATTGTCCCCAATGAGTGTTTGAGGTGGCACACCCCCAAACTTATCCTAGAAGCATCTAGTCTACAGTAAAACAAAGAGAATCTAAAAATCCTAGGCATAGGCAAAACATTCTAAAAGCAATTATTCCAACAGCAGAAAATTTGAACATAACAGACAGTTTTAAGGACTTACGGTTTATGCATGCTGAGCACTATTCAGAGGCGAATTTAAACTATCAAAGCGTGTCCTATGACACTCATCCAGCATGCTTTAAGATCAGCTATATAAGGTAGTCATGCTAGCAGCAACAGATAGAATATAACAGATCACAGCCTAACTAAACAGACAGGCCAAAACATGCAATCAGTCACAACAATTGCGGGAACCGCAATTATTTCGCAATCCAATCCGGGCAGATTTAACATTGATTCAGGCCCCTAGCATGCTTTCTCCTGTTACTCATGCATCCTAAAAATAAAACTAAACTATCCTACCTATTCAGCTAACATCAGACTAGACTAAGCAGAAGAAAAAACATAAAACTAAACATTAAAAACAGATCAAAAGTTGAACACAAAACAGCATAATATACATGATCCTATCAGAAAGCAGAAAAATTGTTTTTTTTTTCTAAGGGAACAACAATACTCCCTTTAGTGCACTTCAAACCAGCACTCAATTCTCGTCATCCTCATCTGGTTGCCTTGGTCGTGGGGGCACCCATGGAGTTAGGAGATTGGTAGGGAAGTCCGGGAAGATGCACCCCAGCTGGTCTGCAACTTCCTTATCCCTTGCCTGCGCATAGTTGGCCCATTGAGCCATTCTCCTCTGCATGTCCATCAAGCAGGCCATGGATAGGGACTGTTCAGCAGCCAACCTATCCAATTCAAACTCCATATTCCCCTTTCTTCTCAGCCTCAGGTTAGCAGGCAGCTCCAAATGGCCTGTGTACGGCATCTGCTGCTCCAAACGCTCGGTGGGGACTCCTGCAAGCAAACATAGCTTGGTTATGGTATTAGGGAAAAACAAGGGTCCCTTACCTTTCTTTGCGCATTCAGCAATGGCAGCTGACATGATTTCCCCCACATTGACCGTGAGACCGCGCATGATAGCATAAACCAGCAGTGATCTACTCTGGTTGATTGTCGTCTCGTGGGTCACAGGGGACAGTTTTCTCCTCACAAAGGCAAACCAAACAGCTGCCTTTGCTGTCAGATTGGCACTCATTAAGGTGTGCCTCCCATTGCGTGAGACAGTCCACGCTGCTTCAGGCTGGCCAATTGTGCGAATGGCCTCTTCCAGCACTGCCTCAGTCGGCTCATCAACTATCCGTGCATAATCTGTATGAGGTTGGCCCTTGAGACCAAAGGCTTCATTGATGGCCTTGGCTGAGAAATCCACTTCCACCCCTCTGACCACAGACATGCCATCCTCAGGGCTGAGCACATTGGCGTAGAAATCGTACACCATGCTCGTGTATGCTGGATTAGGCGGTCTGCAGAATTCCTCCCAGCCGTGGTTGATCACTCCTGCGCGCAAGAACTGCGGCAGGTCAGCGAGGCGGTCGAGGAAACCTTTCTCGTGCAACCGGTCCCTCTTCCTTAGCTCAGCACCCCTAGATTCAGCGTCAGACGAGACATACCTCACTGACTGAGGTTCGTCTTCAGGGTAGAGTTTAGCCTTCCCCTTATCTGCTGGTTTGGATGATGCAGCAGCCTCCACCTTGAGGCGTTTGAGCGAAGGCTCAGCACTCTCCTTGTCCGTCGATGGCACCTCCTTGGCCTTTTTCTTCAACTTCTTGGCCTTAACAATCTTGGCCTTCTTCTTCTTCTTGAGCCTGGCCTTGATATTGATCTGCTGGAGGCATGCCCCCAACGTTTCTTCCATAGAATCGTCCTGCTGTGCAGGCTCGGCAGGGCTATCTTCCCTCATAGGAGAAAAGACTTCGTCTTCCCCAGCATCTCCACTGCCTTGCGTGGACTCTTGATAATCCCCATAAGGGAATTCAGGATCAGGCCGTGGATAATTGTGCTCTGCTGATGGTGTCTGCGCAGAACTCAGTGGCGAAGATGGCAGCTCAGGACTCTGCGCTGCTGCAGGTGTCGGATCAGAACTCTGAGGTGCTGGAGACAACACGGGGCTCTGTGCAGGCGGTGACGACTCTGCGCTTGGCACTGGTTCAGATGGGAGAGGGCTGTGCGCAGGTGAGGCAGACGGTGACGATCCTTCTTTGGCTGACTCGTGGGATGCACGATCAGGTTCTTGACTCTCCACAGAGGGAGTCTTTGCTGTGCTTGGTTCGGCGGCCGTCTTGACACTCCACCGGCGTTTCTTGGGCGTGCCCACTGGCTCAGATGGTCCAGCAGGGATCTCAGTGACCACCCTTCACTTCTTCCTACGAATAGGAAGCTTGGGAAGAGGACCGGTGCGAACGGCACCATCGTCTGCAAGGGCGAGAAGCGCTTCCCTCGCAGCCGCTTCAGCTGCGTCATCAGCCTTCTTCTTGGCTGCGGATCTTTCAGCACGTGTGGCCACCATTGTCGAATCTTGGAGGTTTGGAGAGATGGATCAGAGATGGAGAGAATCGCAGATTTCTTGAAATCAGAGAATGAGAGATTCGTATCGAACAAGCGCGTTCTAACGGCTATAAATGCAACGGAAAAAAAATCCCAACGGCTCTTTTTTGCGGATCCAGCAATTTTAGCGCAATTGTAGGGATATTATTTCATAAAAAATCTCCAACTTTGCTCGTCCATATCTTTTATTTGGCTCAACCGTTTCTTGATTTTTAAAGCTTGATTTACTCTCCTTGATTCCCTCTTTCGATTCCCTACAAAAACAAATAAAACAAACATTAAATACGCAATTAAAAACACACCACAAAACATACAAACGATAATCGGAAAAACAGTAAAAATAAACTAAGGCATTTGGCCTTGACTAAACGAGCACAGTAACCACTCGTTCTCTCTCGTTCTCTTTGTTATGCTTCAGTCAAGAGGAAGGCCGAGAGAGTCTTCACATCTCCTTCCTCATAGTAGTGCTTCAACCTAGCACCATTGACCATAAATGGCTGGCCTTGCTGCAAGTTCTTTATCTCTATTGCACCATGAATAAAGACATTAGTAATAACAAATGGACCTGACCATCTAGACTTTAGTTTGCCTGGAAATATCTTTAAACGTGAGTTAAATAATAGGACAAGTTGGCCTTTCCTAAAGTCTTTGATCCTAAGTCTACTGTCGTGCCATATTTTGGTCTTTTCTTTATACATTTTGGCATTCTCATAGGCCATATGCCTAAGCTCATCAAGTTCATGTAGCTGCAAAGATCTCAATGTCCCCGCATCCTTTACACAGAAATTCAATTCCTTCATGGCCCAAAATGCTTTGTTTTCTAACTCAAGTGGCAAGTGGCAAGCCTTGCCATACACCAACCTATAGGGAGACATGCCTAGGGGTGTCTTATATGCTGTTCTATAAGCCCAAAGTGCATCCTCAAGCTTAAATGACCAGTCTTTCCTATTAGGTTTGACTACCTTTTCTAGGATGTTTTTTATCTCCCTATTAGAAATTTCAGCTTGACCATTCGAGTGTGGGTGATAGGGAGTAGCTACCCTATGTCTAATGTTATATTTAGCCAATACTTTCTCCATAGCCTTATTAATGAAATGTGACCCCTCATCACTAATGATAGCACGAGGAGTCCCAAATCTAGTGAAAATGTGCCTATGCAAGAAGCTAGTGACTGTTTTAGCATCATTATTAGGACATGCTTTGGCTTCTACCCACTTGGACACGTAGTCTACTGCTACTAAAATGTAAAGGTTACCTGATGATGGAGGGAATGGTCCCATGAAATCAATGCCCCACACATCAAAGAGCTCCAACTCTAAGATGTAGGTGAGGGGCATCTCATCCTTGCGACTGAGGTTACCTGTCCTTTGGCATTCGTCACAGCTGTGGGCATAATTGTGGGCATCCTTGAAGATTGTTGGCCAATAGTAGCCACTCTGAAATACCTTCGCAGCTGTCCTTTGACCACCAAAGTGTCCACCGTAAGGAGATGAGTGACAGTGCTGTAGCACAGACTTCGCTTCAGCAGCTGAAACACACTTCCTTAGTAAGCCATCAGCACAGGTTCTGTAAAGTGTGGGGTCATCCCAGATGAATTTCCTTGCTTCATGAAGGAACCTCTTCTTCTCTTGTCCTCCCTTGAACACTGGTAATACCTGTGATGCACGGAAGTTAGCAATGTCAGCAAACCAAGGTTCCTCATCGTTATCACGATGAGCCAAAGCAAAGACATGTTCATCTATAAAAGCATCAGAAATTGCGGTCTCCGCAATTTTTTCGCAATTGTGCTGCAATCGAGACAGGTGATCTGCAACCACATTTTCACAACCTTTCTTGTCCCGAATGTCCAAATCAAATTCCTGCAGCAATAACACCCATCTAATCAATCTAGGCTTAGCATCAGCCTTCCTCATAAGATATTTTAAAGCAGAATGGTCAGTGTATACAATGGTCCTAGTGCCTACAATATAGTTTCTGAATTTTTCACAAGCAAATACTACAGCAAGCATTTCTTTCTCTGTAGTTGTATAATTACATTGAGCCTCATTCAAGGTCTTACTAGCATAATAGACAGGGTGTGTCAGCTTGTCAATCTTTTGTCCTAACATGACTCCTACAGCATAGTCACTGGCATCACATAGCATCTCAAATGGGAGATCCCAATTTGGTCCGACTATGATAGGTGCTGTGACTAGTGCTTCCTTAAGGGTTTTCCAAGCTACTACACATTCTTTAGAGAAGATAAATGGTCTATTTAGCTCGAGAAGCTCGCACAGAGGCTTGGCTATCTTAGAAAAGTCCTTAATGAACCTTCTGTAGAAGCCAGCGTGCCCTAAGAAGCTTCTAATGGCTTTGACATTCTGGGGTTCTACCAATTTCTCTATGATCTCTATTTTTGCCCTATCCACTTCTACACCTGCCCTTGACACTCTATGTCCTAAGACAATCCCTTCATCTACCATAAAATGGCACTTTTCCCAATTTAGGACTAGGTTGGTCTCTTCACACCTAGCCAGGACTTGTCCTAAGTTTTCTAGACAGGTTTTAAATGAATCCCCAAAGACTGAGAAGTCATCCATGAATATTTCTATCATGGACTCATCCAACTCAGAGAAGATTGCCATCATGCACCTTTGGAAAGTTGCCGGTGCATTGCATAAGCCAAAAGGCATTCTGCGGAAGGCAAACGTTCCAAAAGGGCAAGTGAAGGTGGTCTTCTCTTGATCCTTAGGGTCTATAGTAATTTGATTATAGCCAGAGTACCCATCTAAAAAACAATAGTAGGCTCTACCAGCTATTCTGTCTAGCATCTGGTCAATAAACGGTATAGGGAAATGGTCTTTTTTAGTTTCTTTATTTAATTTTCTGTAATCCATACATACCCTCCAACCTGTGACAGTCCTTGTTGGAATTAGTTCGTTATTCTCATTGACTACCACAGTTATTCCCCCCTTTTTAGGTACACATTGGATGGGGCTCACCCACTGGCTACTAGCTATGGGGAAAATTACTCCTGCATCTAACCACTTGATTATTTCCTTCTTCACTACCTCTTTCATAGAGGGGTTCAACCTACGCTGGTGATCTACCCTAGGTGTGTGCTCTTCCTCTAGTATAATTTTGTGCATGCAATAAGAAGGGCTAATGCCTCGAATATCAGCAATCGTCCATGCTATAGCCTTCCTATGTTGCTTAAGCAGTAAAATTAAATCAACCTCATGCTGTTCACTTAGTTTAGAAGAAATAATTACAGGCAGCGTATCATTATCTCCTAAATATGCATATTTGAGGTGAGTAGGTAGTGGTTTCAGTTCTAACACAGGTGGATGCTCAATGGAGGGTTTTAACGGATTTATAGTTCTATCAGTTAAATCTATATTCATACATACATGTTGAGGTTTATCTACAGGCATATTCATTATGTCAGATACATTTAAGTCAGCTACATCTACTTGTACATATTCACTAGCATGCTTGGTTAACAATACATGCTCTAATTGTTCTTCCATTAATGAGTCAACAACATCCATGCTAGCACAGGATTCAAGGTCAGAGGGATACCTTAAAGCTTTATAAACACTAAATTTTACCTCTTCATCATGAACCCTCATAGTTAACTCACCTTTTTGAACATCTATTAGTGCCCTACCTGTGGCTAGAAATGGTCTACCTAGCAGGATGGGGACCTCCTTGTCTGCCTCATAGTCCAGGACAATGAAATCTGCAAGGAAAATGAATTTGTCAACTTTAACTAGAATATCCTCGATCTTACCTTCTGGATATGCGATGGATCTGTCTGCTAGTTGTAAAGTGACTGTGGTTGGACGTGCTTCTCCCATTCCCAACTGGCGGAATAGGGACAGGGGCATGAGGTTTATGCTGGCGCCCAGGTCACAAAGCGCTCTGCCCACGTGCTTGCCTCCAAGTTCTACAGGTAAGGTGAAGGAACCAGGATCCTTCTCCTTCTTGGGCAGTTTGTTCTGGAGGATGGCACTGCACTCCTCGGTGAGGTTCACTGTTTCAAACTCACCAATTATTTTCTTGTTAGTAATAATGTCCTTCAAAAACTTTACATATGAAGGCATAGACTGTAAAACCTCTACAAAAGGAATGTTAACATGCACTTGCTTAAGTATTTCTAAAAATTTATTAAAATGAACTTCCTGTTCCTGCTTCTTCTTAAGCCTTCGGGGGTATGGAGGTGGTGGCACATATGCAGGCACGTCAGGACGCCTTAAGATAGGTGGAGGCCTTGGAATTTCTTCTACGTCCTCAACAATTGGCTCTAGCCTGGCTCCTGATGTGCTAGTTGGTGGTGGACCTTGGCTTGGCAGAGACTCCAGTGGAGCACTAGACTCAGTGTTCTCTACTCTCTTTGGTGTGTCCTTTGTGTTGTTCACCAAGGGTCTACCACTTCTAAGTTCAATTGCTTGAACTTGTTCTTTGCCATCTCTCCTTGGTACCTCGGTATCAGCAGGGAGTCTACCTTGGGGCCTACTTTTAAGTTCATTGGCTAATTGGCCTATTTGGTTCTCTAGGCTCCTAAGAGTAGCTTGCTGGCTCTGAAGAGTAGCATCATTCTTAGCTATATATTCCTTGAGTAGGTTTTCTACAGAAGATCCTACAGGTTGATTGTATGGTTTTTGGTACATTGATTGGTTATGTTGGGGAGTGAAACCAGGTGTTCCACTCGGCCTTGGTTGGTTAGGATTTTGGTTAGTGTTCTGTTGGCCACCCCATGACAGGTTAGGGTGGTTTCTCCAACCAGGGTTATAGGTGTTGGAGTAGGGGTTATTCCTAGGCTGCTGCTGGCTTCCAACATAGCAGACTGAAGATGGATTCCCAGGGCAGTATTCATATGGATGCCCTTCCCCACAGAATCCACAGATAGGTGCCTCGCCTTGATTTGGTTGGGTGCCCATTGACATAGCTGTGGCGGTATTGGCACTGGTTTGGAGATTGGCCTG
The DNA here is from genome assembly GCA_028017165.1 of Herpetospermum pedunculosum. Classification (NCBI taxonomy): domain Eukaryota; kingdom Viridiplantae; phylum Streptophyta; class Magnoliopsida; order Cucurbitales; family Cucurbitaceae; genus Herpetospermum; species Herpetospermum pedunculosum. The sequence continues at coordinate 67,902,156 of CM051523.1, read as the reverse complement.
AGCCATTTGCTTAACTAGGTTGGTCAGGGCATTTATTTGGGTGCTCATGGCGCTTAGAGCATCCTTATCTTGAGCCCTAGTTGGCTCTACTGGATCGTCTGACCACCTACAGTGAGATGTTGAGATCTTCTCCAAGATCTCATAAGCTTCGTTGTAACTCTTGGACAACATGGAACCTCCAGCAGATGAATTTAAAACTTGTCTGGTGCTGGGGTTGCATCCTTTAAAGAACACTTCTATTTGGATACACCATGGAATGCCATGGTGTGGACATTTAATGAGAAGGTCTTTGAATCTTGTCCAAGCTTCGTGAAGAGACTCACTTGGAGCTTGTTTGAACTTTATGATATCATCACGAAAGGTAGAATTCCTATCAGGTGGGAAGTATTTGACTAGGAATTTTTCTGCTAAATCTGTCCAATTGCGGACAGATCCTGAGGGTAAAGAATTTAACCATGTTTTGGCTTTGTCCCTCAAAGAGTAAGGGAAAAGATATAGCCTCAGGGCTTCTTGGGAAACTCCAGGGATTAGGAAGGTGTCACTAACTCCTAAGAAGTTCCTAAGGTGGTTATGGGGGTCCTCATTTTCTATTCCAAAGAATTGCCCCACAGTGGACAACATTTGGAACATCACTGGCTTTAACTCGAATGAGTTGGCAGTGATTTCAGGACGGATTATGCTGGGGTTCAGCTCCCCAGGCATAGGTACTAAATATGAAAGGATGGCGCTATCCTTGTCATTCGCTATTTCAATGGGATTGCGAGTGACAGGCACCAGGTTTTGATTTACTCCAGCCATTTCTTCTTGAGGTAATTGCGGAGGAATTGTAGTCTCTGCAATGATTGGAGGTAAAAGGGTTTGTTTAAAGAGACGTTTCTTGGCTCTATTCCTAGCTCTAAGTAATCTCTCGGGCTCAGGGTTGAACTCTAGATCACTACTTGGAGTCTCATTCATAAACTACCCTAAATGGTACCTGAAAAAGAAATGAAGATGGATCAAATTCAATGGAAAATAATTTGATGTTTCAGACTTAACAAACTTCGTTTTCACTTAAAATAAGTCCCCGGCAGCGGCGCCAAAAACTTGTTGCGTGCTCAATGTGTAAAGATAATTATGCAAAAGTGTAGAGAGAGCACTTAGAACATGCAAGCATACATGGTCTCACAGCAAGTAGTAAGTATATTTCATTCGTTTTTTCCACAGAGACTCATTTTTAGCTATTCGCGAAGTGTGTTTGTTAAGAAAGATGGGATGAATTTGATGGGGTAAAATTGGTTTTTAATTATCTACTTTTTGCTGAATGTATAAAGGGATATAACATAAACAAATGCAAGTTAAAACTAGACTTAAAAGGCAAGAGATGGAATTAATAAACGAGAAAGAAAACAGCTAAACAGAATGAAAATCTGGCAGAATTGCGAGGACCGCAATGTTTCCGCAATTAAACAGCAACGAACGTGTGTAAATGGGTGGATTAAGGGCTACTAATGACTATCCTATAGGCATTTTCTTACGATTCTCAAGCATTGGATCAACTCTCTATACATCAAACTCACTCTATCTCAAGTATCGTCCGATTCCATGCATTAGAGTCTTAAGTTTACTCGACTTCAAAGTAAGGACTTAAGCATCTTGTTTAAGCAGGAGTGTTTAGTTTGTACTAGGGAAACGCCTATTCCTAGGCCGTTTCCTGATTACCATGAAAGGCTAGCATGATTATATGACTCTGAACTCTTACTCCTTCCAGAGGTTAGGAGTTCTTTGGACAAAATGGATGGCCAATCGAAATTGCCCGTGGGATGAAGCTTACATACAATCAATGTTCGAGTGTTAATCTGCCTACTTGATTCACGTTTTTTTTAGCCTATAGTTCTGTCATTAGCATGCCCCGAAGTGACTTAGCTACTCATGTATATATAGAGAACAGAAATGGCAGATAAGATAGACATGCTTAGAAGGAAAATGTGCTTAAAACAGTAATACAAAACCGTAGCAGCAGAAGGTAGAAACTGTGAAATGCAGAAGTGTACTTTGATTGCTTTGATTGTTTGACGACAAAGGAAAGCTTTAAAAGAAATGATTAAAAGACAGACAACAACGAAATGCAGTAACTCAAACTCTAAACTAAGAACAACAGTGATCAGAAATGGAAGTAAGAAGAACAAGACAGAAAAGCAGTAAAGGATTGCTGGAAAGCTTCGTGGCAGTCGCCTCGAATGAAGGTGATGAAAAGTCAGCCTTGCTTGGATGAATCCAATCGAGAGAGAAGAAGAATCTCCTCTCCTTCCTATCAGATTATCGACTCCAAAAGCTGAGACTCTCACTCCAACAAACGGCAAAGGAAAACAGAGAGAAATGATGGACTGCGAGAAGACTTCTGCGCTTCGAATGATGATCAAACCTCCGACTTTGGCCCCCTTTTATAGTAGTTTGCAGGTGCGTTTGGGCCAAGGAGAACCATCAATCTTCAACGTCGTATATCAGAATGGATGGAGGAGAAAGAACGAATCCCTGAAATTACGGAAATTAACAGAAAAAGATCAGTCAACTTACGGTTTTCACTTGAATAATTGCGGCCTCAGCAATGTTTTCGCAATTCATTCGCAATGCTCATTTTTTCATTCTTTTCCTTCGGTTTTCAACCCTTTTTCTACCTATTGTACATAAGTCCTATATTAGCTACCTTCTTCTAATTCTCATATTAAAGCATAGGTTTAGGCTAAATGCTAACAAAAACACCTAAAAGTGTACATCTTCCTAAGCTAAGTGGGTTCTAAATAAGTCACTTTCAGAGACTTAACAGCGCCGCCTCGCCTCGCCCACGCCCAGACGGCCAGACGCCCGCGCGCCCTCGCCCGCTCCGCCTCAGCGCCTGAGCGCCTGTCATCAAAAGTCACGCGCGCGCGCCACTCGGCCGTTCGCCCACGCCGCTCGCCCACGCCTCGCCTCGCCCGCGCGCGCGCCCTCGTCCTTGACGCAAAATGTCCGTCATCTAAAGTCAGCTGAAGCCCGACATTAAAAGTCAACAAAAATGCCCGGTTTGTAAATTTTCTAGAGAGCTCAGCGCCTAGGCGCTGACTTATGGCGCCTAGGCGCTAGTCTGACGCAGAAATGGGTATTTAAGTCTGTTTTTGCTGATTTTAGGTTATTCTCTCCCAATTTTTCCGCCCCCATTTGTTGTAGAGCTCAATTCTTGAGCCAAAACATATTTCTTACCCATTCTAATAGATTAGAGTTGATTTCTTGTTGATTTCTCTTGGATTTCACAACGGGCAACTAAGGTAAGTGCTCTAATTTGGGTTTAGGGTTTGTGTTGTTGATGTATTAGGTGAGACCTGATCTTTTTATCATCTTCTTGGCTTGTTCTAGCATTCAATTCATCTCTAGCATCGTTCTAAATGTCCAACATGATTTTCTTAATGGTTGACACCCGTTTTGTTAATTGTGTGTTGGTTAGATTAAAAATCCATGACTTAGCGATCGCACTTCATGTTTTGAGTAATTAAATCTAGCATTCTGAATTAAATGTGGCCAAATTTGTTTGGGTTGTTGATAAATCATAGAGATAGAATAAAATCGAGTCCCATTATTAGAGATTTCATCAATTGGGCTCGTCGCATGAATACCCGTCGCTCGTGACTAATCCTAATTTGGGAGAGCGATCGCCCCTAAGTTAGAATTATTAGCGAAGCATAGTCTAAGAGCCGTCAACTCTTTTCTAATTAATTGGGATTATTAGTTCTAATTTAAGTATGGGAGCACTTGTTTTAATTGGGTCTTTTAATGTGTGTGAGTGTTAACAAAAACCGGCTAAGTATATTTTGTGTCTATGATCCGAACCACATCAACAACCAATCTCGACACTCAAATTAGGAGCACGTGTTCCGTTTATTTTTCTCGCATTTTATTTTATTTTTCCGTTAGCTATTTTTTCTGTTTTAAGTTTAATTTTCCGTTAGCGTTTTCCCCCTTTATTTTACTGTTTTACTTTGAGTTTTATTAAAAACAAATAAAAGTTAATTACGATAAAATAACTTAGGTTCCTTGTGGTTCGACACCCGACTACCACTAGCTGCAAAGCTCTGTTGTATCGGATTTATAAATGTTATTTTGGCGGGTCTCGACAACCTGAACATTAGAGAAATTTTATTAAGTGAAGAAAATCTCTTGCCAAAATTGGCGCCGTTGCCGGGGAACTAATTAGATTCTCTTAGTTAAATTTTATTTGTTTAAAAACCCCAAAAATATTTTCCTTTTCTTGTGTCTTCTTGTTTTAACATGGCAGATTTTCCAAGAGATTATTGGGGACGAGCTTTAAGTCATGAAGCTGGAGAAGCTTCTCAGAGTCCTTTAAAAGGAATTGGAGGTCGAGGAAGAACATCCAGTTGAGCATACCACTGAGGAGATGTACCCCGATTTTGAAGAAGGATTCGAGGAATTTCTGACATGCGGAGGCAAGAACGGTGAGGCCGAGGAGGTTGAGCTTGACCTCGAGGAGCATCCTGAAGAGACTAGTGATGCGAACGAGCTAAGGAGTGGAGCTGAGACTTCTTCGAGGTGGTATACTCGGGAAGAATTTTTCGCATCCCCAAGTGATGAAGAAAATCTCAGAGAACTTTACAAGGTAAGTATATCTCCACCTGTAGATTTTGACTTAGAGCATGAATTTTGTATTGAAAATTTATTTGAGGATTCATGCACTAGTGAGCTCGAGCATCTGTCTGTTAATGAGAATATTTTTGGAAGTCTTTTCATGGATGCTGTAGAACCAACTTGTGCTAAAAATGTTGTTGTGATGGATGAGGATGTGGCAATTGTGCCTCTAGAGAATTTATCTCCTTCTACTTTATTTTGTGATAATATATGTATTATAGGAGAGTTATCTTGCATGCCCCCTTCCATCTGTGCTTCTTTTGATGTTGGTTGCCTTGAGAATTTTGATGTGATCCCTCCTTTGGTCGAGTCTTTTATTTTTGTTGAGTCAGTTGAGTCTCCTTTTATTTTGTTTGAGTCTGTTGAGTCTTTATTTTTCCTATATATCAAAAATACCAAAAAAATAACAACTCTGTCCGGCTGCCTCCAAAAGTCGAAGAGCTTGCTTCTCTTAGCAGGTTTTGTTGATTCAAGGAAGAAGGGGCCGAAGAAGTACGAGAATTTTTACGTACCCTGACAGAGTGGAGGACACGTCGAGCATAACGACGTTAAAAATTTGCACTTCTTGGGAGGCAACCCATGAGTATTTCAATTTTTGTCTTTACTTTTAGTTTTTGTTTTCCTAGCTTAGCTTTTTCTTGCTTTCTTAGGTAATAAGCGAGAGATGATTTGCATTTTTGATCTGTTTTGAAGATAAGGTTGCGCATCCCTACTCACCGATCCCGCAAAAATTCAGGGGAGGTTTCTATTCCCTTTAATTTTTGTCGTTATCATTGTTTATCTGTGGGATTAGATGCATTGAGGACAATGCAGTCTTTTAGGTGGGGGGTTGTTACGTCTCCAAAAGTGACTATTTTAGGACTTATTTACCTTAGAAAGAGGTACACTCTTAGGTGTTTTTGGTAGGATTTGGCTTAAACTTGTACTTATATATGAGAATTAGAAGAATGAAGCTAAATTAGGACTTATATACAAAAGGAAAGAAAAAGAACCAAAAACGAAGTTAAAGGAATGAAAATTGTGCATTGCGGAAGCATTGCGGAAACATTGCTAAAACCGCAATGTTTTAAGTGAAATCCGTAAGTTGTCTAACTATTTTCTGTTTTGTTCCGACCTTTCAGGGATTCAATCTTTCTCCTGCAGCCACGTAGTAGTACGACGTTGAGAATGAATGGTTCTCCTTGACCCAATCGCACCTGCAGAATACTATAAAAGGAGGTCAAAGTGGAAGGTTGAAACACACTCGAACAACATAGTCTTCCAGTTCAAACGCAGTCTTTCCCATTCTTTCTCTTCTCCGTCTGTTGGTGTGAGAGGTTCAGCTGTTGGAGTCGACAATCTGATAGGAAGGAGAGAAGATTCATCTTCTCTTCTGATTGGATTCATCCAAGCAAGGCTTGCCTTTCTCTCCCTTCAGCCGAGGCGTTTGCGACGAGGCGATCACGCTTGAATTTACTGCTTTCTGTCTTAGCTTTCCATTTCCATTGCTAGTTGTTGTCATTTCCCTTTTAGTTTGCTACTCTATTCCATTTCGTTGCTTTCTGCTTTACTTTAGTTATTCAAAGACATCATTTGTTTAGTTCAAACGATTGGTTAATCAACGCACAATTCCATTACTTCGCAAGCTCTTTACCTTCTCTGTTTATCACTTCTGTCTTCTGTTTTGTCTTTAATTTTCTATTAAGCATGTCTTCTTCATCTACTCTTTCTAATCTATCAGCATCCATGAGTAACTAAATCATATAAGGGCATGCTAATGACAAGGCTATAGGTTAAAACACGTGAATCAAGCATGTAGGATAGCTCTCGAATGCATTGATTGTATGTAAGCTTCATCCCACGGGCAATTTCGATTGGCCATCCATTTTGTCCAAAGAAATCCTAACCTCTGGAAGGAGTAAGAGTTCAGAGTCATACACTCATGCTAGCCTCTCAAGGTAGCCAGAAAACGACCTAGGAATAGGCGTTTTCCTAGTACAAATCACAACTTACTGTTTTAACAAGATGCTTAAGACCTTACTTGGACATGAGTAAACTAAAGAATCTAATGCATGAAATCGGAAGATACATGAGAATGAGTTAGTTTGATGCATGGTGAGTTGATCTAATGCTTGAGAATCGTATGAAAAAGCCTATAGAGGAGTCGTTAGTAGCCCTTGTTTCCCCACTTTACACACATTTTGCTGTTAGTAACATTGCGATATAATTGTTGTTTCCACAATTCCTTTAAGTAAAATTTGCCTTAGTCATTTTTTCTCTTCGTTTGATTGTTCTCTTCTTTTCACTCTAGTTTATTATCTACTTGCATTTGTTTATGCTTCCATCATTTACACATTCCTTAGTAATTAGGCAATTTAAAACCACATCTACCTCACTTAATCCACCCATTCTCACTTAACAAAACACTCCGTAAGTAACTAAGAATAAATCTCTGTGGGAAATCGAATGAAAAAATACTTATTACTTGCTACAAGATCATGTATGCTTGCATGTTCTGAGTGCTCTATTCTTGCATCTTTATTTTAAACATTGAGCACGCACCAGGGGTAGAATGTATAGTTGGACTTCGTTGTAGTTCTTGAGCATGTCATACTCTGATTTTGAGATGTTTAGGAATCTGAATGCATGTTGTCCGATGAGGACTTTCTGTGATTTGTTTGTAAATACTCCATAGTTGTGCATTGCGAGAAAGCCATGAGAATGTATGCATATTTTGAGCATATTTAAAATTTTTTTCGATTATTCCCCTATATTTACTGAGCACGTAGACCTCTTACTCTTAGTTCTGTAGGCTTAGAATAATTTTATTTGGTCTGAAACCTCGTTGTCACCCCGAAAGGTACCTTTAGGGAGGCTTGATGTGTTAGAATTTGTAATGAATCATTTGATTTAGCAAAGCTATGTGCCTATTTAAAAAAAAAATATATTCATTGAGAGTAAGAGCAAGTTTGAAATATAATCTGAGGTGCTCCTCCTTCTTGTGTTGCCCGTGTAACCAGGGGCGATCGTGTAACCCACGGTTGCCACTGCATGAAAAGGCAACTAACGAAAGTGAGCACTAGTCCTGAAAAACGTGAAGCGAACTAAAAGCTTGACGTGTTAGGCTCTCAAGAAAAGAAAAGATAAAAAAAATAGGTAGGCCTTTTGTTTTGTTATTCTTTCCGACATTGAAAAGCCGTTAGACTGTTCTCATTGCCAGAAGTAGGGGGAAGATGAGTATTAGGATCGATTAAGGTGGTTCCGGGTCTATGGAAGCTAGAATAGGAGGCGCTAATCACACACACACGTTAGGGAATAAGAGTTAATATTTTGAAATATTCACAATTTATGCATATGCTTGATTGTTTTCCGTTAGCATGATTATCTTGTTTTTGCAAGTATTGAGATTCGAGTCGTCAGCATGCATGCTTATTTCTATGAGATAAATCTAAGTGTTCCTTGCTCGAGGACTAGCAAGATTCAGGTGGGGGGTATTTTGATAGCTCTAAAATAGAGCTATAATTTTAGCCTCAAATCTAGCTAAATGCCATGCTTAATTTAGTTAAATTGCCTTTTTATAGGTGTTTTCGTGGCGAAGAGCTCGGGAAGTCCATTTATGAATTTCGCGGCTAAAACGGTCATTTAAGAGGTTTCAGGAAGTGTTCGGGTCAAGAAGATAGGCCAAACGGAGCTCGGGAGCCAAAACGACCCAAAATTGGGCTTAGACCCGAGAGGTCAGCGCCCAGGCGCCGAACGGAGGCAGCAACCCAACACGCCCACGCCCAGACGGCCAGACGCGCGCGCGCGCCGCCTCGCCTTGCCCACGCCCAGACGGCCAGACGCCCGCGCGCGCCGCTCGCCCTCGCGTGTGTCCGCGCGCGCCCTCGCCCGCTCCGCCTCAGCGCTCGAGCGCCCGTCATCAAAAGTCACGCGCGCGCGCCGCTCGGCCGTTCGCCCACGCCTCGCCTCGCCCGCGCGCGCGCCCTCGTCCTTGACGCAAAATGCCCGTCATCTAAAGTCAGCTGAAGCCCGACATTAAAAGTCAACAAAAATGCCCGGTTTGTAAATTTTCCAGAGAGCTCAGCGCCTAGGCGCTGTCTCGATTCTGTGCGCGCGCGCCCGTGGCGCCTAGGCGCTGACTTATGGCGCCTAGGCGCTAGTCTGACGCAGAAATGGGTATTTAAGTCCGTTTTTGCTGATTTTAGGTTATTCTCTCCCAATTTTTCCGCCCCCTTTTGTTGTAGAGCTCAATTCTTGAGCAAAAACATATTTCTTACCCATTCTAATAGATTAGAGTTGATTTCTCTTGGATTTCACAACGGGCAACTAAGGTAAGTGCTCTAATTTGGGTTTAGGGTTTGTGTTGTTGATGTATTAGGTGAGCCCTGATCTTTTTATCATCTTCTTGGCTTGTTCTAGCATTCAATTCATCTCTAGCATCGTTCTAAATGTCCAGCATGATTTTCTTAATGGTTGACACCCGTTTTGTTAATTGTGTGTTGGTTAGATTAAAAATCCATGACTTAGCGATCGCACTTCATGTTTTGAGTAATTAAATCTAGCATTCTGAATTAAATGTGGCCACATTTGTTTGGGTTGTTGATAAATCATAGAGATAGAATAAAATCGAGTCCCATTGTTAGAGATTTCATCAATTGGGCTCGTCGCATGAATACCCGTCGCTCGCGACTAATCCTAATTTGGGAGAGCGATCGCCCCTAAGTTAGAATTATTAGCGAAGCATAGTCTAAGAGCCGTCAACTCTTTTCTAATTAATTGGGATTATTAGTTCTAATTAAAGCATGGGAGCACTTGTTTTAATTGGGTCTTTTAATGTGTGTGACTGTTAACAAAAACAGGCTAAGTATATTTTGTGTCTATGATCCGAACCACATCAACAACCAATCTCGACACTCAAATTAGGAGCACGTGTTCCGTTTATTTTTCTCGCATTTATTTTTCTCGCATTTTATTTTATTTTTCCGTTAGCTATTTTTTCTGTTTTAAGTTTAATTCTCCGTTAGCGTTTCCCCCCTTTATTTTACTGTTTTACTTTGAGTTTTATTAAAAACAAATAGAAGTTAATTAAGAGAAAATAAATTAGGTTCCTTGTGGTTCGACACCCGACTACCACTAGCTGCAAATCTCTTGTATCAGATTTATAAATGTTATTTTGGCGGGTCTCGACAACCTGAACATTAGAGAAATTTTATTAAGTTAAGAAAATCTCTTGCCAGGAGTTTCAAGGGGTTTGATGAATGTTGATTGATTCGGTTAAAAGAGTTTTGACCGAATAATCTCGTATCGTTGGAGCTCATGATTTGTAGGTCCTTTAGATTCTCCTGGTTAGCTCAGATAAAGCTGTGTAGCAGTGTTATAGGGAAGAATTTAGAGAAATCCAAATTCGGGTCTGTTGATCGAGGTTAAACATATTTAAATATGATTTAAATATGTAACTGAAGGAAGATGTATTTAAATATGTTTTAAATACACGACCGAAAAAAAATATGAATATAGATTCATATTGGAAAAGTTGGTTTTAAGAAAATAGGGGTTAGTTTTATTATTTAATTAATATTTGATATTAAATTAAATAATAAAATAATTAATTAAAATTGTTTTAATTAATTATAATTATTAATTATAATTATTAATTATCATGTGTTCAACATGCAAGTTGAACACACGTACTCCACTCATTCTTTCCACTTCCTTTGGAGAAGGGGTTTGGGTTGGGGTAACCTCATACTTACGTGAAGGTAAAGATGGTTGGACAATCTGAAAAATTCTCTCTCCTTTCGGAGTTCTCTCTCCCTCGTTCTCTTCAATTGTTGAAGGCGAAGTTTGAAGAACTTGCTAAAACAAGTATTTTAAGAATTGATAAGGGACCGAGTATTTCAATAACACCTTGGAGATTTTTTTTAATAGAAAAAGATATTTTGCATCAATCTACATGCTCAGACACCCCTGAACAAAATGAGGGTAGCTGAACGAAAAAATAAACATTTGTTAGAAGTAGCTCGTGCTATGATGATTTAAATGCATATACCAAAATATTTGTGGGGGATGCTATTCTTACTGCATCTTATCTAATAAATAGGATGCCCACAAACGTTTTACAATACACTACTCCATTCGAATGCTTGAAAAACCATTTTCCTGAATCAAGAATTAATTCTGAATTACCTTTGAAAATATTTGGTTGTACTGCATATGTTCACATTCCAAAAAGATCTAGGTCTAACTTAGATCTAAGAGCTGAAAATTGTATTTTTTTTTGGCTATCCTCCTAATAAAAAGGGTATAAATGTTTTAACCCTATTACTAAACGTATTTATACAACTATGGATGTTTCTTTTTTAGAAAATACTCCCTATTTCTCCAAAAAAATAAATTATTCAGGAGGAGAATTTAGTGGAACCAATTTTTTGGGACATTGTTGAACCTTTACCCAAAACTATTCTTGATGTTTCACTTAAGAAAACTCAGCCTAATGAGTCTGAATCTGCAGTTGGTTTGTCAAAAAAAGAAATGCTACAATTGACTAAAAATCGCAACACATGTGATTTATTCAAGGAAAAATATCTCTAAAAGAAGTAAAGATCATCTTATCATCCCTGCACATGGTCAACCGGAAGCCCTGTGCGATGATCCTTCAAATATTCCAGGTAATTCTTCCTTTATTCCTAATTCTGATTTATTTCCAAATATTATTCAACCTTTACAACCTAATTTGACCTCCAACCCAGCACCTAAACCTACTCTAAAAGTAGTCCCTAGAGCATCCAAATTAGATGACCTTCCCATTGTCCTTAGGAAAGGAACTCGTGCCTGTACTAGACATCCTATTGTCAAATACATCTCATACAACCACCTATCTGAAACCTACAGAGCATTTACTACTAAAATTTAAGAACTTGTTATGCTGAGAAACATACAGGAAGCATTGGGTGAACCGAGTTGGAAATTGGCAGTGCTTGAAGAAATGAATGCTTTGAAGAAGAGTGGGACTTGGGAGATTGTAGAATTACCAAGGGAGGAAAAAATTGTAGGTTGTGAGTGAGTGTTCACGAAAAGAAGCAAAACTGATGTAGGTATTGAAAGATACAAAGCTAAACTTGTGGCTAAAGGGTTTACCCAAACCTATGGAGTAGACTACCAAGAAACATTTGCTCCCGTTGCTAAAATTAACTCCATTCGGATGTTGTTGTCACTAGCAGTCAATTCTACCTGGCCTTTACACCAACTAGATGTGAAAAATGTCTTTCTGAATGGAGATCTAGAAGAGGAAGTGTATATGAGTTGAGAAAGTTTGCAGACTAAAAAGGTCCTTGTATGGACTCAAACAATCCCCTAGAGCTTGGTTTGAGCATTTTGGTAAGGTGCTAAAGAATTATGGGTACATCTAAAGCCAAGCCGATCACATTATGTTCTACAAACATTCAAAGGAAGGAAAGACAACTATTCTAATCGTGTATGTAGATGATATTGTACTAACTGGGGATGATTCTTGTGAATTAGAGAGGTTGAAAGAAAAACTTTATGAAAATTCGAAATCAAAGACTTGAGTGTCTTTGATAGCTCACAAAATGAGCTATCTTTAAGACCTATTTTATGCTAGTTTAGAGACTTACATCGTTAATTTCACGTTTATATTTGATTATTTTATAAATATCGAGCATTTAGAGCAAACCGGAGCTTTTAAAAGATTTATGATGAAAAATGCGCTAATTGGATGCAAATATGAGGTCACAAGTGAAGATAATGAGGAAAACAAGCCCAAAATCCCGAGGGGATACGTCCAGATGCCCAACTTAAACAAAAAATGCAAAAACCAGCTCAGAATCAGACAGACCCGCCGCCAGACCGAACCTGACCGCTCAAAATAAATGAAGAAAAATTAAAGTGGAGAAATGACATACGCTAGGTTTGAACTCAAAACCGCGCACGCTAAATAAAATTTCCAACCAGCACTCAACCATCTTGCCCAAACGACCTACTTATTGATTTTAACCCGTCGTGGTATATTTATTTCTTCAGCTCAGTCTTCGCCAGCTAAACATCGCACGTGCATCAAACCCCATGGATCCGCGCCGCATGTGATTGTAGCCTCCAGATTTGCCTTATTTGCTTTGCCTTGTTAAAATTTGACAAATTATCTTAAGGGTTATTAAGAAGGGCATTTAAGTAAATGTATGAGGGATGACAAACTTGTAATATTCTTAATCTTCTCAATTTAGGGTGTTGGTTATATACACTCACTTTTGGGGGGAGGCAGCCGCACGAACTCAACGCACAGTAAGATGAAAATTAGAGAAATCTTGCAGACGCTCGTGAAAGAGAAATCTCACCGCCGGTCAACGTTCTTCGTGGTCTCGGTTTAGAGGCTGACTTTCGCTGGTGTGGGATTCACGTCGCCAACCTTGCTCTCAGTTCAAAGGAGGGGCTCTGATGTTGTCTCGGTATAGAGATCCGACGTGGGTATTCCAACGGGTTCAGGCGGCGGTTGAAGTGGTTTTCACAGCGGTTTTCGGCCAGTCACTGTGGGTTGTTGATTCTGTTGGGTTTTATGTCCTAAAACTCGTGGTTTGTAAACTGTTATGTTTGTAAATATTCTATTTAGAATAAATAGTTATTAGTTTTATTCAGTAAAAGAGTTTACTGGAATAAAGTGAAACGTGTTTAGGTTAACCTATACCAATGACCAACATCCTTGGCTGAATATGAGTACTTGAGCCTCATGTATGACATGATTGTGGATCAGGCTCAAGTAGTCAGTCAAAACGGTCTATAGTATATGGATAAGGCTGGGTACCTTATCCTGGTAACACTATTGGATGCGGCTCACTTTGTATCGTACAAAACGATGTGATCTGAATCGTTTCACATGGAGATGTGCGAGTGAGGGCGTCCTGTGCAAAGAGTTTGCATAAGACCGAACCGCGTATTAAGTCGCTCTCTCTTTATAACTCCGTTTACTGATGAGACCGACTTATACATATTGATGGCCTAGGTAACTCGATCTCAATCCTGAGCTCGCTATGAACTCCTGCTTATTCGATAGTATCCTTTGACTTGCACGGGTGAGAGTGGCCCATTAGCGCCGACTCAATAAGCCTACCATCTTGGGGATAAAGTCGAATAGGTAGCTGGGGACATAGTACAGCAAGATTGGAGTTCACTCCTAACCCACTCTTCAGGGTTAGTAGATAGGTTGTTCCCTTAATAGCTGACTCGGGGCTTGAACAATGAGCGCTCACACTCTCATGTGATGAGAGGGTTAACTGATCTGTTGGTTGGACCACAGATCTATTGTTCATTAGAGGTGTCAGTGGTACTTAAGGAACAAGACGTAATGCAGGGGTTAAACGGTTTAAATGACCCAGCTGTGATTACGAACAACCTGTGAAGGGTCGACTTGCCCGTGACGGTTATATCAGAGGACACAATATATCTACAGTGAGGAGAGTGCAACCCTCGGACTATAGTGGAGTCTCTGGGGGTTAACGAAAGTTGATTGGTTCGGGTTAAAAGAGTTTTGACCGAATAATCTCGCATCGTTGGAGCTCATGATCTGTAGGTCCTTTAGGTTCTCCTGGCTAGCTCGGATAACGCCGTGCAACAGTATAAAAGAAAAGAAAAAGAAAAAGAAAAAGAATTTGAATGGTTCAAATTCGATTTATGGAAGGAGGATGGACATATTTAAATATGATTTAAATATGAGAATGGTCTAAAACATGAATAGGATTCATGTGCAAAATTTCGGTTTTCGGAAAACCGTAGTTAGCCATATTATTTAATTAATATTTGATATTGAATTAAATAATATTAATTAATTAAAAAGTTTAATTAATTAATATATATATATATAATTTTATTTATTAAATAGTTTAATAAATAAAATATATATTATTATTATTTAAAATTAATTGTGAATTAATTTTTGAAAAATAATAATAATAATTATAATATATATAATATAATAAAAACAAATAAATAAAATGTCTTACATGCATTATGCATGTAAGACATTTGTATTTTTATTATTATTATATATATATATATATAAAAGTTATATATATACATTTGGTTAGATTTGTGTACGAGGACACATTTCTCATTTTTGAAAAAATGAGTTTCAATTGTGCTTCTGCCCTCTGCCATGGTTTCTTCTTCTTCCTCTTCTTTTTCATTTTTTTTTCTTTTAGTTTCGGTGTCCCACAACTCCGTTGCTCGGCGCCGAGGATAGCGGGACTACCTGAGGTGGTCCTCGAGGCGTTCGTGAGAAGAGGTCGGAAGAGTTCGTGACGAGGAACGTGCGGCGAAGCTTGAAGAAATTGGAACTACAAGGGTATGTATTTCTAATTTCTTATTTCCGTCGTTTGAGCATGTTTTCTATTTGTTAAATTGATGAAATTAGAGTATCATCGGTCCGAAGTCGCTTTCCGCTGCGCATGTCGCTCCATCAGATTCAAGCTCAAATCGGTCAAGATTTGAGGTATTGTTCGTGGTGATTTATGCCATTGATATTGGGATTGAATTGATACTTTGTTTGTACTCTGTATTGTGACTTATTGCCATAATAAAAGTCCTATAAGCTGGTTCTCAAAGTGGTTGTAGACCGAAAGGTTGAACCACTATATATCTTGTGTTCTTTATCTCTTTCTCTGATTATATTGTTGTTGAAATTTGCGTTTTGATTGGGCATTGTCGAGTTCAGTTTATAGCAAGTGGTATCAGAGCGTCATTCGATCCAAAGAGTTGGAAGGTTTGCGATTTGTGGTTTGTGCCTCGTATTTGTATTTGTATTCTTGTTCAGGTTACTTTGTGAGTCTTTATGTCTTCAATGTCGACTCGTTTTGAGGTTGCTAGATTTGATGGGAAGGGTGATTTCAGTTTATGAAGAAAGAAGATTAAGGCACTTTTGGTACAACAAAAGGTAGCAAAAATCTTGGGTGACGAAAAAGACCTTCCGACGACACTCACAGAAGCTGAAAAAAAGGATATGGATGAAATTGCCTATTCGACAATTATACTTTATTTTCAGATGGAGTACTTAGGCAAGTGAATGAGGAAAATACTACCGCATGAATTGTGGGCAAAATTAGAGAAGCTTTATGTGACTAAATCTTTTCCAAATAAATTATATCTAAAGGAGATTTTTTTGGGTATAAGATGGATCAGAGTAAAGGCTTGGAAGAGAACTTTGATGCTTTTCAAAAGGTTGTGGTTGGTCTCAATAACGTCGGTGAGAAGATGTCGGGTGAAAATCAAGCCGTCATTCTTTTGAATTCTTTGCCAGATTCGTTTCGAGAAGTTAAGGCAGCTATTAAATATGGTCGGGATTCTTTGACCATGAATATTGTGTTGGATTCCTTGAAAGCTAGAAATCTCGAAATTAAAAAGGAACGCAGGGAAGAAGAGTTGCTTATGGCCAGAGGGAGAACTGAGAAAAAGAATTGGAAAGGAAAGGAACCGAGAACCATGTCGAAATCCAGAGGGAAAGTCAGAAAGTGTTACTTGTGTCATAAGGAGGGACATTTTAAGAGAAATTGTCCATTGAACAAGAGTAGAGAAGTTTCTAATAACAACAAAGGTGAATCTAGTGTTAATGTAACAAATGGGTATGATTCTGCAGAGGTCTTGATGGTGTCTAGAAGAGACATTCAAGATGAATGGATCATAGATTCAGGTTGCACATTTCACATGACTCCTAGACGAGACAATTTGATTGACTTCCAAGAAGTTAGTGGGGGAAAAGTCTTGCTTGGAAATAATAGTGTCTGTAATGTAAATGGAGTTGACTCAATTCGGCTTGCAACACATGATGGTATGATAAAAATGCTTACAAATGTAAGGTACGTGCCTGTTGCGTGCTCAATGTGTAAATTAAAATGCAATGTGAGAGCACTCAGAACATGCAAGCATACATGGTCTTGTAGCAAGTAATAAGTATTTTTTCATTCGATTTCCCACAGAGATTTATTCTTAGTTACTAACGAAGTGAGATGTTAAATTAGAAAGGGTGGTGTAAATGAGGTGAATTGAAGAGTAATGTGCCTAACTAATGAAGAACGTGCGAGATATGCAAGCATAAACGAAGACAAGTAACGAGGTTAACTTGAATGAAGAAGAAAAAGAATTGCGGAGAAAGCAATTATCTAGCAATAAAATCGCAAAACCGAAAACTAAGAAAAATGACTAATGCAAAAATTAAACTAAGAAAATTGCGTAGACAACAATTTTCTAGCAATTGTACTAACAACGTTTTAAGGGTGAAGTGTGGAAACAAGGGTTACTAACGACTCCTCTATAGGCTTTTTCATACGATTCTTCAGCAGTAGATCAACTTATCATGCATCAAATTAACTCATTCTCATGTATCTTTCGATTTCATGCATTAGATCCTTTAGTTTACTCATGTCCAAGTAACGCTTAAGCATCTATTTACATAAGCAAGTTAATGATTTGTGCTAGGAAAACGCCTATTCCTAGGTCGTTTTCTGGTTACCATGAAAGGCTAGCATGAATGGACGACTCTGAACTCTCACTCCTTCCAGAGGTTAGGAGTTATTTGGACAAAATGGATGGCCAATCGAAATTGCCCGTGGGATGAAGCACACATACATTCAATGCACTTGAAGCTATTCTACATGCCGAATTCACATATTCCTACCTACAGATTCATCATTAGCAGACCCTTATATGGTTTAGTTACTCATGGATGAAGATGGAGTGGAAAGATTTGAGTATTTAAGCATGCTCGACAGTATTCAAATAGAAACGACAGAAAACAGAAGCAATGGAGAACTTGCGAAGTAATGAAATAATTCTTTGATTAACCAAGATTCGAACTAAACAAGTAACAACTTTAAAACAACGAGGACTAAACAGAAGAGAACGAAATGAATTGGAGTAGCAAACAGAAACGAAAAAAGCAGTAGACAGAAACGAAAAGGGAAACAAAAAGCAGTAGAAAGCAAGTAACGTGTGCGTGTGAACTCCTCGCCGCAAGCGCCTCAGATGAAGAGCGAAGGTGAGCTTGATCGTGGATGAATCCAATCAGAAGAGACGAAGGAACCTCTCTTCTTCCTCTCAGATTATCGATTCCACCAGCTGAAACCTTCACACCAACAACCGGAAGAGAAAACAATGAGAAACTGCGTTGAGATGGGAGATCTACGCTTCCGAGTCTGTTTCTGTCCTTCCCCCTTGACCTCCTTTTATAGTGTTTTGCAGGTAGTCTTCAGCCAAGGAGAACCATCCATTCTGAACGACGACCTTCCACGTGGCAGCAGGAGAAAAAATGGGCGGCTGAAAGATCGTAACAAAATAGAAAACGGTTAGACAACTTAACAATTTTCACTTAAAACATTGCTGAGACAGCAATGTTTTCGCAATGTTTCTGCAATCTGGAAATTTCAACTCTTTAGCTTTGTTTTTGGTTCTTTTTCCTTTCTTTTACACATAAGTCCTGATTTAGCTTCATTCTATAAATTCTCATATAAAAGCACATGTTTAGGCTAAATTCTACCAAAAACGCTTAAGAGTTCACCCAATTCTATAGCAACTAAGTCCCTAAAATATACACTTTTGGAGACGTAACAGTGCCAGAACTCAAACGAAATCTAATTTCTCTTGGTGAATTAGATAGAGCATGTTATTCTTATAAATCTGAGAAGGGAGATCTGAAAGTTTCCAAGGGATCTTTAATTAATTTGAAGGGAACCTTGAAAAATGGTCTTTATGTGTTGGAAGGTACTGCTATTACAGGAAATGTTGATGTTGCATCTAACAAAGGGACTCATATGTCTATGCTATGGCATAAGAGGTTGGCTCATGTGAGTGAAAGAGGTCTACAAGCTCTTTCTAAACAAGGCTTACTTGGAGGTGTTAAAGATATTGAACTCTCATTTTGTGATCATTTGATAATGGGAAAGTCTACCAGGGTGAAGTTTGGAAAAAGGGAAGCATTCAACTAAAGGTATATTGGATTATGTACACTCAGATTTGTGGGGTCCTACCAAGGTACCTACTATGGGAGGTTCAAGGTACTTCATGTCTATCATTGATGATTTCTCAAGGAAGGTGTGGATTTATCCATTAAAATAGAAGGATGATGCTTTTGAAAAATTTCTTGAGTGGAAGAAGCAGATTGAGAACCAAATAGGAAGGAAAGTAAAGTATCTGAGGACAGACAATGGTTTAGAACTTGTGAATCACAAATTCAATAAATTTTGCAAATCTAAGGGAATCACGAGACATCATACTGTAACATACACTCCACAGCAGAATGGCTTAGTTGAGAGGTTCAACAGAACGATTATGGAGCGTACAAGACGTCTCTTGTCAAATGCTTCGTTACCTTTGAAGTTTTGGGGAGAAGCCGCCCAAACCGCCTGTTATCTCATTAATAGGAGTCCGTCTTCCGCTATAGATTTCATGACTCCTCAAGAGGTATGGACAGAAGAAGCTCCAAGTCTTGATCATCTCAGGGTATTCAGTTGTTCAACTTATGCTCATGTGAAGGAAGGAAACTTGAATAAGAGGGCATTGAAGTGCATGTTTATTGGCTATCCTCAAGGTGTCAAAGGATATAAGCTTTGGTGCCTGGAGAAGGGTAGAAATAAATGTATTATCAACAGAGATGTCATTTTTAATGAAGATGAGATGTCGTTTTGTATTAAAAGCCAACCAGAAAAGCAATCAGTTGAGAAAGTTGAGACATAACTCAAAATTGATTCTGAAACACGACCATCAGCTACTTCAGGGGAAACCAGTGATGAGTCACCACAGGTTTCACAAGCAGAATCTTCACAACAGTCTGAATCAGATAGTGAACAGTCTCAACATGAGAGGATTTTGATTGATGATGGAGCTTTCAATGAAGAAAGTTCAGGTAACAATGACTTGCAGAACTATCAGTTTGCACGTGATAGACCTCAGAGGGTGAGACATGCTCCTATGAGGTATGGTGTTGCTGACTTAGTTGCTTTTTCTCTTAATTGTGTTTCTGATAATATTGAAGCAGAGCCTATTACATACGAAGAGGCTATTATGTATGGTTTGAAGCAACAATGGAAAACTGCAATGAAAGAAGAATTGTTCTCTTTGCATAAGAACCAAACATGGTCATTGGTCCCAAGGCCTCCTAAGCAAAAGCTCATTCAATCAAAGTGGATTTATAAAATCAAGCAAGGTACAAGAGGTAACAACAAGCCTAGGTATAAAGCTAGGCTAGTGGCCAAGGGCTACCTTCAAAAGAAGAGAGGTGATTTTCATGAAGTTTTCTCTTCGGTGGTGAGACATTCATCTATTAGGCTAATTTTGTCTATTGCTGTTCATTTTGATATGTTTCTTGCACAGATGGATGTCACTACAACGTTCCTTCATGGAGAATTGGAGGAGGTAATTTACATGGTTCAACCTAAGGGCTATGAAGTGAAGGGAAAATAAGATATGGTTTGTCTCCTTCACAAGTCCATTTATGGACTGAAGCAATCGCCAAAACAGTGGTATATTCAGTTTGATACCTTCATTCTAAAGCAGGAATTTCACAAGAGCTCATATGATGCTTGCGTTTATTGGAAACTATCTCTGAAAGGTACTTATATTTATCTACTGCTTTATGTAGATGATATGATACTAGTGTCTAAGGATTATGCTGAAATCTGTGAACTCAAGAAACAATTGAGTAGTGAGTTTGAAATGAAAGATTTAGGTGCTTTGAAAAAGATTTTAGGCATGGATGTTAAGAGAGATAGGGAGAAAGGTTTGTTAACCATTTCGCAGGAGAGCTATGTGCATAAACTGCTTGATAAGTATAACATGTCTGATTGTAAGGTAGTTTCGACACCCTTAGCATCTCATTTTAGACTTTCTTCGTCTCAGTGTCCTACTACTGATCAAGAAAGGTTAGAGATGTCTAAAATTCCTTATTGTAATGCTGTTGGAAGCATAATGTATGTCATGATTTGTACTAGGCCTGACTTGGGTTATTGGATGAGTATGATAAGCAGGTTTATGTCTAATCCTGGGAAGGAGCATTGGAATGCAGTTAAATGAGTGCCTCGGTATTTTAAAGGCAGTTCAGATGTATCATTGTGTTTTGGGAATGATTGTGACCAATCAACACTGTTAGAAGGCTTCACAGATGCAGATTATGCTGCAGAGCTTGACAAAAGAAGGTCTTTATCAGGTCACATTTTTCGCTTGTATTGTAATGTGGTCAGTTGGAAGGTTTCTCTACAACCAGTAGTTGCTTTGTCAACTACTGAATCAAAGTATATTTCAGTTGGTGAAGCAGTTAAGGAAGCAGTGTGGTTGAAGAGAATTGTTGGTGAGTTGTTGACGCATGAGCTTATACCTATAATCTGTTGTGATAGCCAGAGTGTTATTCATCTTGCGAAGAATCCATCTCATCATGAGCGGTCTAAACATATCGATGTTAAGTTTCACTTCATAAGCGATAAAATTGCTCAGAATGAAGTTAAATTGGTCAAAGTTCATACAGATCAAAAATTGTTAGATATGTTAACCAAGGTACTTACAACTCACAAGTTTAAATACCTGTTAAGTGAGCTGAATGTAAAGCCAATATGATAGGGTAATTTAGAGGATCAACTTATTTCCAGAAGATATTTTTGTCATGAGGGAGATTTGTTAAAATTTGATAAATTATCTTAAGGGTTATTAAGAAGGGCATTTAAGTAAATGTATAAGAGATGACAAACTTGTAATATTTTTAATCTTCTCAATTTACGGTGTTGGTTATATACACTGACTTTTTGGGGGAGAGGCAGTCGCACGAACTCAACGCACAGCAAGAGGAAAATTAGAGAAATCTTGCAGACGCTCGTGAAAGAGAAATCCCACCGTCGGTCAACGTTCTTCGTGGTCTCGGTTTAGAGGTTGACTTTCGCCGATGTGGGATTCACGTCGCCAACCTTGCTTTCAATTCAGAGGAGGAGCTCCGGTGTGTGTCTCGGTTAAGAGAAACAGGGCACGTCGGTGTGGGAGTCGGTATAGAGATCCGGCGTGGGTATTCCGGCGGGTTCAGGCGACGGTTGAAGTGGTTTTCACAGTGGTTTCCGGTCAGTCACTGTGGGTTGTTGATTCAAGCTCAAATCGGTCAAGATTTGAGGTATTGTTCGTGGTAATTATTTCCATTGATATTGGGATTGAATTGATGCTTTGTTTGTACTCTGTATTGTGACTTATTGCCATAATAAAAGTCCTATAAGCTGGTTCTCAAAGTGGATGTAGACCGAAAGATTGAACCACTATATATCTTGTGTTCTGTATCTCTTTCTCTGATTATATTGTTGTTGAAATTTGCATCCTGATTGGGCATTGTCGAGTTCAGTTTATAACAACCCTATTTTGCCTTATAAATACATATTTTTAAAGAGTTTTTGGGAGCCAATTTAGAGAGTCACTCATAATTTCGAAAATACATAATTTCAAGAGTTAGTGGAGAATTTTGAGAGCAAAAAGAAGACAATTACATGCTCGGGATGATCTAATGCTTTGATTAATTTAAATATCTTTGATTGATTGCTTTTATTTTTATTCATGCTTTTATGTGTTTAATGCCTATAATCTCTTAGCTACAAATTATTTGTTTAATTGGTTTGATTTACACTAATAAGTTGTAATTTAGACTAGAACTTAATTGCATGATTGAAGGAGTTTCTGACAAGAAATGGACCCGTACTCCTTTAGAGGTTGTTAAATGAAGAGTCGTAATGTCTTGCATGTTATTAAAAGTTATACAGACATGATAGTTTTATAATTTTGCATGAAATTTAATTGTACTCGAAAAATGCAATTTTTACATATGACTTTTTAACTTATGATTTATTGCATGATTCTTAGTCATTAATTGATTGATTTATTGGTCTAATTGGTGAAATCGATTCCCTAAGATATATCTCCCGTTGTTGTTCTCCCTTTTCTATTTTATGTTTTTATTTTGTTTTATTTTATCCATCTATCGTTTTATTTCTTTAAATAAAATTGGGGGATTGTATTCGCGGTAATTAAGTGAACTAGAAAACCAATCCTAAGGACGATACTCGTATTTACATACACTATATTAAAACTTGACCCGAACACTTGCGGTATTACATTGCATTTAATTGCGCAACAATATTAAAATACTTTCTTGGGATGAAATTTGCAAGATCCAAAGTAGGTATTTTTGTAAGTCAACGTAAGTATGTACTTGATTTACTCAGTGAGACAAGTATGATGGGTTGTAAACCTGTTGAAACACCTACTGAACCCAATGTCAAATTACAGCCTACAGAAGTGGAGAATGTGAAGGACCGAGAGTTTTATCAAAGACTAGTTGGGACATTGATTTATCTATCGCATACACGACCTGTCATAACATTCTCTGTGAGCATGTTTAGTCAATTTATGCATGCACCTGGTCTAAAACATTTTGAAGTTGTATATAAAATTTTCTCTTTCACCTCGAACAAATGAAAGTACTTAGCCAGGGGGAGTCGAGACCAGGCCAAGGGTACCGTCAGTACAAGATTGAAAAAAATGCATTGGATGGATGCGTGGGCATTGAGAATGATCAAAAGTTTTTAATGAATACAAGGAGGGTATGCTCTATTTATAGAGAATTGGAAAACTAATCCTAATCAACAACCCAAGGGAACTAAACATAGTCCTAATTAACCAAGGAAACCAATCATATTTCTAATTAACCAAGGAAACCAATCATATTTCTAATTAACCAAGAAATTAACCAAAAATATCTAATTAATCACGAATCCTAATACATCATATTTTATCCCTCCAAAAAAGAACTCGACCTCGAGTTCTAAAAAGAGGTAAGGAGGAAAAAAACAAAGAAATCTTCAAAAACATAAACTTGTTGAAGAGCTTTTTTGATGGATGTTCCAATGGCTCTTGTTGTTCCAACATTCTTCAAAAACATGTTGTTCTGATGGTGTTTCTTTCGATGATTAGAAAAATTTCCCACTGAAAATATTTTCTTGAGTTCGTCAAAACACCAAAAAAATCCTCGAATTAGCATAAAGAGCCTGAAAGTATTTATATTCTTAAATCTTCTTTGTCTTCATCTCATCTAGATCATTGACATCATTTGAAGAAGAATATATGGATTGATTTGGTTGTCCAGGTATGAATCTTGAAATATAATGTTGACAACTTTAAACCGGTAAATTTCATATGAATCCTGACTAATTGGTTTGACTTCCTTCTCATTCCCTGCATTTTCTTGTTTTGTTTGTATATATTCTTGAAAGAGTAAAGAAGTATGCTCACTGAAGTTTTGCACTTCAACTTCAAAAAACAATTGATCCAAACAAAAATGAGAAACATCAACCATTTCTTTTGATTCTTTCTCAACTTCATCTTCCTCATAAAAATAATTTTTAAATTTTAGAAAACACTCTTCTCTGTTTAAAAAACTTGAATCTTTAACTTCAAGTTCACGAAAAAAAATCATCTTCTTTGTTGGAACAATTTGAATCTTGAACCAAGAAACCTTCATTTCGACATTCTTGGAGTTTATCATGATAAAAGATGTTCCCAACATTTTTTGGAAGGTGGACTTTCTGTTCTTGAAGCATTTATTCTTGTCTATCTTCATAGTTTTGGTGTGTATCTCCGTGGTAAAAATCTTTTTTTCTCGAACTTTCAGAATCTTGATCCATGAATCTTGAACATTGATGTTTTAGAGGCCTCCCCATTGTATTTTCTTGAATCTTTCTCATATGATCCGTGAGTTTTTGACTTTGGGTGAATTCTCCATTTTCTTGACTACTACTTTCAAAATCTGTCATTCTTGCATTCTCGAGTTCTTATTTTTTTGTTGTATAACGATCCAAAACGCTAGACATATTTCCCAAAAGATATCGGATTTCAGCCACCCCTTTCTTGATTTCCTTTGAGCTAAGGCTTTGTGATTGATGTAGGGCTTTAAGTTGGTGCTTGAATAGGCTTCCGCCTTTCTTGGTCGTGATTCAAATTCAGAAGTGAATTTTCTGACTTTAAACTCCCTCATTGGACTGTAAAATTTCATTCTTGAACTTTTTTACTGGTTTCTTGAAAACTCCCTTGTTTCTTGAAAAGAGAATACTCTAAAAGGTAATCTCTTGTAAATAAAATGTGGGTTGTTGAACAACGAGCACAACTCACGAAACTCCCTCTTGCGATCAACGTCAACAAGAGTTTCTCGGTCTTCCACCGGTGGCAACCACGTTGGCCCAGACAGATGCTCTGATACCAATTTGGTGTAGCCTGAGAGGATAAAAGGAGAGAATTCTCTCCAAGAATCAACCAAGTATTATTTATGAATCAAAAGTTTTTAATGAATAGAAGGGGGCTATGCTCTATTTAATAGGGAATTGGAAAACTAATCGTAATCTTAACAACCCAAGGAAACTAAACATAATCCTAATTAACTAAGGAAACCAATCCTATTTATAATTAACCAAGAAATTAACCCAAAATATCCAATTAATCACGAATCCTACTACATCACCGAAGTTCTACCTCAGACTATTGCATGTTTGTAGGTGGAAACTTGGTTACATGGCGAAGCAAGAAGCAAAATGTAGTGGCAAGAAGTAGCGCTTCAAAGTTGTGGTTCACGACATGTATGAGATTTTATGGATAAGAAGATTGCTCGAACAACTAAAGTCATCACAATCATCTCCTATGAATCTGTACTACGACAGCAAGACCACAATTGCAATTGCACATAATCTAGTACTCCATGATCGCACTAAGCATGTTGAGGTGGACAAGCACTTTCTTGAGGAGAAGATAGAAAATGGACTGGTGTGCTGACTTACATCTCTTCTGGAGAACAAGTAGCATATATCTTCACGAACATTATACAATAAACAATTTGATTTTCTAAATAACAAGTTGGTTATGAAGGATATTTTTAGACTTACATCCATATCTTGACGAACAAAAGTTATACCAGAAACAATTTGATTTACTAAATAATAAGTTGGGAGGATATTTTTAGACCAGCTGGGAGTGGAAAATCTATTTTAAGAATAATCAGCTATAAAATAGCAATTTGATTGTTTGATTAATTTTAGGTGGATAATTAATAGGATTTTATTCTCTCATCTATTTCTCCCCGAACCAGTAAGTCATGCTAACGAGGTAGCATTGCTAAGAAACTGATTATTCTGGTTGCAAGCTGTGGGGTTGGATGTCAGACCCGGGAAGTTATAATTCATATGATTAAAACAATCAATAGCAGAATCGTTTTGCAAATTTGACACTAAGTACGATTATATGACTGAGATGTATGTGGCAATGGAAAAGCCAAGTAATTTGGGATTATTAAAATTCAGACCTCCACGACCTCTACCAGAATTCCTTCCACACCTTTACTTCTCTGTCAATAGAAGTTATTGTGCCCAAAATTACCTCTTCCATTAACATTTTGGGAAGAAATCATGGCTGTAGGTAAATCATTTATTTTCTCTTGCTTCTCCAGGGCAGACTTCTCCAACTTCATCAGAACGTGTAATTCATCAAAGCTAACTGATCGAGACCGTGTACGCATTGATGCTCGAAAAATGTTGTAATCGACAGAAGACCATGAGTGTGTATATGAGTAAATCTTCTTCATTGACTACAGTCGAAACATTCGTCAATTTGTCTTTAATTTCTTTAATTTGTTGAACATACTGATCAATTGTCTCATCAGATTTCTTAGAGATTGATTGAACATGATATTCAAGACTTACAACATTGGTTCTTGAACTTGAAGAATAGTGTGTTTCTCCAAGATCTAATAACATATAATTACAAAGAATAGATTTAAATTTATAGTCCAAATTCAACTTTTCCTTTTAGGAAAAAATAATTAAATATGTATAAAGAAAAAAAAAGGGGTAAAAATCAATTTATACCTTTAAACTTTGGAGGTTGTATCAATTAAAACTCTAAACTAATGATTGTATCAATTTAAACCCTGAACTTTCATAACTGTATCAATTTATACCATCTCTTAGAAAAATGTTATTTTTCACACATGTGTAGACTTATAATTTATCAATTAAACCTCAACATTTTCATATAATTGATTCACTTATGAAAGTTTAGGGATTTAATTGCTAAAATTATAAGTCTCCACAGTGAGAGAATTGACTTGAGAGAGATTAGGGGATAGAGTCAATTCTCTGTATTTTCTATATTGAATAATGAATAGATTACAACATATTTATATTGAAACCCTAGGGTTAAGATTTGACCTAATTTGCATATTTAACCTAATTAGACAAGGTAAAAATACACGTGGCATAAGCCAAATATAGAAGACAATAATTACAGGAAATATGGTAAATTCTATATTTCCTTAATATCCCCCCTCAAACGAGAGGGTAGTTCTACTACTCCGAGTTTGCTGCGAAGATACCCAAACTGGGTGTGAGATAGTGGCTTGGTGAGATAGTCTGCTAGTTGATCTGCGGACGAAACATAACGGACTTGCAGAGCGCCACGGAGAACCTGATCTCGAACAAAATGAACATCAATTTCTATATGTTTGGTGCGGGCATGGAAGACAGTGTTGGTGGCCAAATGATCTCAGCGAAGGCATGTGCTAAGGCCTTGTACTCAGACTCAGTGCTGCTGCGAGCAACTGCAGTCTGTTTTCTGGAGGACCAGGAAATGAGTGTGTTACCAAGGAACACACAGTAGGCTGCAACAGACTTTCTATCGTCCACATTAGCTGCCCAATCTGCATCAGAGAAGGCAACCGCGGAGGGAAGGGTGCTGGGCTGAATGAGTAAACCCATATGACGGGTACCACTGAGATAGCGAAGGACTCGCTTGACTGCATGCCAATGAACATCAGTAGGTTGTTTCAGAAACTGATTGAGATGGTTGACAATGTAGGCAATGTCAGGCCGCGTATGAGTGAGGTACTTTAGGGCTCCAAGTGTACTGCGATAAAGAAAAGGATCAGACGTAGGCACCCCATAACTGATAGACAGATGTGTTCCCATGACAGCAGGTGAAGGATTCGGTCTGAGGTGCACCATATCAAGCTTATGCAGAAGATCATCAACATACTTGGTTTGAGTTAGTAACAACCCAGACTCAAGATGAGAAACTTTAATTCCAAGGAAATAGCTTAGTAGACCCAAATCCTTTAGGGCGAAACTGATGTCCAAATCAACAATCAGACTAGACAATAGGGAATTATCATTACCTGTGATGATAACATCATCAACATAAACCAGAAGAAAGATCGTGGATTTTCCTTTGTTGTAAATGAACAGAGATGGATCAGCTCTGCTGTATGTGAAACCACGAGACAATAGGACATTCTTCAAGGTAATGTTCCAGACGCGAGGTGCTTGTTTGAGACCATAGATAGCCTTGGTCAGTTTGCACACGTGGGTGGGACACTTCTGATCAACATAGCCTGGAGGCTGAACCATATACACATCTTCATCAAGTTTTCCATTCAGTAAGGCATTGTGAAAGTTGAGTTAACGAAGAGCCAAACCCCTAGAAACTGCAATGGAGAGCACCACTCGAATCGTAGATGGTTTCACAACAGAACTGAAAGTCTCAAAGAAGTCAATACCTGGACTCTGATGAAAACCTTTGGCCATAAGCCGAGCTTTGTATCGTTCCACACTGCCATCTGCTGCTCGCTTTATGCGGAATACCCATTTACTGCCAACCACATTTTGATTTTGAGAGGACTCAACAAGTTGTCAAGTCTGATTTCTCATAAGTGTAGAGAACTCGAGATCCATTGCTGCTTTCCAGACTGGTGTGGCTATAACATCAGCGACCCGAGTAGGTTCAGTTGTCTGCCAGTCAGTACGAGCAACAGTCATCCATGCTTTGGGCTTAAAAACACCAGCCTTTTCACGTGTGACCGTAGGATGAGTGGGTTGGACTGCAGAAGAAGGAATATTGGAGATATCAAGTGATAGAGCAACAATACCTGATAGTGGTGAGGAGACTGTCTGATCAGAAAAATCCGCAGAGATATTTGCTGGATTGGCCGAGACACCTAAGGGTGTCGATGGGACAGATCCCACAGTGGGACAGTGATCTGGTGAAGTGCCTGATGTTGTTGGTGCAGATGATGATGACAAGGGTGACCCAGACAACTCAGTTGGTGCAGGAGCCAACTGCTTAGAAGCTAATAGATTGCTAGCTTGGGGACCAGAGTACTGTGTTGATGAGCTCAGTAAGTCAGGTGGAAACCAAGAGCTTATAGAAGGTCCATTCTGAGCAAATGAGTCAGTTGTGTCACAGTCAGAGAAACCTGATACAAATGGAAAGTTAGTTTCATTAAACTGAACATGGCAAGAAATAAGGATTTTCCCTGATGAGCAGAGACATTTGTGTCCCTTGTGAGCTGGATTGGGACTCAAGTAGACACATCGTTCTGTCTTGAACTGAAACTTGTTGACGTTGTACGACTTTAGGTAAGGGTAGCAGGCACACCCAAACGTCTTAAGTTCCATAAAGTTCAGTCGATGTCCAAGTAACATTTCCATAGGTGACTTGCCCTGCAGTGCAGAAGATGGTAAGCCATTTATGAGCAAGGTAGAGGCAAGGAACGCATCCCACCATTACTGCAGTGGCATAATAGATTGAGCCAAGAGAGTTAAACCAGTTTCAACTATTTGTCGGTGCTTTCTTTCTGCTTTTCCATTCTGTGCAGAAGTATATGGACATGAAAATCTTGATCTGATTCCACTTTGTGCACACAAATCATGGACTCTTTCATACTCACCCCCATTGTCAGATTGTAATGCCTTGACTTTCTTTCCAAACTGTGTTTCTACCATCCTGTGGAAGTGACTAAAAGTTGGAAGTGTGTCACGTTTCAAACGCAGAGGGTAAATCCAAACAAACCGACTGAAGTCATCGAGAAAATGAATGTAGTAGCGATATCCCTTTGTGGACACAACTGGAGCAGGTCCCCACAAATCTGTATGAATTAGATCAAACGGGGAAGTAGTACGAGAAGTAGAGCGTGGGAAGGGGAGTGCATGACTTTTACTAAACTTGCAAGCTTCACAAAAATCAAAATTGTCATTGCCTTTAAATGGAAGATTACATTGACTGACCAAGTGTCCTAATGTTTTTGAAGAAGGATGACCAAGTCGTCTATGCCAAACAACTTTGGACACAACGACATTCACATTAATACTAGAACTGAGAATAATAAAGGTAGAATAAACAGCTGCGTTTGTTTCTAACTGCACATTTCTTGAGATAGTTCCAGGAACTTCCACTCCACCAAGTTGGTATAAGCCATCTTTAAGCACCCCTTTCAGCACTACTCTGCCCACACGAGTATCCTTAACAAGACAATAATCAACATGAAATTCAATAAAGACATGATTACCCTGGGCAAGCTTAGAGACACTAACAAGATTTTTGACTATATCTGGTACACATAACACATTCTCAAGATGGAGCAGTTTATTGTTTGTAATTAAACATGAAGAGCCAATATGAGAAATTACTAACTCATTACCATTGCCAACAACAACTGTTTCCTTACCTCCGTATTCAGTGGGGTAACTCATGTTGGTGGGATTTGACGTCACGTGGTTCGAAGCTCCACTATCAACATACCAGTTAGGATCAGCAACTGTAGCCGAGTTAGCTACCGGGAAGGGGTTGGAGTTATGTTGAGTTGCAACAAAGGCCTAAGGCGGAAACCGAGGTGTTGCATAATTATTGCCCGTTGCCTGATTATCTTGCTCATTAGACCACCTGTTCTGATCCTGATTTAGGGGAGTTTTGTCAGACAATTTAAAGCATTTATAGGCAGGATGTCTAGTCTTACCACACCACTAACACACAATTCTGTTATTTCCACGGCCACGTCCTCTACCACGACCATCTCGGGAGGGAGGACGAGTAGAGTTCCCATTCTGATTGCCATTCTGTGGCAGCTGCACATTGTTAGTTCTGATAGGACCTGACTGACCCCTTACATTTGTGAAATTGACAGAAGCAAGCTGATTAAAAGCAACATTATTCTTCTGAGTATTTTGCAGTTCAAGTCTTTTCTCAAAAACAAGTAACTCACCCTGCATTTCAGACCATGAGATACTGATTCTACCTTAAATCATTGCAACAACATGATTGTATTCCTCATCAAGACCTAAAAGTACTTGAGATATTAGGGAGCGCATAGGAACTGGGCTTCCGGCTTGTCCCAAGTTGTCTGCATTGCATTTCATAACATGCAGATAATCTACCATTTTAGTTGAATTTTTTCGAGTAGTTTGAAATACCTGGCGTAGGAAATCCTCCTCGGCTCTGGACTGAATTCCAAACAGCTCTTGTATTGCTGTCCATAAGTCCTTTGCATTTTCATATCCCAAAAGTTGAGTAGCTACCTCAGGAGTCATAGAATTATAAAGCCAGCCAAGTAACAATTGGTCAATTACAAGCCAACGTTCATGTTGAAGCTGCGCTAACTGAGCCGAGCCGCCTGAGCTGAAGCCTACAGCCGAGCCGCTTGAGCTGAAGCCTGCAGTCACGCCTCTCGAGCCGAGACCTGCACCTGAAAATAAAAGGGAAGAAGAACTCCCGATTGGAATTTCGCCGGTGCTGAAGAGAGATGCTTGGACCGTTGCCGCCGCAGATCTAAGGTTGCCGACCAACTCTGAAGTGTCGTCGGCCGCCACTGTCTGGATGCTGCCATTGGCCACCGCAGAGGAGTCGCCTACTGTGGCGATTTCAGAGATTGAAGAGCCCTCGCCGCCGCCGGACGTCGAGAACCGCCACGTTTGCTGTTGCCGACCACTCCATGGATGGTGGTGTGTGCGTTGTTGTTGTTGTTCCACCATAGTAGGTCAGTATCACATACAAAGGAGGATACCCTTCTGCACCTGTAAGATGTCCTTAAAGACGATAGCTTCGAAGGATGGGCATCGCAAGGGTCTTCCATAGGAGAAAGTTTCCTCTATCAAGCTTGATGGTTGTGATTTGATTTAGAAGTTGATTTAGAGGAGGGCTTGAAAAAGTAGGGTTGATTGAGGCGTTAGCCATCGCTAAGGCTCTGATACCAAGTGAGAGAATTGACTTGAGATAGATTAGGGAATAGAGTCAATTCTTTGTATTTTCTATATTGAATAATGAATAGATTACAACATATTTATATTGAAACCGCAGGGTTAGGATTTGACCTAATGTGCATATTTAACCTAATTAGACAAGGTAAAAATACACGTGGCATAAGCCAAATATAGAAGACAATAATTACAGGAAATATGGTAAATCTTATATTTCCTTAATATCCACGTGTTTAAGTTAACGTTTTAAAAATAAAATTCTAACAAAATGTGTAAATTAATACAGTTCTGAAAGTTCAGAGTTTAAAT
The DNA here is from genome assembly GCA_028017165.1 of Herpetospermum pedunculosum. NCBI lineage: Eukaryota > Viridiplantae > Streptophyta > Magnoliopsida > Cucurbitales > Cucurbitaceae > Herpetospermum > Herpetospermum pedunculosum. The sequence continues at coordinate 67,870,135 of CM051523.1, read as the reverse complement.
TGATACAATCATTAGTTTAGAGTTTTAATTGATACAACCTCCAAAGTTCAAGAGTATAAATTGATTTTTTCCCTAAAAGAAAAAAAAACAAACCGTAAGTTTCTTCCTACCATCGTCATGAAAGCATTTGAGGCTTAAACTTTAATAAATATTCTATGTATATGTTAAAAATTACACAATTTAATAAAAAAAAATTACTTTAGCTAGTGGTAATAAAACTTGCAGCCCCCTCTCACTTAAGTGTGTCAGATCAAGCCCCTGAATCCTATTGAACAAACTTATCAAAATATATCAAGTCCCTGACGTAAAGTTCTGGATCCGCCACCGCTTAAACACAACATTTTGTTTACCCCTCACAACTCCCTGCTAGCAAAGGAAATGAGCTATACTATTACAAGTTGTACATATGTCCAATTTTAAAACTAAAAAGATTTAGCTTATCATCGATAAAGTCTTCAATAATTAATTAGACACATTCATATTCTTTTGCCATAATATAATTAGTAATATATATATAGGCCTACCTTTGGCACTTTTGTGAACAATGAATTCGTTAACTACAAAATTGTTATTTTAAAGAGGAAAAACAGTCACTTCAAGTTTTGAACTACAACGACTCTTCCGGCTTCAATGCCTTTCATCTCTATTCTAACTTTTATTCGGTTAGAATGAGAAAGCCAAGATGCATATCCACACAAAATTTCAACACATAACATGTTGATTTTTTATTTTTTTTATTTTTTATTTTTGTAAATAGTTTGATCACTTGTAAAATTTGATATTTGACACTCGAGATAAACGAGTTATCTTCCAACATGAGCATAATTCAACAATAATTAAAATATGTATTTTTTTTTTTTTTGACAACAATATATGTATTTTTTCTTTTGAGGTCGGAGGTTCAAATCTTCGTATCACATATTTATGGTACTAAAAAAAGAAGTTACTTTTCCTACATTTCCATGCACTTCATATCCTTAATAACTTCCCTTTTTAATATGTATAATTAAAGTTATTAATACTCTCCATACAACAAGTAATTTAGATGGACTTTCACTTAGAAGGTTTGACTCGATTTTTAAAAATTAGTCAAATTAAGTTTCTGTTGATATCATCGTCAATTTTTTTAATATTATTTCTTCCTTGTTTTCTAGGTTACCAAGCGTTTTCTCGCTTTCCCTGTCTTTATTCCCTTCTCAACCTATTTTGTTCTTCTTACATTTCTTTTCTCTCTCCTTCCTCTCTCTCCCATCATGTATTTTCTTCCTCTCACTCACTTATGGTCGGCGACTCTCGTCGACGATTCGAGGACTGGAATTTTTTCAGATCTGAAACATTTTAGATCTGAAAAATCTTACCGATGTACAAAATATCTAAAGATTTCAGATCTGGAAAATCTTTTAGATCTAAGCTAGATTTAGAGCGAGAGCAACACGAGTTAGAGCGACACCAGTTCAAATGGAGCTAGAGTTAGAACGACTAAAAATAATATTAAAAAAATAGGTGATGATGTAAGCAAAAGATCAATTCGACTAATTTTTAAAATCTAGATCAATCATTTGTAGTGCTGAAAAATTAGAGTCATCTGCACAAATATCTCACAACTTTTACTCTCCCCTCCCATCCAAAGAATGACTTTGACAAGCTTTGAAGAAAAATGACATGGAATTTTTTAGGAAGCCACATAGCTTTTGACTTTCTTGTATGAAATATTTGATTTTTCATTTAAGTCTTAAGTAACCCAACACAAGTCACACCTGACATGGCCTTAGTTTCAATGAAAAACCTAGTTGGTTTTTTTTAAGGATAATGGTAGCCTAGGTTCATATTGAACCAAAATGTAAAACAAAAATTGAATTTCTTTTTTGCCCTTCGATATTAATTCGGTTTTTTTAAGTTTTTTTAAATTTATACTTTTTTTCCCAAAGAATTTATTTAAGGGCGGTTCCTTCCTTCAAAAAGAAAAATAAAAAAAGTTTGAATTCTTAGCGAAATTTAAGAAATAAATTTATTTATTTTTTAATTTTTAAAATTTGGGATAAAAAAAAAATTATAAATGAAAGTAAAGTTTTTAAGCTTAATTTTAAAAAATAAAGATCCAAAAATCAAATGAAAATACAACAATTTAAGAATAGATTTCCACAGTTTGGTTTAAATTTAGATCAATTTGGTGAGGTGGGTGTGAACATTACCAAATAGATCCATCCTTTTCTTTTAATATTTTGTCCTATGCTGGAAAAAACATAGAAAAATAATTTGGGATGTTCAATGGAAAGGACTTTTATAATTGATTTTTTATGTAAAATATATAAAAGGTGAGTTCGATGTCAATTCTCCTTCCTAATTTTCTGTTTGCTTGCCATTAAAGATTGCTACCGTTCGAGGAATGTTAAAAAAGAGAAAAGTTTCAATTATTCAAATAATTTTCTTTTTGAGTTCAATAACTCAAATCATTGCTATAGAAATGTACATCCGAAGAAAAATAAATGCCTTTCATCTTCTTACAAAAAAGTAAAATTACGCTCAATTTAAAATAAAATTACAAATATATGATAATTTTTATCTGCGATAATCAAAAATAGAATTTTATCCGTGATAATCGATAACAGATCAATGACTACTAGTAATGCTTCTGATGCAGCTTATCCGTGATAGCTTTTTTTTTTTTTTTTTTTTTATCAATGACTAGAGATTATCATTTTTTTTTTTTTTTTTTTTTTTGCCATATTTAAAAAATGTATTATATTTTACTATATTTATCATTATTTCTTATAAAAATCAGGAAAATTAAGAGATGTCAATTTAGAGTAAAATAATTAAAAATATAACATTTTTTTAAAAAAATTGATGATATGACAATTTCTATCACTGATAGTATGGTCTATCGCTGATAGAAATCTATGCTTATAGTAGTCTTTTTTATAGAATTTTGTCGTTGATAATAGTCTATCAGTGATAGTCATATATCAACGATAGAGTCTAATAGTGATAGCTACTGGTTTTTTGGCCATATTTACAAAATGTTTTAAATTTTGCTAAATTTATAAATATTTTGAGCTTGATTGTTGTTTGTGCAACCGACCCTAAAAATCATCTTATAATAAAATATGTTTTTTTTCTAAAGTAGAACAAATAATTGGGGATGTCTAATCTTTTATAATTATTATTTTTATGTAAACTATATAAAAGGTTGAGTTCAATGACAATTATTTTTCTATGTTTATAATAAAATTATTTTTAAAATTTTTAACTTTCGACTTCCTACAAAATTGTACCCGTGAAAGCTGATAATAAAATTGGACCCAAATTAATAAATTATATTTATCTTTTATTGTGATTGATTTGAGTTGATAGAAGGTTGATTTGACAAGTTATGCACCAATGATGTTTAACTAAATATGAGAAAGATGAATGTATATGATAATTAGGTTGGATGAATTAAAATTATGGCTAAAGTAAAATTATGTTTTATGTTTTTAGGATGAATTAAAATTATGGCTAAAGTAAAATTATGTTTTATGTTTTTAAAATGGCCGACTCTAGTGAATATGTGTTTGGTATGCAATCTGAATTCTGTTTTTGAAAATTGTTTTCGAATTCTATGATTCAAATAACGTAAATTTTGATTCTTTTTGATTTCTTTTATTTTGAGTGTATCCAAATTTTGAATTTAAAATTTTAAAATATATAATTATATTTAAAATGATAAAAAATTTAATAAATAAAGTATTTAATCTTATAAACTCAATTATTTTTGTTAAATTAAAATATGTATGATATAATGTACTATAAATTATATGATATTATAAAATAATAATTATACAATTGCCAAACCGAGCATAGCTCAATTGACATAAAGTTGAGTCCGTGACCAAGAGGTTATGGGTTCAATCCTACCCTAATACCGTTGCAAAAAAAAATAATTATACAATTTATAGTATAAAATATGTTAATAAATTAATTAATAATAGTTTGTATTCAACCTAAATATAGCTGGTGACTGCAACTAAAAAATTAAACACATTTTAAAAAATTAGTTAAATTAAGATTTAATTTCTAAATCAGCTACCAAACAAATATTTGAAAACATGAAATACAACTATGTTTTCAGATTATCAACCAAATAGACAGACAAATTATTAAGATCGTGTCATCTCATCTAAATTTTACATAATGACACATGTAACGTCAACATTGGTCAATCCATAACATAGGCTAAATATAAACATAATTCAAAGTACCAATACAACATGTAAATAAGAACTTTCTGAAGTTGAATTACTAAATAGACCTAGCACGAATTAGAATATTTTTAGACTCAATTAAACTAATAGGCTACCTTGGAAAACCAAACATGTCGTATAAAATTGAGACAAGTAAAAGGGTACAAAAATGTAATTATCTTTGTATTCATGAATCCAAACATCTTTTTTTATTATTATTATTATTTTTTATTTTTTTTTTATCCCCAATATGAAAGTTTCAAATAAGACGACCTAAAATATGTTGACATTTCATAGACATGAAACTTCCTATCAAATTCAACCTGGCCGAGAGGTTTCCAACAATTGACTTTGTTCCAAAAAATAAAATAATACTAATTGTTGGAAAAAAAAAATTAAGATTAGAAATAAGAAAGAATATGCTAATTGACCAAATGGAATTTGCTTTAAAGGCAAGCTTAATATGTTTTCTCCACGTATTTTAAAATTTATTTTATTTTAGTTATTAACTTAAAGAAAAAATAAATAATCTTTCTTCTATAAATTTAAAAGTATTTTCACTAACAATAAAAAAAATAAAATTAAAATTTATTGAAAATATAAAGGTTGATTAAATTTAGACATTTGAAATTCTTAAGACTAAAATGGAGTTGAAATTATAAGGATGCAAATGTTATTTTAACTAATATGTTTCTCTTTTTCGGTTAGCCATCGATTGTGTGTCTTCAAGTTTTTCACGAGTGTATGGACTCCCATTTTCATCTCAAAATTATAATTCCTTTTTAAAAATAATTTATTGTCAAATGTGAATATTTAACTTGAATAAATAGTGAAAATGATTCACTGTTTGTTAATTAGGTGATTTTTTTTGTTTTTTGTTTTTTAGTTCTTAGGAGTTAGGGCTAATATGGACATTATTTTTTTTTGTTTGGTAAGTATTTGTGTGAATGTGTTCTTTGGGTTATTTTAATGTTGAGTTTATGTATTCTTTTTAACATATTTATTCTTTGGGTTATTTTAATGTTGAGTTTATGTATTCTTTTTAACATATTTATTTTGTGATTTCAAGGGGACCGAAGAAAAGTGTTAATTAAAGTAGTGGAATAAGTCAATCCTCCTTACACTATGAATTGTTTTAAATTGACCAACTATTTGTGTAATAAAATTAATTCTCTGTGTGCGAGTTTCTGGTGGGGATCCACAAGAGACAAGAGGAAAAATTTCATTGGCGGAGCTGGAAGAAGTCGTGGATCCACAAAGATCTTTTGGTGGGGACTACAAGAGACGAGAGGAAAATTTTCATTGGTGGAGCTGGAAGAAGTTGTGCATCCACAAAGATCAGAGTGGTATGGGGTTTAGGGATTTGTCCAATTTTAACCAAGTTATGCTCGCTAAGCAAAGTTGGAGACGGATAAGATTCTAAACAGCCTTCTGGACAAAGTTGTGAGAAGGCGTTACTTTCAAAGCGACAATTATTTAAAAGTCACGTTGAGTCATAATCCCTCTTATGTGTGGCAAATCATATTTGGGGTCGGAACCTGTTCTAGCATGGCTACAGATGGAGGATCGGCACTGGGTTGAGCGTGGTGAGGGGCGAAGACTCGTGGCTTCCAAAGGAGAGCTTCCACTCCTCTCCCAACTTCCCCAACAATATTTGGGATGACTTAGTGGCAAATTTGATTACAGGGGATAACAATTGGAATGCCCAACTGATTTGTCATTTGTTCTTAGCAGATGTCTCAGTGATGATTCTGAACATTCCTTTATCTAAGTTGAAGCCTCCTGACGAGATCATTTGGGCTTTGGATCAAAAAGGTATCTTCAAAGTTAAAATTGCATACAGGTTGGGATTGGAGATTATGACAAGAGATGAAGTCTCTCAATCTAGTCATGATCATATCAAGTCTAGGTGGAAGAGCTTTTGGAACGTCCAAATCCCCTATAAAATAAAGATGTGTTGTTTAAAGGTGTACCATGACATTATCCCGATCCAAAATTACATCCAAATGACTGAAAATCACTAAAGGATGTGTTCTCTGTAACTCTCATGAGGAAACTACCTCTCATTTGTTTTGGAAAGTTAAATTGACAAAACATTTGTGGACTAAATTTTGGCCTCCTAACATATGTTTTTTTTTTTGTGGTAATAGGGACAGGTGGAGTGATCAGGATCACATCGATTGGATGTGGGCTCAAGCGGATGAATCGACAAGGAAGATTTTGTTCATTGTAATCTAGAAAATTTTGGAGTACTTGAACAAAATTCTACATGGAGGATGGAGTCCTAGTTCCCAAACTTTGTTGATTATCGCAGAAACTTGTATTCAAGAGCTAGGAGACAAGAAAGAGATGAATAGCGGGACCCCAACTGAGTCGGTGATGGTGGTAGAACCCGTAGGATATTATCGTTGGACTTGTCCACCCCGAGGTCATTGGAAATTGAATTGTGATGCGTCTTGGAATGCTTCCATGAAGTAAGGTGTGCAATTGTTTGGGTCATTCGAGACTCAATGGGTACGGTCATTGTAGTTGGATGTCATTCGTCTAGAGAGGAATGACCGATAAATGTGTTTGAAGCTCAAACGATTTGTATGGGAATTGAGTTTATTCCTTTAAGCTGTCCTCATTATATCCATGTGGAATCTGACTACTTACAAGTGATTAAACTCATCAAGGGTGAAGAGGAGAATCTTTCGAGAGTGGATCTTTTTTGTCGCTCAAATACTTCGGCACATTTCTTCTGGTGAATTGTTTTAAATTGACCAACTATTTGTGTAATGAAATTAGTTCTCTCTGCGCCAGCTTCTGGTGGGGATCCACAAGAGACAAGAGGAAAATTTTCATTGGCGGAGTTGGAAGAAGTTGTGCATCCACAAAGATCTTCTGGTGGGGATCTACTAGAGACAAGAGGAAAATTTTCATTGGCGGAGCGGGAAGAAGTTGTGCATCCACAAAGATGAGGGTGGTATGGGGTTTAGGGATTTTTCAATTTTTAACCAAGTTATGCTCGCTAAGCAAAGTTGGAGACGGATAAGATTCCAAACAACCTTCTAGGCAAAGCTATGAAATGGCGTTAATTTCAAAGGGACAATTATTTAAAAGTCACGTCAAGTCATAATCCCTCTTACGTGTGGCAAAGCATATTGTGGGTTCGGAACCTGTTCCAGCATGGCTATAGATGGAGGATCGACAATGGGTTGAGCGTGGTGTGTGGCGAAGACTCGTGGCTTCCAAAGGAGAGCTTCCACTCCCCTCCCAACTTCCCCAACAATATTCGGGATGGCTTAATGGCGAATTTGATTACAAGGAATAACAATTGGAATGCCCAACTGATTCGTCATTTGTTCTTAGCAGATGTCTCGGAGATGATTCAGAACATTCCTTTATCTAAGTTGAAGCCTTCTGACAAGATCATTTGGGCTCTAGATAAAAAGGTATCTTCAAAGTTAAAAGTGCCTACAGGTTGGGATTGAAGATTATGACAAGAGATGAAATCTCCCAATCTAGTCGTGATCATATCAAGTCTACGTGGAAGAGCTTCTGGAATGCCCAAATCCCCTCTAATATAAAGATGTGTTGTTGAAAGATGTACCATGGCATTATCCCGAACAAATCCAAATTTGCTTCCAAATGACTGAAAATCACTAAAGGATGTGTTCTCTATAACTCTCATGAGGAAACTACCTCTCATTTGTTTTGGAAATGTAAATTGACAAAAACATATGTGGAATAAATTTTGGCCTCTTAATATTTTTTTTGTGGTAATAGGGACAGGTGGAGTGCTGATCACTTCGATTGGATGTGGGTTCAAGCGGATTATTCGACAAGGAAGATTTTGTTCATTGTAATCTAGAAAATTTTGGAGTACAGGAACAAAATTCTACATGGCAGATGGAGTCCTAGTTCCCAAACTTTGTTGATTATCGCAGAAACTTGTATTCGAGAGCTAAGAGACAAGAAAGAGATGAATAGCGGGACCTTAGCTGAGTTAAGTGATGGTGGTAGAACCCGTAGGAGATTATCGTTGGACTTGTCCACCCCAAGTTCATTGGAAATTAAATTGTGATGCGTCTGGGAATTCTTCCACGAAGTGGGGTGTGCAATTGTTTGGGTCATTCGAGACTCAACGGGTACGGTCATTGTAGCTGGATGTCGTTCGTCTAGAGAGGAATGACCGATAAGTGTGCTTGATGCTCAAGCGATTTGTATGGGAATTGAGTTTATTCTTTTGAGCTGCCCTGATTATATTCATGTGGAATCTGACTTACAAGTGATTAAACTCATCAAGGGTGAAGAGGAGAATCTTTCGGAAATGGGTCTTTTTTGTCGCTCAAATACTTCGATACGTTGCTTCTGGTGCAACTCTATCTTTTGATTACATTTCTAGGTCTCAAAATCGAGTCTCTCATGTCTTGGGTCTTCATTCTAGTGCGGAGGGGATGTCGGCAGAATGGAGAGGAAGCCCACCTGAGTGACTTTCTGAAACTCTATCATCTGACCTTCTGTTATTTTAACTCTGTTTTTGTGAGTTTTGTTAAAAAATATATATATATATATATATATATATATTTTGTGACTATTTTATGATATTTTTGTTGCATTTTGTTATATGGAAAAAAAAAGTTAAAAATAAATTTAATATATGAAAATTAAATTTATTGTTACTTCTAATTTGTTGGTTAAATAGATTGAAGTTTAATCTACCAATTTAATATATGAAAGTTAAATTTGTTGTTACTTCTTATTTGATGAGTTTGATGAGTTAGGTAAGTTTTGATTTTTGCCAATAGAGAATTACTCAATTAAGTTGCATTTGACATTTGTTTTAATGTTTATTTTTAATTTTATTCTATTTTATTGGTAGAGAGCTACTAACTTGATTTCCTATAAATAACTTTTTTTTTTTTAAAACAAAAATAGCAACTTGTTTTCTTCATTTGAATCATCACATTTTAAAGTGTTCTCTTATATTTCTTCTTTTTGAGTTGAGTTAAGAGAAAGTATCCAAGAGTTCTGTCAGATCTAAGACAATCGTTGTAGTCTGCTAGCAACCCGTGCAGAGTGAATAATTGTCTTCAGGTCAGCGTTCTTGAAGCATGCCTCGACTATCAATATTTGTGTTCCTCTATCATTCAGGTTTTGTTCGTTCTTTCATTATTCAGGTTTCGTTCGTTTGACGGTATTGTTGTTGTCGATCTGATCAACTACAACTATTGGAGTTTCTGGTCGGATTTATTTATGCTTTCTGTAAATTTTTATTATATATACAATATGCGTAATTAAATTTACTATGTAATTGTTTTGTAGCCAATTGTACTATAATTTGTTTGCTAGTGTGCCACAATTTTTATACACAACATGTTTCAAAGAATTTTATGATTGTATTCTGGTGTTATTTTTATGGCTTGGTTTTAATTGTGTTATTTGTTTGATTTTTTTTTAATACTTTCTTAGTTACTTTATACTTCAATTTTCTATTTCAAAGTTAACCACTATATTTGATGTTTGAGGGGGAAAAAATGAAAATGGCACGATAAAATGGTCCATTTGTTAGCAATCAATTTTTTTTTTTTTAATTTATATATATATAAAAGTTTAAATTATATAAAATACCCTGGACTTTAAGATATAATTCAATTATGCCCATAAACTTTAAAAAGTTTAATTTTAACCATTTAACTTAGTACTAGTAAAGAGTTTTTTTCGACGAAAGTTTGTGTATCAGCTAGTGCTTACAAATTAGAAAGTATACATTTACCACCGGTGGCGGATCCAGAACCTGAAGTCAGGGGAGACTTAAGATAATTTTGAACACAATGATATATACCTATAATAAGATTTTTTTTTTTTTTGAATCATAATAGGTAAGATTCAAAACTTAATGTCAAAGACATAAATTCGTATTAAATAATTTCGAACACATTAAATATGTATATTAATTTATAGATTAAATTATAAATTTAGCCTTCGGTTAAAATTACAAATTTAAACACAAAATTAAAATTTTAAGTTTCTATTAGATACAAAATTCAAATTTCACATAATAAATATATATTTTTTAAAAATTTTAAATTTTTAATTGACATAAAATTAAAAGTTTAAAAATTTATTAGATACTTTTAAATAAAAAATTTAAATTATAGTATTGTTTATTTTTTTATTTAAAAATAATATATATATATATATATATTATAAATTTAATTTTTTTATATATATATAACGAAAAGTCTAAATAGTTATCTTAAATTTGAAAAGATAGTTTTTAATATATAATATTTTTAAAATCAAATTTATTTTTGAGAAAAAATTGAAATATATACTGAAAAAATAAGAAGGAAAAACTGCAAATATAGGCCTAAAACGAAAAAAGAAATAATCAAAAAATAAATTGAAATACTAAAAAAGAAGAAGGAAAAATGTAAATAAATACTTAAAACGAAGACGAGAAAAAAAAAAAAAAAAAAAAAAAAAAAAAACCGGCAAATATATGCCTAAAACGAAAAGAAAGAAAAAAACTGAGAAATGAGGACACTGGGGCTCGAACCTAGGCCTCAAAAGGGGCTAAAACAAGCCTTAACCACCAAGACAAGGAATGGTTTTATAAAGATATGTGTTTTACTAAATATATATTGGTACTGTCTCCCCCTTCTGGGCCCTTGGTAAATTCGTCCCTGTTTACCGCTCAATTTCAAGTTCAACTATATAAGAGATGAAGTTCATTGTTATCATTCATTTCAACTCAAAATATATCATCGACACGTGCGCGTTGTGTGCGTGCATGTATAAAAATAATTTTTAAAACTTTTTTTGAATTGGACTTAGAATTCAAATATTTTTTTAAGAAAAAATGAAAAACATGGTAAAGAAATGGGTTAACAAGAGGAATGGACAAAAAAAAAAATTATGAGGAAAATAACCAAATCAAATTCTAGGTTTTTTTTTAAAATATTGATCAAGTTACTAAAATACCCCTAACCGAAAATCTAACTAAAAATCGTAAATCATGAAGTGGTAAAACGAAATCTTGAATGGAAATCACCAACAAAAACAAAAATATAGCGTAATTTTTAAATTTTCAATCGGTTATAGAAGATTACGTTAGCCAATAGTTGATTCATCTCCATTATTCTTTTTTTTTTTTTTTTAATAAAGTGAGATTTATATTGGGGGATGGAACCTAGGACCTCATGGTCTCTAGGCAATACATCATGCCGTTGAGCTATGCTCTTGTTGGCAGTGAGATTTATACCTAACAAACATTGAGTCTAGAATATTGAAGAATGCAAAACGAAAACTGCCCAATATTCGCTAAAAATTCAACTACACTTATTCACAATCACCTAATATTTTCAATTAACAAGTAAGAACACAGGTATAGTACGAGCTTATCGGTTGTGAATTATTCCAACTACATTATAAACTAAAAAATACAAGACAAATATTATACTGTATTCGAATTTTAAAAAATGAAACAAAATTACAGTAGAATAAGATGACTTACACTTTGTTTCTTTGAATAAGTCTAACGATATTAGAGGTCGAAAGGTTATGTGAGAGAAGATCCACGATGAGAATCCGAGTGACGAAAAAATGCAGAGTCGGAGGAGTAGAGCGAAAGACGATGGTTGTAACATCCCAAGATTTCCAACACACCCTACTAGAGAACACTCAGAGACGCTATTTCCCCCCCCACATAGAGAGAATAGACCTACTTGAAGTTCTCAAGCATTACAATCTTCCACCTTAAGAACTTTGTCTTCGCTAATTTCTTAAGAGTTTTGGATACTTGGCTCTCATTTCGTCCTCTTGTCCCATGTAGCTTCTGGAAACTGGTGATTATGCCTAAAGAATTTTACAAGAGATATGTCTCGATTGTGAAGAGTCTTCACTTCCTTTGCAAGGACTTGCTTGGATTTTCATTATAATTCAAGTTTTCGTTCAAGCACAGAGGCTCATAATCAATAATGTGGGATGGATTCACCATATACTTGCATAACATAGAGACATGGAAAACATCATGTACTGCTGAAAGAGATGGCGATAGGGCTAAACGATAAGCTATCAGACCGATTCGCTTCAGAATCTCAAATGGTCCAATGAAACGTACACTAAGCTTTCATTTATGCATGAATCTTATAACTCCCTTCATTGGTGCCACCTTAAGAAACACATGGTCGCCCACTTCAAACTCTAAGTCTCTTCGTCTTGTATCAACATAATTTTTTTGTATGCGCTGCGCTGTTTGCATCCTTGCTCTAATCTTTTGGATGGTTTCATTCGTGATTTTGGATTCATTCAGGTCCTAATATTTTGTGTTCACCTACCTCATCCCAAAAGACCGGGGTTCTACATCTCCATCCATAAAACGGCTTCAAACGGTGTCACGTCGATAGTAGTCTGATAACTATTGTTATATGCAAACTCGATAAGATGCAAATGAGTGTCCCAACTTCCTGCAAAGTCAAATGCATAGGCGCGCAACATGTCTTCCAAGGTTTGGTTCAACCATTCAGTTTGACCATCCGTCTGCGGATGAAAAGTCATATTTCATTCTAACTGTGTGTCTAATGCCTTCTATAAACTTTTCCAAAAGCGGGATATGAAATGAGGATCTCGATCTGAAATAATCGAAACAGGTACCCCATGAAGTCGGACTACATCTTCCACATACAAACGCCCCCACCTTTCTACCGAGTAGGTAGGCTTACTAGGAAATAAATGTGCAGATTTAGTGAGTCTATCGATGATAACCCACAACACTGTATAACCCTTTGTTGTTCTAGGGAGCTCTGTAATGAAGTCCATCGAGATGTGCCCTCATTTCCACTCAGGCACAATTAGTGGCTGCAACAGACCCAAGGGTTTCTGTCTTGGTGCCTTCACTTGTTGACAAACTGACGAAATCAGTTATGTCCCTCATCATGTTCTACCACCAATAACACTATTTTAGATCTTGATATATTTTGGTGTTGCCTGGATGTATCGAAAATGGGGAATTGTGGGCTTTAGTTAATATCTCAATCTTAAGATCAATATTCATAGGCACACACAAATGCTCTTGGAAAAGGAGGTCATGGTTTGGTGATATGGAGAACTTGTTCGCCTGCCCTGACAGTATCTGATGAATAATAACAACAAACCAGGGTCCCCTTGTTGAGCATCAATAATCTTTTGCCTTAGAGTCGGTTGTACTCTCAATTGGGCTAACTGTGTGGTAACATCACCCACTGCAACTATTATTTTTGCACGCTCCAGATCAACGCATAAACGAGCTTGGGTAGTGATTAAGACTGACGTATGAGCTATCTTTCTACTGAGAGCATCGGCTACTACGTTTGCCTTACATGGATGGTATAAGATCTCACAATCATAGTCTTTTACTAACTCAAGTCACCTCCGTTGCCTCATGTTTAACTTTTGTGTGAAAAAAAACACTTCAGGCTCTTATGATTCGTGAAGATGTGAGTTTTCTCTCCATATAAATAATGTCTCTAAATTTTCAAGGTAAAAACTAATGTTGTTAACTTCAAATCATGGGTCGGATAGTTACGTTCGTAATCTTTTAACTGGGGTGAAGCATAGGCAATGACTTTACCATGCTGCATTATGACACAACTCAATCCTCTCTTGGAGGCATCACTGTAAATAACAAACTCCTCAGTTCCATCAGGTACAATGAGCATTGGTGTTGTAACCAACCTTTGTTTGAGCTTCTGAAAGCTCGCTTCATAGGCCTTACTCCAAATAAATGAAACTCTTTCGGGGCAATTGAGTTAAGGGTGTCGCTATGGTAGAGAAATCATGCACGGAACGATGGTAGTAGCCTGCCAACCCCAAAAAGCTATGCACCTCATTAACCGTAGACGAACGAGGCCAGTTGGACATTGTTTCAATCTTTATCGGGTCTATTGATATTCCATCTCTCGACACCACGTGTCCTAAAAATTACACCTGTTGTAGCCAAAATTTGCACTTGGAGAACTTGGCATAAGTTTGTTCTCCCTTAGGGTTGTCAAAACGTTTCTAAGATGTTCCTCATGTTTTGCATCTGACTTCGAGTAAACCAAGATATCGTCGATAAACACAATCATGAAGGTGTCGAGAAACTCCTTAAACACTCTATTCATCAGGTCCATGAAAGCTACGGGTGTGTTTGGCCGGCCAAAAAGACATCACAGTGAACTCATAATGTCCATACCTTGATCTGAAAGTTGTTTTAGGAATATCATAGTCTTTTATCCTCAACTGATGGTAGCCTGATCACAAGTCAATCTTAAAAATACTTTTTCTCCTTTTAATTGGTTGAAGTGATCATCTATCCGGGGGAGTGGATACTTGTTCTTAATGGTTGTCTTGTTCAGCTCTCGGTAATTCATGCAAAGTCGCATTGACCCGTCTTTTTTTTTTACAAACATAATTGGTGCCCCCCAAGGAGACACACTGAGGCATATAAAGCCTTTATCTAACAATTTATGTATCTGTAACTTGAGTTCTTTTAATTCTGCTGGAGTCATTCTATACAGAGCCTTAGAAATGGGGGTTGTTCTTGGCTCAAGCTCTATGATGAAATCAAATTCTCGTGCTGGTGGTAATCCAGGAAGGTCTGTAGGGAACATATCTAGGAACTCGTTAACAACTGGTACTAAATTCATATCGATCTGCTCACATATGTCGTCACTCACTCTAGCCAACAAATCCCATTCCCTCTGGTTAATTAATCTTCATGCCTTTAATACAGATATCATTCTAGGAATTAATTCAATTCTGGATCCTCTTAACTTAAAACTTGCCCCCATTAGCGGTCTGAACATGACTTCCTTACGATGACAATCAATGATGGCATGGTTTTCAGTCAACCATTCCAAACCAAGAATTACATCAAAATCGTTATAAATGAATGAGTGGAGTCTAAGACTATTAGTGCCACATTCAGCAAATGAACTGAAAAACGCTTACTTTCTTACTGGTTAATAAAGACACCTTTGTTGGAGTAGATATAGACAATACAAACCATAATGGTTCCAGTTCCAACTTGGCTTGACTCACAAACGAAGCTGGTATAAATGAATGAGTGGAGTCTGAATCGAATAATAGTAAAACATGATATTCAAGGATAGGTAGTGTACCTGTCACTACGACGTTTGAGCTCTCTGCCTCCTTACGAGTAGTTACAAACGCTTTACCTCTCTGCTGAGTCTGTTACTTGTATTCGCATGACTCGGTTTTGAAAGTTGTCTTGCATCGAATGAGTTATCTTTCAAACAATTTGCAGCAATGTGTCCTTCCTTCCCACACTTGAAGCACGCTCTCATACCTGTCATACAACGTCCATCATGATGTTTCCCACAAGTCTTACATAAAGGTTGATCGTACTTAATAGGTCGTTGTTGGTTAGACTATTGTTTATAGGTCGAAGCTTGATAGGGTTAGTCGAAGAATGTTGAGCATGTTGTGGTTTTGTGAATAATACTTGATCAAACCTTCTCTTCTGTCCTGAGCTAGACTCTTGTCTAGCAAATACTGGAGGTACACCGGATGCACCACGGCCAATCAATGTGGTTGCTCGGAATGCCGCTGCGTAATCTGATGAGGCAAGGGTCGCAACAATGCCTTGAATTTATTCCTTCATGCCCGAAATAAATCGCTCAGCCTTCTTAGTTTTGGTGTCCACTAAGTCTGGGGAAAAACGAGACAACTTGGTAAAGTCCCACTCATACTCATCTACTTACCTTGTGTCCTACTTGAGGCTTAGGAATTCTGTTTGTTTCCTGAATCGTGTTATAACTAGATTTCTAAAAGAATGTCTCCTTGAATTGAGCGCAGGTAATTGGACCACCACTCACATCGATGGACCATTCTGCAGACTCCCATCAAAGGAGAGCATCATCTTTCAACATAAAGACAAAACATTGTACCTTTTGATCTTCTGGGCACCTCATATAACGAAATATAGTCTCTATCGACGACAATTATGCTTCTGCCATGGTCGGGTCTAAGGAATGCCCGTCGAAGGGTCGAGGGTCGTATTTCTTGAAATCCCGCAAAATATCTTGCCTCACTAGTCATGTTCCCTGAATCTTGCATCGCGTGTGCCACCTGACTAAAGACAACAGTTTGAATGAGTGTCTGAAAGGTCTCTAGTGTCAGGGTTATTGTAGACACTTGCAAAGGGGGCACAGATTGTCCCGTTGACTGCCTACTCGGTTGCTCGTTAACCAGAAGGTTGAGTGTGGTTGGTTCTGTCACCCCTAGAGTAGTTTGGTTCCTACGAAAAAGTAAACACGATAAAATAACCAAAGGGTTGCAACCTACTTAACATGCTACAAACGTGGCAATCAAACAACCAACACAAACTAAGTTTGTTAGTAGATGCTTTCAAGCATAACATATAAGTATCACCGCTAGGTAGTAATTGACAAAACCAACATATGATGACAAGTTATATTTCTTGTGCCTGGTCATGGGACAACTAATACTTACGATGTAAGAAAGTCTACAGAATCAAAAACACTGGGCTCTGATTCCAACTGTAACTGTAACTGTTGCGTGCTCAGTGTGTGTAAATTAGATGCGAAGAGCACTCAGATCATGCAAGTATACATGGTCTGCAGCAAATGATAAGTATAAATTATATCGATTTCCCACAGAGACTGAGTTGAGTGACTAGCGATTTGATGCGTGTTAAATTAGATAAGGTAACCAGGAATGAATGGATTTTGGTTTGAGGCACGAAATTATAAAGGGTGCAAGGAAAATGCAAAGTCAACACAAAGCAAAATAAGTTAAGGAAACTACAATGTTGAGAATAGTATTGCGGGTCTCGCAATACTTTCGCAATGGATTGAAAGACTGATAAAAGACTAAGGTAAAGGCAGAAAAGTGGTATTGCGGATCTCGCAATACTTTTGCAATAGATTAGTAGCGATTAAAATCTAAAATAAAGACAGCAAGGTTGGCTTAAGAGTCCTCTATAGGCATCTAACTAAGATCATTCAGCAGTAAATTAACATCTCATGCATCGCCTTAGCTAGATCTCATACATCTTCCGATTATATGGATTAGATTCTTAGATTACTCATATCCAAGTAAGGCTAAAAACCTATTTATACAAGCATGCTAACAAACGTGCTAGGAGAATGCATATTCCTAGGCCACTCTTTGTTTTACCATGAAAGGCTAACATGAATGAACGACTCTGAATTCTTACTCCTTCCAGAGGTTATAAATTCCTTAGAACAAAATGGATGGCCGGTCGAAAATGCTCATGGGATGAAGTTCACATTCATTCAATGCACTCATGCTTCTTTACATGCTGAATTCACATAAGTACATCCTATAGATTCATCTCAGCAAACTTCTATAAAATTAGCTACGCATGGCTTTAAAAGAACTCAACAAAACTAATTGATTACTCATGAAATGAAGAACTCAACAAAACTAATTGATTACTATTAAAAGACAAATCCAGTAACAATTCATAAATCAAACAAGGTTTGTTTTGAGATAGTAATTAAAGCACAACAGTAGATGAACAAGAAACAGAAAGGACACAGAGTTCAATTCGAAGACAAAAACTAAAAGAAAACAGTAGATGAGTGAAGGTTCGATTGTCCAAGATCCGTCTCGGTTGAAGGAGAAGAATGGTCTGACTAGGGAAGGGAACTCAATCAGAAGAGAAGATGGATCTTCTCTTCTTCCTCTTGAATTATCGACGCCAAAGGGCCTTTGTTTCTTCGATCCAACGAACGGGAGAGGGATTTTTCGTCTACGGGTTGGCTTCTTCGGTTCTCTTCACCGTCGAGTTCCTCTTTTCCTTCTTCATCTAGCTCTTTATATAGCCTTCAGAGGTTCCATCAGCTGCGGATCTTCATCCAATTTGAGGTAACAACCTCACACGTGGCAGCTGCAGGAAGGGTTGGCGGCTGGAAAAACGCAGCAGCAAAGACTAGTATTGCGATTGCGTTGCGATCGCAATGCTCTGCTTCCAGCTGCCCTTCTTCTGATCCTATTGCGTTCCTCGCAAAACTTCAGCAATACATCTGCAAGGCAGTAATTTAGACATTTTTTTACCAATTTGCACACTTATTCGTAGCTTTTTCACATAAGCCTTAAATTAACCTCAATTCCCAAAATGTCACTTTTAAACACATATTATGCTCACTTCTAACAAAAATTCTTAAGAGATTCCATGAATATCAAGTAATTATAGCCCTAAATAACTCTCATTTGGAGAGGTAACAGTAACATCCCAAGATTTCCAACACACCCTACTAGGACACTCGAAGGCACTATTATAATTATAAAATATCCCCCCTAAATAGAGAAAATGGACCTACTTGAAGTTCTCGTGCGTTACAAAATGACTTACACTTTGTTTCTTTGATATTAGAGGTCAAAAGCTTATGCGGGAGAAGATCGACGATAAGAATCTGATGAGTAACGAAAAATGGCAAAGCCGAAGAAGTAGAGAGAAAGATGGTGGTAATTAGAGAGATCGGAAAATATTTTAGAGGGGAAAGTCAGGGGGTCGGATTGATTACACTTGAGATAGAAGAGGTTTTAGGATATTAGCGAGAATTGGGAGTGAGAAGATGGACATACTAGGAGGCAAGTAGAGGAGGGAGGAAACTAGTTTGGCGAGATTCAGACTTGAAGAGATGATTACTAAGGGCCCGTTTGATAACGTTCCTGTTTCTTGTTCCCTGTTTCCTGTTTCTTGTTCCTTGTTTCTTGTTCCCTATTTTTTGAGAACTAGAAACAAGAACATGTTTGATAACTACTCCTATTTCTGGTTTCTTGAAAAAAAAAAACAGAACAGAAACTTGTTTGATAACGTTTCTTGTTTCTTGTTTTTTTATAAAAAAAAAAAAAAAAAAAAATAGAAACATTATCATGTTTGTTAATTATTTTTTGTTAATGGATTCTTTTTTCTCTTTGTTGTTTTTCTTTTTTATAGTTTAAATATAATTTAGTATACATAATATAAAAAAGATATAGCACGCAATTAAAAAAAAAAATCAAAGTTTACATAATCGAATACAAATAAGTCTCGATGCAAAGTTAAAAACCACCATAAATTGTATTTATACTTCAAATGTTATCCAAATTTGATTTGATTTGGTATATGTTTTTGTGTGTTGACCGGGTAAGGAGACATTTGTTTAAGAATAGAGAATCGAGCCTTTAACACACGAAAACAACATTCAATAACATCAATGTCACAGTTTTATGAAAATTTTGATGTCTCAATTTTATGGAAACGTTGATAAAAATATCGATAAAATTACAATGTGAATAAATATTTATGAAAAAAAAAAATATATATATATATATATATATATATTTTAAAATATACTTAAATTAATAAATAAATCAATGTCACAATGTGTTGCACCCTTCAAGAAAATCTTGTCGCTTTGGCCGAGTGGTTAAGGCGTGTGCCTGCTAAGTACATGGGGTTTCCCCGCGAGAGTTTGAATCTCTCAGGCGACGAATATTTTTGTTTCAAAAAAAAAAAATAACATTTTTTTTACAATTAATAAATAAAATTTTAACGTAGTTAAATATTGACAAAATTTAAAATTAAAATAATATATAAAAAAAGCTGCAAAATTAAAAAGAAAAGTCAAACCGAGCAGCTCAATTGGCATACGGTTGTGCCTGTGATTAAAAGGTCATGGGTTCAATCCTCGCTTTAATTAAAATACCGTTGCAAAAAAGAAGATAAAAATAAAAATCAAATATGTTATTTCTAGGATTTGAAAACAAGCCCTTAAATATATAGTACTCATTTGAAGACTTCTCTTACCAACAAACCAACCCACATTTTTGTTATAAATAGGAACAACAATGTATAAAAAGAAACAGAACATAAGAAACACATTTTTGGTGTTTCTCAAACTTTGCTTATTTTTTAGAAACGTTTCTCAAAATTTAGAAACAAGAAACGGGAACAGTTATCAAACAAGTCTGTTTCTTAAAAAATGAGAAATAAGAACAAGAAACAGGAAACAGGAACGTTATCAAACGGGCCCTAAGCCTCCATTAGAGTCCTCGAGAAGCTCTATGATTATGTGCTCGTGAAATTGAACCATATGTTCAATTGAAGTCTCTGTCAATGACGATTTTGTTGTACTAGGGTTTTCTTTTCTAAAGGTGGTAGGAGAATAGGAGCACGAGGAAGGGGTTGACGATTAACACATAAAAAGAAAACGTGTCAAACTCAAACAAGATAATATATTCTCATTTGGTTAGAGATTTAAAATTCAAACAGATTTTGTTGCAGTTTTGCAGATACAATATCTTTGTAAAACGATTCACGTGATTCGATTAGGGGGTATGATGAGAATATAAAATTGTTGGACTGCACGTGCATCTCACGTTTGGCCATAAAACTTACATTATTTTTTCCTTTTGGTCGTTTCAAATTGACACTCCCGTTTTGGCCATTAAGAAGGATTTCCCTAAAGAAATTGTGAGACAACAAGCAAAATTTTAAAAAATCAAATAAAAAGACGAAATGGTTATCAAATCGAGCCTAAATCTCCCTCTTTCTTCTTCCTTTATTCTTAATTTGGATCGATGAAATTTTAAAAAATATATTTTAATATCTGAACATCATTTTCTTCATTCTAAACTATAGAAAATATCTCTAAACTTTACAAAAATTCATTAATACCCTGACCTTTCAAAAACATTAAGAAAACCTTACTGTTAGCACTAGTGAAGAAATGGTGGAACATCAAATCGTAACAGAAAACTAGCTAAAAGAGTATGAGGACATTTGTGGAATACACCATATCTAACCGCCTCCACGGTCTGTAGATGGTATGAATAGAATCAGAGAGCGGTGAGTGAAAGATCGTAGATATGATTGCAAATGTGAGCGATTTTCTCGCCGGCTTTTTTCATCACCGAATAGAGATTCGTCGGTTGGTCGGTCTAGTGGAGTTTGGAGAAGGGAGTTTTGGTGTTTTAAGTCGTAGACAAAACTTGACAACGAAATGGAAGATTAGACAAGGGGTTTGAGAGTTTTGTGTTATTAACCTTACCGAGATAGTTGTCGTAGTATTTTAGCTTAAAGGTTTTGTTGGTGTCAGGAAAAGACATCATTGTGTTGATAGAAATTGGAGGTTTGTAAAAATGAAGAATGCGGTTTGGTTGGTTTTTTCGTCATTTTCGCTAATGGTAAGAATATTTTTTAACATCTTTTTAATGGTCTAGAGTATTAAAAAGACTTTTTAGAGTTTGGAGGTATTTTAAAAGGAAGCCCAAAGTTCAAAAGTATTTTCTATAAGAGATAATTAAACAAACGGGTCATTCTTTAAACCATATTTTCAAAAATGTCAAATTAAAGGGTTTTTTTTTTTTATCATTTCTAGATTTTTCGTATATTTTTTGTATTATTCAATGTATTTATTGTAATTTTATCTTAGCAATTTGCCCTTCCTTTAAATTCCAAAATATATTTTCTTATTTATTTTTTTAATTTGTCAATATTAAATAATATGGTTTTATTATGGAAATTATCAATCACCATTAATTAGATTTTTTTTTTTTATGTATAGCATTTACTATATTCTTTTTTTATTTTTTCCATTTGTATAGAATTTCTTAACAAAAACGTTTTATTATTTGTTCCATTACTCTTCTTCTTTCCCCCAACGCCAACATATTTCCCCATTGTCGTCGTGGTGTCCAACACACCGCCGCCAACATATTTTCCCGTTCCGTTATCGCCGCTTGCTCGTTGCCAAGAAACCATACTATACATCGTCGCCAACATATTTCCTCGTTCCGTTATCGTCTCCATGTTTTTTTTAAATGTACATATTATATAATGTATACCAGGTATATATACACTTCATTAAACGGGCATATAAATATATATGCCCCTATATTATAATATATTTATATCTATATATATATATTATATGTGATATAATCCATCTTTAAAGGGGCATATATATACCGCAAGTATAGTATATAAATAATACCAGGTATATATTTTTCGGCTGTTTTTTTTTATTATTATTATTTTACACACTATATTGAAACAGTCCTCTTCCTTTGCCTTTCCTTGTTTTTTGTTTATATGTATTTTTATATAATATAATCCAGGTATATATATATTTCATTACGTACTCACACTTCACCCCTGTAATAACCTATAAGTAAGTACATCATATATACAACAAGTTGTTTATCCATGTATTTTTTAAAATGTATATATTATATAACATATACGAGGTATATATACACTTCATTAAAGGGGCATATATGTATATTATATGTGATTATCAATCATCCTTATATATACCCTATTTATATCTTCACTGGTATATACAATAAAAACCCTAGCTAAAAATTCAAATTTTCAATTTCAAACATCATGCAATAGCAAAAAAAAAAAACAACTATCAGAACAGTGGTGTAAATTTATCGGCGGACAACGGCGCAAACCCACCCTTAAATGGGTGGACTTACTTTCGGCAAAAATACTCGATATTTTAATGGTCTTTGTGCTAGGGAGGAACAATAAAAAAGTCACCGGAGACGAAACCCACTTCGGCGAAAACAACCCACGAAACCAACATCTACGAAAAGCAAACCCACTTCGGCGAAAACGAAATACGACCGTTCTGGAAATGAACAATGAGTCTCACCGGAGAAATTCAGGGCGACGATGGGCTAAGCGTCGACGATTTGAGTTTTTGTTTAAAATAAAATAAAGAAACAAGATGATTCATAAAATCGTACAAAATAAAAAATAATATGTTTCATATTCAATATCATACTATTTAAGGAAATACAGTCAAATCATTAATTATAACTTATTTTTTCCTTTTTAGTTTATTATATTTTTTTCTTTACAAAAACGTAAAACATATTATATAAAAGTTAGAAAGGTAAAACTACTATTTATCTAATTCTCTATTTTTGTACAGGAGCAACATGAATGTAATAAAAACTTATGTTAAAAAAAATTGAAAAATGTTATATCTTATTGATTCATTTATGTTCAGGCCTCTTTTTTTTTTTTTTTTTTTTTTTATAATCTAGCCTCTTTTTTAAAATTCAAACAACGAATGGATGTGAGATGATGTCCAAACTTCTGCCCATCCAGAAGATCCTCAAAATCAACTATTATTGAATATTCTATTGAAAACTCTCGAGTTTTAAAATACCAATACAAAATTAATTAATATCAACTTAGAATGCGAAATTAAAAAATAAATAAATAAAACAAAAGTTGTTAATAGGAAGATCAATTTCTAAACTACTAGTTGTTCACGGATTGGTTTATAACCATTATGCGTGATTCTTTAATTTCATCTCTATTTTTCCTTCAAGCTTTCAATTATCTTTAATGTATGAATTGAGTTCAATCAATGGAAACAAGTGTCTCGGACTTCATTAAACCCATATATATCCGATCACAAAAATCATCCTAGGCATATTTAATTCGAAAGAGAGATATACTTTTTGCTGCTACATGGTAAGAAAGAGAGAAACTAATAAACTATTGGAAAATTGTGTAAATGGTCGGAAATACAGTGTCATTTTGAAAAATAGCCAATTCAAAATTCTATAAAAAAAAAAAAAATGGCTAATGGGGTTTGAGGAGGGCCTCGGTTTGCACGTTTTTCTTCTAATTCTACCCCTATGCGTTCTCCCCTTAGATTTCACCCCTCTAACATAAATGTATTTGGATTATCTCTCTCCTCTCTTTTCATTTTTTATATTTAATTTTAAGATTATCTTTCCAATATCTTTTAGTTATTGAATTATAATTCTCCCATTTTTTAAAATCTCGGAATCTGATTTCCTCCCTCTCTCCCGAAACCTAAAATCCACTGAATACTTCTGCTTGAACAGCGCCTAGAACGGTCTTGAAGAACACAACTCAATCAGTAAAATAAATCGCAACAGTCCAAATCGTAGCAAAATATAAGAACTTGAAGGTCAAACACGAATAGTGTTAGCCATTAACTTCTAAGAAAAACAAAGAAAATATAGTAATTGCAAATTTTGAGAGATAAAAGAAAGAACCTTAAACCTCAATAAGTAGTTGGAGATCGACGTGTTGATAATTTAATTTAGAGTTTCAACAAAAGCCAAGAAAGAATATCCATGACGAATTCAAGAGAATCTTAAAGAAGCAGAAGCGTACCTGTATTCGTGGTTGGATTCGTGATTCCACTGTCCTAAGAGAAATCACGAAAAAATTATTCTCTTTGTTTTACAGTAGAGATTGTTAGGTTTCTCTGATGGGATGAGAAAATTGTGTGTGATATTCAACAGGAGCAGGAACCATAACCCCTGAAAAACTGAATATAGTCAGTTAATAAGAGTTGTTATTTGTGTTTCAGCCCCTCATCAAAACACAATAACTAATGTATCTATGCATAATAGTATAATTATATATTTAACCCATGATCATAAATTATATACTCTCACTCATTAATCACATAAATTAATCACTTTATAATTAATTTATAATAATAACATACACAATTTTGTTATATATGTTGTCCTACTAATTGTAATTTCAAATCTCCCATTGGGCTACATATGTAACATTAAATGTGTTTAACTAAATGAGCTCCTAAAGATGCTATTAATTAATGGAGTATATCAAAACAATCTCTAAACTTGTGTAGGATCAAAGAAGTCTTCATCATAAATAGCGTAAAACTCATCAATGGTCACATACACCAATAGAGTCAAATAACATAGATCAATCATGGATGCATAACATGAAAATTACACGCAATGAGATTACCACATATCTATTTCCAACTCGTTCTACCTTACTTTATCGAGATCGATCTTGTAACACAATGAGATAGAGTAGAGTACGAACTAAAAACTTTACTTCTGATCAGAACATAGTATTCAAATACATAAAAGTATGTCCAAAGTACTGCAAAGAATAATACAAGTCAAAATGGTACAAACTCGCACTAGAATGGAGTATCATCTAACAATGTAACACCCATTTGAGCAGTATGCTCATGAAAGACCTTGGTGAAGGGAATGAACTCTTCATTCCCCGCAGCGGAAGCGTTTGGAATCGATCTTTGTTTTATTTAGAATTAAACAAAATACAGGTTAAACATATAATAAATTACCTTTGAAGATCAATCATCTTCTTGTGTTCCTTCTTCCACGAGATCTTCCTCGCTATGACTCGAACACGGGATCAAGGCTTGTGGGAGCTCTTTGAAAGAATGAGAGAACAATTTTCTTTGCAGAGGTGAGTGGTGTGTTTTGGCCAACCCTTTGGCTAAACCTAAATGTCTTATTTATAATAAGGCTTTTAGGAATTAATTTTATTTTATAAAATACATTTTAATATCTAATATATTAAAATATGTATTTTATATTTATTTGAATCTTATTCAAATATTATAAAATTAATCTTTTATAATATACTTTAAACCAATTTGAATCTCATTCAAATAACATATGTATATAGTTTTTAATATTAATGTATCACATACATAAACTATTTCCTCTAATATTTAATGTATCAAATACAATAAATATATTTTACTCTTCTACATTTAATATATCAAATATATTAAATATTAATTTGAATATTTCAAATTTTTCTTTCAACTAAATTGATCCTTTTAGTGTTACTATGAGCTAGCAAGGGGACCTTATGGACCTACAGATTTATAAGCTTCAATGATACAAAATTAATTAATTAAACTCTTTAATTAATTAACTTTCATTCATTAACTCTAGGTCACTCCACTATAGGCCTAGAGTTGCACTCTTATGCACTGTAGGACAAGTTGTGTCCATGGATATAACCATTACATGCAAGTCGATCCTTCACGAGTTGTTCGTAATTACAGCTGGGTCAAAAGTCCGTTTTACCCCTGTAATTACATCTTACACCTTAAGTACCACTGATTCTCTAATGAACAACTTGTTTATGATCCAACCATAAACCAAGTCCCTCTCGGGCCAGTGAGAGGGTGGGGCCCCATTGTTCAAGTCCCGAAATCAGCACTTAAGGGAACTACTCATCTAGTTTCCCTATATGGGAAGAAGTGAATTCCATCTTGTGAAACTTATGTTCCCAACTCCCTATTTGGTCAAGTCCCCAAAATGGTAGGCTTATTGAATCGGCTATAAAGGCCATTCTCACCCATACAAATCAAAGGACGAGCCCTCACAGGCAGGAGTTCATAACTCACTCAGGATTAAGATCGAGTCACATATGATCATCCTGTGAAATATTAATCTTCTCAAATAACGGATTTATAAAGAGAGATTATATATTTCGTGGTCCAGTCTTATACAAACTCATTGTATAGGATACCCCCACTCACATGTCTCTACATGAATGATTTGGATCAAATCATTTGTAACAATTACAAAGTGGGTCGTATCAATAGTGTTACCAGGATAAGGCACCCAACCTTATCCATATACTATAGACCCTTTAGGTTATTACTTGAACATGATCCTCCCGTATGTCAACTACATACAGCTCAAGATTACACTAATAACCTTGGATTTTATTTATATAATGAATATTATAAATTGCAAATATTAATAATAAAATAATTATCAAATAATTATTAATTAATTACGAGGCTTTAGGGCATAAATCCCAACAATCTCCCACTTGCACTAAAGCCGGTGAGACATGTATCCTAGGGCATACTCTACACCCAACATGTTCTCCCACTTGCCCTAGTGAAGATGAGACATGTCTCATAATCCTAGAGACATTCTAGGTGGCTTTCAAACACTTTAGCCTGGAAAGTCTTTTTATATAGATCAAAACGATTGTCAATTAAAAGTCATCTTGGTCCTACCACGATTCTTTCTCTCTCAGGATACCCTATATATTGATGTTATCTAAGTTCCTTAAGTTTAGCCATTACATAAAACGTTTTAGGCTTAACTATATCTGAAACATCTTTCAGACCAATAAGAAATTATTTGAGTTATGCAAGTTCTTTACTTCATAAGTAAGAACATTTAACTTGCATACCATACTCCATCATCTAGGGTAAACATAGATTTCCATAAATCTTTGTCAAAACCAGTGCATCTCGTAAAGATCAAATCTTTAACCTCATACACAAAAATATAATTTCTCAATTTATCCATAGATATTTTGAGAAAAGTTTTTATTTTTCCGCGCAATGGTCATACCATTGGGTTAACTAATAAATGCTAACCAATTTTACTGTCAAATGTCATGTCTCAAGTGTACATTAGATTTTCTCCCACTCAAACGTAGATAGTCAATCTTATGTTCTCAACATTTTGAAATGTCTTAGGACACTATTCCTTAGACAATCTAAACTTCATGTAAGAATGATACATTATCATTTTTTGAAGTACTACATCATATACTTGACAACAAATTTGTCAATATAAGATGTGTGAGACATAAATAACATTTTGTCCTCGAAAACTCTATTTTAGGACATACCCAGTAATTTAAATCATTCATTTGGAATTGGTTAGGTAGTCAACATTTTATGTTGGATTCAAATCTTACAACATTCACAATGGGTAATAAGTCATCCACATAAAATATGAGAAAATTCCACTAAGTAATTAATGATTTTCTTGTCTATACAATATCATTAATATTTATTCAAAGTCATAGTTTTTGATACTTTTATCAAACCTTACATTCAAAAATCTAGTGATCAAATTCATTTCATAAATGAACCTTTACTGCTTGCAAACCTTTTGCTTTTGATTTTTGAAATTGAACTCATGTAATTGATTTGTAAATGCATTCTTTAAGACTTCTTTTCAAAAAAAAGATTTCTTAAACCTTCACTTGACATATCTCATATGCAACTATGAATTAGGAAATGCTTATATACTCTAATATGACAACAAATGAGAAAGTTTATCCATAGTTTACTTTCTCCATCTATATTTGTCATTAGTCTTATTTTGAAGGTTTGTACCTTCTTATTTACAAATCTTTTACTTTTGTAGATATATTCAAAACCTATGGGTTTTACCCCATCACGAATATCTACAATTTCTAGATAAAGATGAGTACATCTACTCTATCTCGAGATTTATGACTTTGGTCTACTAGTCTTTGTCATTGACCCTCATTTCAACTTTGAGGTCAAGAAGCCCTACATTTTGTCATCTAATTTGACAACTTAGGCTTCATATAAGCTCTTGTAACGGTCGGGTCATCTCATAACTCTCCCACTACGATGAGGCTTATCCAATTCATGACTAGGATCCATTTGACTATCAAATGTAATTAAATTGTTAACAACTTTTATTAACTATTTAGTGGCTTCACTTGGAACCAACTTTTCAACACTATTGAACATATTCAAGTTTCAACATGTATGCTTAAAACTCTCAAAACTCGAAGGGTTGTAAACTAACTTTACTACTCTTCTATAATCTCAAAGTTGTCTCATGGACACCTTTTAGATATAATGATGTTCACTATACAATCTATATTGTATATCCTAACAAGAGTCTGATAATGACGTGTAATTCTTTATTGTTCTGACCATGTCTAACAAGATCTTGTTTCTCCTCTTACAGCACAATTTCACACAATTGTACTTTGTGCTAGAGTTGAGATAAAATCTCACTTTCTATCAATTAGTCTAAGTACATAAGGTTCCTGTACTTTTCACTGTGATCTGATCATAGTGTCTTGATAGATTTACCTAATTGACCTTCAACTTGAGTCTTATATTCCTTGAACTTTTCAAAATATTCAGACTTATGTTGCATTAGGTTACGATACTTATTTCTTGAATAATCATCAGCTAGAGTGATGAAATATTCATCGGTGTTCTTTGGCCTGTAGGCTTTTCCAACAAAAACCTATGGATTATCTTGCATGAAAGGCAAGATCTTAAGACATATAAAGTAATTAACTCTAACATTTAGAGAATCACTTCGTAGTAGTCTTTTTATTCAAATTGATCAGAATCAATCTTGAATGCCAAAGACGGGTATCATATTTTAGGAGAATTTAATTTGTCTTTATATTCTGGAATCTATAATCCTGAATATCTCACTGTGTAGTATTTTATATGTTAACAATTTAACACATACAAATTATTCTTATTTTTCGGCTGAACTTTTCAAACAATTTTGAAAATAAAAATTTAGTACTAAAATATTCATACTATATGAACATTTTATTAGTAATAAAGTTAGAGAAATTGAATTTCTCCTATGGTACTAAAAACACCATATTCAGCATTAAATAACAATTATTTTTTATGGACATCTTAATGTCTCCCACTACATTAATTGAGATGGGTTTTCTGGTGCCAACAAGTAGAGATCATTCTACATCATTAAGTATTTTCCAAGAATTATATAAAGTGTAATGAAGAACAAATCTTAATAGTGGATCTGAATCTACTATATAAGTGGTAATGAAAAAATCTAGTAAATCAAATTTACTTTTATCCATGTTCTTCTTATAGAGGTATTTCATAAATTCCTCTTATTATGACTACTTTGCTAATTTAGAAACTATTTTCTTTTAGCTACAGTCATATGGTTTCTTTTCTTGGATTCTGGTAATACTTAATTTTTGAGATTATTTAGATAAATATCTAAATCTAGCTTTTATTGACTTCAACAATATCTCATATGTTGTTGTCATCTTCTTTATCTTCTTAGCTTGACATCTAATATGTCAAATAGAAAATTTGTATAAGCCATCTCGTTATATTGATTTATTAATCATGTGCTTCATGAACAATTCGATTAGCATTGGCAACAGGTTTTTGAGAACGTTTCTCAATAAAGACAAATTAAAGAAAAAATTTACATTGTCATTATATAGTGTTAACATTATTTTTCCAAGTGATATTATTTTCTCAATTTGACAAATTAGCAACGAAAAATAAAATTGAGAGAAATAGACATAATATTGAAATATATAAAAAAAAATATTTAACAACATGCAATCAATATTCATTCAATTTCAGCATAGAAAACAAACAATTTGATAAATGAACCCTAAAACATTAATTTCTAATGCTATGATACTTTAGTGAGTTAGAACAGGTGCCGCCGTAGGGTAGGTCAAATGCTCATTCACTAAACTGAGACAATCTCAACCAAGTGTTATCCCAAAATAACTCTTATTTCTATAACATTTAGTTACCATTAGTTTGGTCAAGAAAATCATTAACAACCTTAATGAGATCTTTGTAAGTGTAACCCATCATTTTAGATTTTATAATTTTATCCCAACAAGTGCCGCCGTAGGGTAGGTCAAGTATTGGAAATAAAATTACAATCCTATCCTTCTCAGGAGATTCACCTTGATATTGACCCATGTAAACACCTTCCGTAGGGGGACGGTCCAAAAGCCGCCGCGAGGCCCCACATGAATCTCACGTTGTGAACCAATGATAGAGACCGTAGGATATGTTGACACATTTCCATCTCCCACTTACTATTTAAAAATACTTTCTCAAGAGATTCACCCTGATATTGACCCATGTAAACACCTTCCGTAGGGGGACGGTCCAAAGCCGCCTCGAGGCCTCACATGAATCTCACGTTGTGAATCTATGGTAGAGACCGTAGGGTGATTTTGACATATGTCTTTCTCCCACTAAGTATTTTGAAATAGAGTTTTCTATTACTTAGACAAATTAGGCTAATCTCATTTATCTAAGTTTTTCAATCTACCCTTTCATAACCCTTATGTTGGTTAGATTGATTTTAATGTGAATTATCAAGTATATTAAACTATTTAAAACTAATCACATTATGAGCCTGCTTAATGAAATAAAATAAAATTTGACTAATTCAACCCCCATGCCAGTTCTTAGGTAGAGGTGTTCCTTTTCAGTCAACTTAAGTACCTCACCCGAGTAACCTTTCTTAGACAGAGTTCCCTTATAGTCAATTTTTATTTCAAATTCATTAATCTTTAATTGACTATTAATTACTAGATCAATGAACTTCAATTGATTTTAAGCAATGTTTTTAATCCTATTAAAAACCAATTCAATAATCTTGATTTTTTAACAATTTTAAACCCATTAAAATAAAATTAAAGATTATCATATATTCTAATCTTATTAGAATAAAAGATAAACTAAATTCAAATATTTAAACTATTTAAATAATGAATTAAATTATCTTTTAAATAGGGAAAAAAAAAATCTAATCTCATAGGAAAATATCCTAACCTCATTTGGAAAATATCCTTAATACTTATTGAGAAAATATATCTCAATCTTATTGGGAAAAGATTTATCAAGATTTCCCAATCTTATTAGGAAAAGATTTTCTATATCCTAATCAATATTAGAAAAATATGGATTCCTATTTAAGTATCCTAATTTAAAATTTCCAAATATAACAATTATATTGAAAGATATGGAAATATAAACATATTAGGAAATCATCTAATCAAATTAGAAAGCATTTTAATCATAATATTCCAAATATAACAATTATATTTAAAAATAATTAAAATGCATGATTATGCTTAACCTATGGTGGGATTTTAATCTAGATGACATACTTTATGCAACCAAACATAATTTAAAACATACATCAACATGCATAATTAAATTAAAAACACAGCAAAATTGACCGACATATTTGACATATCCTAAGAAATTGAAAAACAATTTAAATTACAATAATTTAAATCCAAGACATATCTTGGTCTTCGAATTTCCTTCCAAATTGTCTTGAGTATCCACCCGCCTTTGGGAAAAAAAATATATGCTTCTCAAACCACCAGATTGGTCAACTCAAATCTTTCTGCAATGCATAGGCGATGGTGACAGATTGAAGACCCATTGTCCAAACAATTTGAAAAACTCTATTCTCAGTTAAAGAATTGATTTTTGAGATTCAGCTGAAGACACTCAATTCCAAATTGAGATTTTAAAAAGAATTCATCAATTCAACTCAAGAATTAATCTTCAGCAGAATCAATGTCTTCACCGCCTAACATTTAAGCTAAATGAGTACACCACTTGCACTTTGTATTCATCACTTTGACTCACCTCAACAAATAAGTTGCATATGCAAATCAATCCTTCTTTCAAAGAATCTTCACCGCCTAACGAAATCACAGTCGTCCGCCATCTTGTCTCCATCTCTTTGAAGAACAGATTAAATTACAAAAATCCTTAACCCTTATGGGTTTTACAATTTGATCTAATCAAAAGGTTTAAATCTAATGCCAAACAAATATGCCTAAACAATCAATTTTGCAAACCATATATATCACATATATATAAACTTAAAATACCCACCATACACAATTTTAATTCTAAACAAAACTCAAAGAAAGCTCTTATACCAATTGAAGGGAATGAACTCTTCATTCCCCGCAGCGGAAGCGTTTGGAATCGATCTTTGTTTTATTTAGAATTAAACAAAATACAGGTTAAGCATATAATAAATTACCTTTGAAGATCAATCATCTTCTTGTGTTCCTTCTTCCACGAGATCTTCCTCGCTATGACTCGAACACGGGATCAAGGCTTGTGGGAGCTCTTTGAAAGAATGAGAGAACAATTTTCTCTGCAGAGGTGAGTGATGTGTTTTGGCCAACCCTTTGGCTAAACCTAAATGTCTTATTTATAATAAGGCTTTTAGGAATTAATTTTATTTTATAAAATACATTTTAATATCTAATATATTAAAATATGTATTTTATATTTATTTGAATCTTATTCAAATATTATAAAATTAATCTTTTATAATATACTTTAAACCAATTTGAATCTCATTCAAATAACATATGTATATAGTTTTTAATATTAATGTATCACATACATAAACTATTTCCTCTAATATTTAATGTATCAAATACAATAAATATATTTTACTCTTCTACTTTAATATATCAAATATATTAAATATTAATTTGAATATTTCAAATTTTTCTTTCAACTAAATTGATCCTTTTAGTGTTACTATGAGCTAGCAAGGGGACCTTATGGACCTACAGATTTATAAGCTTCAATGATACAAAATTAATTAATTAAACTCTTTAATTAATTAACTTTCATTCATTAACTCTAGGTCACTCCACTATAGGCCTAGAGTTGCACTCTTATGCACTGTAGGACAAGTTGTGTCCATGGATATAACCATTACATGCAAGTCGATCCTTCACGAGTTGTTCGTAATTACAGCTGGGTCAAAAGTCTGTTTTACTCCTGTAATTACATCTTACACCTTAAGTACCACTGATTCTCTAATGAACAACTTGTTTATGATCCAACCATAAACCAAGTCCCTCTCGGGCCAGTGAGAGGGTGGGGCCCCATTGTTCAAGTCCCGAAATCAGCACTTAAGGGAACTACTCATCTAGTTTCCCTATATGGGAAGAAGTGAATTCCATCTTGTGAAACTTATGTTCCCAACTCCCTATTTGGTCAAGTCCCCAAAATGGTAGGCTTATTGAATCGGCTATAAAGGCCATTCTCACCCATACAAATCAAAGGACGAGCCCTCACAGGCAGGAGTTCATAACTCACTCAGGATTAAGATCGAGTCACATATGATCATCCTGTGAAATATTAATCTTCTCAAATAACGGATTTATAAAGAGAGATTATATATTTCGTGGTCCAGTCTTATACAAACTCATTGTATAGGATACCCCCACTCACATGTCTCTACATGAATGATTTGGATCAAATCATTTGTAACAATTACAAAGTGGGCCGTATCAATAGTGTTACCAGGATAAGGCACCCAACCTTATCCATATACTATAGACCGTTTAGGTTATTACTTGAACATGATCCTCCCGTATGTCAACTACATACAGCTCAAGATTACACTAATAACCTTGGATTTTATTTATATAATGAATATTATAAATTGCAAATATTAATAATAAAATAATTATCAAATAATTATTAATTAATTACGAGGCTTTAGGGCATAAATCCCAACACTTGGGTGGTCAACCTTTAGTAAGCGGGTCCGCTATCATGGAGTTTGTCCCATTATTTTTTATGTATATATATCTGTTGCGTGCTCAATGTGTAAATTAAAATGCAATGTGAGAGCACTCAGAACATGCAAGCATACATGGTCTTGTAGCAAGTAATAAGTATTTTTTCATTCGATTTCCCACAGAGATTTATTCTTAGTTACTAGCGAAGTAAGATGTTAAATTAGAAAGGATGGTTTAAATGGGGTAGAATTTGGATTAATGTGCCTAACTAATAAAGAACGTGCGAGATATGTAAGCATAAACAAAGACAAGTAAAGAGGTTAACTTGAATGTAGAAGGAAAAAAAATGCGGAGAAAGCAATTATCTAGCAATCAAATCGCAAAACAGAAAACTAAGAAAAACGGCTAAGGCAAAAATTAAACTAAGAAAATTGCGCAGACAGCAATTTTCTAGCAATAGTACTAACAGCGTTTTAAGGGTAAAGTGTGAAAACAAGGGCTACTAACGACTCCTCTATAGGCTTTTTCATACGATTCTTCAGCAGTAGATCAACTCATCATGCATCAAATTAACTCATTCTCATGTATCTTTCGATTTCATGCATTAGATCCTTTAGTTCACTCATGTCCAAGTAAGGCTAAAGCATCTATTTATATAAGCAAGTTAATGACTTGTGCTAGGAAAACGCCTATTCCTAGGTCGTTTTCTGGTTACCATGAAAGGCTAGCATGAATGGACGACTCTGAACTCTTACTCCTTCTAGAGGTTAGGAGTTATTTAGACAAAATGGATGGCCAATCGAAATTGTCCGTGGGATGAAGCACACATACATTCAATGCATTTGAAGCTATCCTACATGCTGAATTCACGTATTCCTACCTACAGATTCATCATTAGAAGACCCTTATGTGGTTTTAGTTACTCATGGATGAAGATGGAATGGGAAGACTTGATCGATTAAACATGCTTAATAGAATTTCAATGACAGCAAAAGAAGACAGAGAGCAGT
Organism: Herpetospermum pedunculosum; assembly: GCA_028017165.1. NCBI lineage: Eukaryota > Viridiplantae > Streptophyta > Magnoliopsida > Cucurbitales > Cucurbitaceae > Herpetospermum > Herpetospermum pedunculosum. The sequence continues at coordinate 67,834,958 of CM051523.1, read as the reverse complement.
AAAGAGAGTTGCGAAGTATGCGAATAACTTCTCTATTGCGTAAGATTCAGAGCTTAAAATGTAGTGCTTGAAAAACAACAAAGACTAAACAACCGAAGACGAATTGAAACAATGTAGCAAACTAAAGCAAATGGCAACAAATAGGAGTGAAAAGGAAAGACAGAAAGTAGCAGAAAGCAGGTAAATCGTGCGCGTGAACCCTCGTCGCAAGCGCCTCGGATGAAGGGAGAAGGGAGCTTTGTTTGGGGATGAATCTAATTAGAAAAGAAGAAGGATCTTCTCTTCTTCCTCTCAGATTATCGATGCCAACAGCTGATTCCTTCACGCCAACAAACGGAAGAGAGAAAAGAGCAGAAAATGCGTTGAGATGGGAGTTCTACGCTTTCGAGTGTGTTGTTCTCCTTCCCCCTTGACCTCCTTTTATAGTGTTTTGCAGGTACGATTCGGCCAAGGAGAACCATCCATTCTGAACGACGACCTTTCACGTGGCAGCATGAGAGAAATTGGACGGCTGAAAGATCGCTACAAAACAGAAAACGGTTAGAACAACTTAACATTTTCACTTAAAACATTGCGGAGACAGCAATGTTTCCGCAATGTTCCTGCAATACAGAAAAATCAACTTTTTAGCTTTGTTTTTTATTCTTTTTCCTTTCTTTTACACATAAGTCCTGATTTAGCTTCATTCTATAAATTTATATATATAAGCACATGTTTAGACTAAATTCTATCAAAAACGCTTAAGAGATTACACCATTCTATAGCAAATAAGTCCCTAAAATATGCACTTTTGGAGACGTAACACACCCCCAAACTTAACTTATTGCTCGTCCTCGAGCAATATAAGGGCTTACTTGGGCTGCTATCACTCTATCTAACTACTTGCTGACTTCCCTAAGTTCACTATCTAAGGCATGGCTGTCCTGTGACACCCTTCTAAGTTAAAACTAACTTCTCTTTTTGCTTATTCTGATTTCTCTTGCCTTGCAAAACCTACTGTCTTTATAAACTTCCTACAACTGATCTATCTGCCTTATGTCCTTAGGTTCATTGTGCAGCTATCCTTAAGTTTTCAAATTCTCCCTTGCTTTACCCCAAACTTACTACATGCTTCTAACGATTTTTCCTTTTTAAGCAACCTAGGATTTCTTAGAGTCATGCCAGTCTTAGTACACACAAGTAACAGTAGTACATTTCATAGAACAACCTAAACCCTAGCATCACTACATTGGATATACATTCATCTCTCTTAACAAACCTACAAGCTACAACCCTGTGCTTAGCTAATTGAGGATCAGAGTTCATTCACACAGGACACCTAAGCACATAAGCTATACTCATAGGCACACATTCTTCTTCCTTGGTTTTCCTTTCTCTTTTCTTTAGTCGAGTCCCTCTTTTGGTTTGCCTTTTGATGCAGTGCCACTTGTGGGTTACACAAATGGCCCTGATTACTCAGCACTCTCAAGAGAGACACTACTCTTTATTCTTTTGCTTTTCATTTTTTTTTCTTTTCATCATTTTTTTCAAAGAAGAAGAATGCTTATGTTTTAAGAGGGAGAGAGGAATGTTCCTAGGCCTAGGGCTGTCTCCCCCAAACTTAAACTTCTCATTGTCCCCAATGAGAGTCTGAGGTGACACACCCCCAAACTTGTCCTAGAAGCATCTAGTCTAAGGCAAAACAAGTAAAATTTAAAACTCCTAGGCATAGAATGACCTTCCTAAAACAGATAGCACAGAAGCAAAACACTTGTAACAACAATATGTTAAGGGCTTATAGAGGTACATGCTGAGCAAGAAAGGAAACTACTTTAAACTCTCAAAGGTGTACTAAGACACTCATCTAGCATGCGTAGCAGATAGATCACATAATGAAGTCAGTACAGCAGCAAAATATCGAGATATAAACAGAAACAACCCATCCAACAGTCATCCAATAGCATGCGAAAACTAACAAAAAATTGCGGACTCCGCAAAGAATCCGCAATAACCCTACAGAGCATTTTTAGCATTGATCAGGTTCCTAGCATGCTATTTCCAGTCATCAAAAACTATCCTAAACAGTAAAACTAACTAGACTAACTACTCAGATACCATCAAATAAAAGCAAACTATCCTAAACAAACAAAAGAACAATTAAAACAGACCAAGCATTTGATTAATAACAGAAATGACAAGTCACAGAAAAACAGGTTTTTTTTTTTTATTTTCAAGAGGGATCAGAAAACTCCCTCGAATGCCGTTCAGATTGGCATTCAAACATCTTCATCCTCATCTCTCCTTTCTCTAGGAGGCGCCCATGGCTTCAACAGGTCAGTCGGGAATGCAGGGAATATGCACCCCAGCTGGTCAGCCACATCCTTGTCCCTTGCCTGTGCATACTCCGCCCACTGAGCCATCTTGTGCTGCAGGTCCATCAAGCAGGCCATGGATAGTGATTGGGCAGCAGCCAAGCTGTTCATCTCAAATTCCATGTTGCCCCTCCTACGCATCCTCAAAAGGGTGGGCAGCTCCAGATGGCCCGTGTAAGCCAACTGCTTCTCAATCTTCTCCATTGGCACTCCTGCACGAAGGCACAATTTAGTTATGGTATTTGGAAAAAATAGCTGACCCTTACCTTTCTTTGAACAGTCAGCAATGGAGGCGGCAATGACTTCACCAACGTCAATGGTGAGACCCCGCATGATGGCATACAGCAGCAATGATCGCCCCTGGTTGATAGTCGTCTCGTGGGTCACAGGGGAGATACGTCTGCGCACAAAAGAGAACCAGACGGCCGCCTTGTCCCTCAGGGTTGCACTCATCAGGGTGTGCTTCCCGTTCCTTGAAATCGCCCAAGATGCTTCTGGTTTGCTTATCGTGTGCAAGGCCTCTTCTAAGACTGCCTCAGAAGGCAGGTCAACCATCTAGGCGTAATCAGAATGAGGATACCCCTTAAGGGCATAGGCCTCATTGATGGCATTGGCGGAGAAGTCGACCTCTACCCCCCTCACCGTGGACAGACATGCTTCAGGGTGCGTGAGGTTGGCGTAGAAGTCATACACCATGTCTGGGTAGGCTGGAATTGGGGGTCTGCACAGCTCCTCCCAGCCATGGGTGATGATTCTTGCGCGCAAGAATTGCGGCAGGTCCGTCAACGCATCAAGGAATCCTCGCTCGTGGAGGAGTTCCTTCTTCCTTAATTCGAGACCCTTGGCCTCCGCTTCTTGTGAGACATACCTCACGGCTGGAGGTTCGTCCTCGGGGTACATCTTCTTTTTCCCCTTCTCTTTTGCCTTGGCCGACTCAGCAGCCTCAACTTTCAGTTTCTTTAAAGAAGGTTCACTCCCCACCTTCTTCTTCTTGGCTCGCTTGGAGGCCTTCGGCCGCTTGGCTTTCACGATCACCGGGACCCTCTTCTTGAGGCGCGCCTTGGTGGTGATCTGCTGGAGGCAATCCCCCAACGTTTCGTCCATGGAGTCCTTGCTTCCCCCCTCCACAGGGCTGTCAAGACTGACTTCCCTTAAGGGGGAGAAGACCTCCTCGTCCTCCGCCGGCTTGTTGTCCGAAATCGCAAGTGTACGAATCGTTCCAAGTAATATAGTAGTGTAAGTACTGATTATCGTTCTCCACAGGGAATGAAAGTTACTAATTACCAAATTCTTTAGCTTCAATGTTATCTGAGCAATCGATCAGTCAAGGATAAATGAACTATTAAAAAGCTTTGAACTGAAGTAATTAAAATACTAAAACTAACAACCGTTATGATAAATGTAGATGATGGAGGTTCTAGAGCAAAGATTTCATCGTTGTCTCATCCTATACCTTATTAATTTCTAGTTATAAACGCTTGATCCTATGATTGTTGACAAGTTCTACTCGGAAGACTTGTTACTCTCTCTCGAGTAATAACAATATTCATTAAAATGACAATTGCCTATATCTCTATGACAATCAGAACAATTCAATTATTAAGATTGTAGAACTAATTATGCCACAAAACCTACAAGGATATGTCTATCTCTCATATAAGTTAGGGAAAACAATTAAGGTTCGTCAACGAGAATTGTCTATCGACTTCAACGCATTGATAAAATCTCACACTAAGATTGGCCAAATCCTAACATGTACTTAGTAAGCATATAAGAATTTTCACAATCTAACAAGGAATCAAGCTCTTAACTATTAATCAATTAGAAACAGAATTCAACAACGACTACATCAATACTCTAGATAAGAGAGTTAGTTCATAATGAAAAACTCAACAACAATCTCAAAATTCAGCAAGTTCATAACAAGTAAGAAAAGAGAGGATGAAAAGAGGAAAAGAAATAAATCCCGGCGATTCCACGAGTTTCCTAGCGTTGCTCTCGCTCCGTTTGGGTGCTCGGATCTTCAAAGTCCATGCTTAACCGTTTCTCTATGTCTATCCTCAAATCTCCCTCCGATCTCGGGTTTAAAATCTAATAAACTGCTTTTATACTTAGGGCAAAGGTCGTCGCAGCGCCTAGGCGCTCAGTTACAGCGCCTAGGCGCTAGGAGGAATCACCGCTTCAGACTTCGTAGCGCCTAGGCGCTAGGAGGAATCACCGCTTCAGACTTCGTAGCGCCTAGGCGCTGAAAGGCAGCGCCTAGGCGCTATAGCTTCTGCATTCTTTATCTGATTAGCGCCTAGGCGCTACACCTTCTGTCCAATTACTTTCATCAGCGCCTAGGCGCTACAGCTTCTGTCAATTTCTTTTCATTAGCGCCTAGGCGCTCAAAGGCAGCGCCTAGGCGCTAGGCCATTTCCATCAATTTCCTGCTGCTTTGCCTCCTTTTCACTCTTATTTCCGATCTTCATCCAACTTCCTTCTTTCTTCACCTACACGCAAAATAAGCAACAATTAGATAGAAACAAGAGATAAAACGTCTTCTTACTCAATTAAAACTCTAAAAACACCTTGCTTTAATAAGTTTAAATATCACTTAACAAACTACCCCCAACTTATCATTTTGCTCGCCCTCGAGCAAAGAGCAAGATGATTCTAAGGAAAGACAGCTACATTCAAATGACTCAAATCTCACGCAACGATTAACGACCTAAATGCACTCGGAAGTAAGTGAAAAAATTCAGTACAATCGACCAGTGAGACTTCTAGATTCCTTACAATTCCAAGTGTTCTTTTCAAATTTCTTAATATCTAAGAATACTGGTAAGCTAAGTACACATCAATTACTTTGGTTATACAAACAGTCAAGAGAATAAGCATTCATCGAGTACAAATTTAATTAAAAACTCAAGTATCTCATCAAGCTATCAAAATTGAATGCACAAGGTCTACTACCCTCACAGGAATTCACTCATAACGCTCAACTGTTTAAGGCATATTTCAATGACTCTCACACCAATACATACAAAACTTTTGTCATAAACTTGCTCATATATCACATCCAAGCCATCGATGAACATAATGAATGCACAAAAATTAAGGGTCTTATTTTGGATGTAATTTGGCTTAGGAACGGGTGGATGGAAAGGGAAATTTTAAGCTCTTTTATTGAAAGAATTTCACACGACTTATCCACATGAAGTTGTCACTTCTACTTTCAAGGAATTTAAACTCAAGCACGATTATTTTTTTAGCTTTGTTGAAGCATTGACTTCCCTTCACATAATGAACTCTTCCTCTTTCTACATACTCTTCCTCTTTTTTTTTTTTTTTTTTTTTTTTTTTTTTTTTTTTTTTTTTTTTTTTTGAACATTCATAATTTTTGTGTGAAAATCACGCTTCCATTTAGGAATCCCTTACTTGCACATGTTGCAACTTTCCCAACAAATTAAAAACTTCATGTGGTAAGCATATGTAATCTTTCAAACTAGGATTCACAGAAAAGGATTACAACAAATGACATTTTTGGCTTTTAGTGCGGTAATCTTCCAATGAAAAAGGTCTAAGGCTCAATATTTGGCTTAACTAAGGACTCAATGTTGAGGTAGGCTATTTTAGAAAGCTAAACATTGGCTTCACCTAAATTACCCTTAAAATTTAAGCATTCAAAACTATTCAGAGGCTACAGACATGCATAACAATGCAAGTTCTACAAAAAATCTAAATATGCATGGCATTCACACACTTTAAGAATTGAAAGCACCATGTAATGAATGTGCTTAAAGGCTCAAAATCTCACAGGAAAACAGGTTGTTCTGGCAATAGATCTTGCTTATTCGTCATTCAATAACTCAATAGACACTATCATATATATATATATATTTTCTTCTTTCAAAGTAAAAACATGAATCATGATCTTCTCTCTTATGCAATATAACCCAACAACCAATGTGTCCCTAACTTACATAGTCTTCCAAAATATCTCGAAAAATTGAAGAGACACTCTTCTTAGAATGTAGAAATCATATAGAATGCCACACCTATCCTCAAAAACATGCTCAACAGAATTTATTCCCACCCCCAACTTAAAATTCAACATTGTCCTCAATGCGAAACTACTAAAGCATATATATCTGACAAATAAAAGAGAAGGTGAATAATACTGCCCTGATTAAAGAAGAGAAGCAACATATTCATCAGAGTTTGGAATGGGGAATATGATGATCAAACTCCTACAAAATAAAAAAATCAACAGAAACATAAGGACAACGATACACAACAAAAGATAGAAAATACAAAGACTAAAAGAAATCAAATAACGTAAACTTGGGTTGCCTCCCAAAAAGCGCTTTATTTAACGTCTCAGCTAGACGCAATAAACGTTTAAGCATTAAGGTGGTCGAAAGACATTTAATATATCACGAGCTCGCTTTCTTGCACCCTTTTTGTAGACCAACATTAATGTTTCAGTTTGAGATTTAGAGTCTACTATGGCTTTAAAAAGTTCTTTTTCATTTTGGACTCTAATGGTCAACTCTCCTTTATCCACATCAATTAAAACTCTCCCAGTTGCCAGGAATGGCCTTCCAAGAATAACTGGTAGTGCATTGTCTTCCTTCACATCTATCACATAGAAGTCAATTGGGATGAAGAATTTTCCCACTTTAATTAGAGCATTTTCTACAACTCCATATGGACAAACTATGGATCTATCAGCTAATTGGAGTTTCACAGTAGTGGGCTTTATCTCCCCAATTTTTAATTTCTTGCACAGTGACATAGGGAGTAAATTAATGCTAGCACCTAGATCGCATAAAGCTCTAAAAGAGTGACTACCAAAACTACAAGGAATAGAAAAACTCCCTGGATCATTCAATTTATGTGGTAGTTTCTTCTTAAGTCTAGCACTGCATGCCTCAGCGAGATGCACTGTCTCAACCTTTTTATTTTTATTCTTCTTAGAGAGCCATTCCTTCATGAACCTGACGTAGTTAGGCATCTGCTTTAGAGCATTTGAAAAAGGAAGATTAATGTTATGTTTCATGAAAATATCCATAAGTTTAACAAACTCAGAGTTTAAATTTTTCTTTTTTTTTTTCTTGAGTTGAGGATTAGCTGAAGGAATAGAAGAAGTAGATAAAGTAGAAGTAATAGGCTTTTCGGCCTCAAGTAAATGTGATACTATTTCTACTTCTTTTTCAATGATTGATGTTGGCTCCTCAATCTTTTCTTGATCATGCTCTTGACTTTTATCCATGCGATGCACCCTGATGACCTTACAATGCTCAATTTGAGTGTGATCATTACCCGCATGAGCCTTTCCCTTTTTTAGTACATTAAAATCAACAGCTAGTTGTCCAACTGAATTAATTTCGGTTGTGCTTGGTAAATTTCCTGGAAGCCTATCCACCATCATATTGGCTAGCTGACTAACTTGTACTTCTAAATTCTTAATTGCTGCACCTTGATTTTGGAAGTTGGTCTTTGTGTCAGCCATGAACTGACTCGTAGTGTTCGCCATCTTAATCATTGCCTCCTCAAGGCTAGTTTTCTTGTCAGGTTGTTGAAATCCTGGAGGAGGTGGATTTTGTGTATGATTCTGCTTCCATGCGAAGTTAGGATGATTTCGCCACCCTGGATTAAATGTATTGGAGTAGGGGTTGTTTGCTTGATGATGGTAATTTCCCACAAATTGAACTTGCTCACTTTGACCTTGCATAAATGGATTACCCATTTGACAATCTTCACTCTTGTGGCTTCCATGACAATATTCACAAAAGATAGGTGGGGTTTGAATCGAATTTACCGCAAGTTGCCTTGATTGAAGTTGCTTAGTAAGTGAGGCAACTTGTGCGGTCAATGCGGTGATGGCATCCACTTCATTAACTCCCATCGGCTGTTTCTGAGTCATTCTCCCACTTGGGCATTCATAATGATTTACCGTCATCTCTTCCAACAATTCAAAAGCAGTATTCTCTGTTTTCTTCATGAAAGATCCCCCAGCTGCTGCATCGATTGTGGTTCTAGTACCACCATCTAACCCATTGTAAAAGTTATGCACTTGCATCCATCGAGGAAACCCATGATGAGGACACTTTCTTAAAAGTTCCTTAAATCTTTCCCATGCATCATAAAGAGATTCTCCATCTTCTTGAAGAAAATTTTCAATCTCACTCCGGATCTTTGCTGTCTTTGCTGGTGGGAAGAACTTGGCGAGAAACTTTTGGGCAAGATCATTCCAAGTCTCTATTGAACCTGCTAGCAATGAGCTCAACCATTGTTTAGCTTGCCCCCTAAGAGTAAAGGGAAACAACCTAAGTCTAATGGCATCATCTGACACTCCATTCATCTTAAATGTATCGCAGAGTTCCAGGAAATCTGAAATATGAGAGTTTGGATCCTCATTCCTCAACCCACTGTAGTTCACTGAGGTTTGGATCATTTGAATTGTGGCAGGTTTAATCTCAAAGTTATTCGCCTGAATTGCGGGTCTTTGGATTGCAGAATGTAACCCCGTTACATTTGGTAATACATAATCCCTCAAAGTCCTGGTTTCGACCTCTTGGTTGTCCGCCATTTTCAACTTCTCTTGTGCAACACGCTCTCTCTTTTCTTTTCTGTTCTTTCAACAGGTACGTTCGATTTCGAGATTAATTGGAAGTAGGCTGCTACTTCCAAATTTTCGCATGCACTCTCTCTAACTCCTGCGACCAAAAACAAAAGAACAAAATTAATAAAAGTAAAACAAAACTCAGATTAAGACTAACGCTCTTGATTTTGATATTAGTAAAATAAAACAATCATTCCCCAGCAACGGCGCCAAAAACTTGTTGTCCGAAATCGCAAGTGTACGAATCGTTCCAAGTAATATAGTAGTGTAAGTACTGATTATCGTTCTCCACAGGGAATGAAAGTTACTAATTACCAAATTCTTTAGCTTCAATGTTATCTGAGCAATCGATCAGTCAAGGATAAATGAACTATTAAAAAGCTTTGAACTGAAGTAATTAAAATACTAAAACTAACAACCGTTATGATAAATGTAGATGATGGAGGTTCTAGAGCAAAGATTTCATCGTTGTCTCATCCTATTCCTTATTAATTTCTAGTTATAAACGCTTGATCCTATGATTGTTGACAAGTTCTACTCGGAAAACTTGTTACTCTCTCTCGAGTAATAACAATATTCATTAAAATGACAATTGCCTATATCTCTATGACAATCAGAACAATTCAATTATTAAGATTGTAGAACTAATTATGCCACAAAACCTACAAGGATATGTCTATCTCTCATATAAGTTAGGGAAAACAATTAAGGTTCGTCAACGAGAATTGTCTATCGACTTCAACGCATTGATAAAATCTCACACTAAGATTGGCCAAATCCTAACATGTACTTAGTAAGCATATAAGAATTTTCACAATCTAACAAGGAATCAAGCTCTTAACTATTAATCAATAAGAAACAGAATTCAACAACGACTACATCAATACTCTAGATAAGAGAGTTAGTTCATAATGAAAAACTCAACAACAATCTCAAAATTCAGCAAGTTCATAACAAGTAAGAAAAGAGAGGATGAAAAGAGGAAAAGAAATAAATCCCGGCGATTCCACGAGTTTCCTAGCGTTGCTCTCGCTCCGTTTGGGTGCTCGGATCTTCAAAGTCCATGCTCAACCGTTTCTCTATGTCTATCCTCAAATCTCCCTCCGATCTCGGGTTTAAAATCTAATAAACTGCTTTTATACTTAGGGCAAAGGTCGTCGCAGCGCCTAGGCGCTAGGAGGAATCACCGCTTCAGACTTCGTAGCGCCTAGGCGCTGAAAGGCAGCGCCTAGGCGCTATAGCTTCTGCATTCTTCATCTAATCAGCGCCTAGGCGCCGAAAGGCAGCGCCTAGGCGCTACACCTTCTGTCCAATTACTTTCATCAGCGCCTAGGCGCTACAGCTTCTGTCAATTTCTTTTCATTAGCGCCTAGGCGCTCAAAGGCAGCGCCTAGGCGCTAGGCCATTTCCATCAATTTCCTGCGGCTTTGCCTCCTTTTCACTCTTATTTCCGATCTTCATCCAACTTCCTTCTTTCTTCACCTACACGCAAAATAAGCAACAATTAGATAGAAACAAGAGATAAAACGTCTTCTTACTCAATTAAAACTCTAAAAACACCTTGCTTTAATAAGTCTAAATATCACTTAACACGGCTCTTCACTTGGCACCGAGTCTTGGTGCTCTTCAGGTGGAGCTTCAGGCTCCGGCGTTTGTGGAGAAGGCTCAGGGCTCTGTCTGGCCGTCTCGTATGATGGGCGGCCACTCCCACGACTCTCCTCGTTGGGAGTCTTTTCTTTGATCGGTGCATCCTCCACCGCAACCTTCCACTTTCGTTTCTTGGGTGTACCGACTGGTTCAGAAGGACCAGCAGGTATCTCAGTCACCACCTTCCACTTCTTTCGTCGCACTGGTAGCTTCGGAGGCCGTGAGGGCTGCGCAGCATCGGCGTCTGCTAAGGAAAGCAGCGCCTCTCTCGCAGCTTCTTCTGCGTCAGGCGACTTCTTCTTTGGTGTGGATCGATCTGCTCGGGTGGATACCATTGTCGTTCTTTGAGGATCTGAAGGTAGGAGATGTAGAGGAAGAAAAAGGCTGAATTTGGAGGTCCAACGGATTAACAAAAACGTAGAGGGCACGGATCATCTGACGGCTATTTGTACTCGAGTGTATTCCAACGGCTCTATTCTGTTGCGGACTCAGCAACTTCTTCGCAATAAATTCGCATAGCCGTTGAGATATTTCTTGATTTAAGTTGCAAGATTCAGCAACCAAATCTTTGATTTAGCCCGATCTTTTTCGTGGATCTTCTCCCCTTGATTCATCTCCTTGATCTCCTCTTAAAGATCTCCTATTAAAATCCGCATAATTAAAACAAAAATCCAGAATTAAAATCAAAAAATAAACACACAACAACAACCGAAAATACGAAAGAAAAAAAACTAAGGCATAACCTTCTGATGGATGAGCACAGTGGTCACTCATCCCCTCTCGATTCGATTCTCAAACTTCAGATAAGAAGGCCGAGAGTGTCTTCACATCTCCTTCCTCGTAGTAATGCTTCAATCGTGCACCATTGACCATAAACGGCTGCCCGTGGTTGAGGTTGCGAATCTCAATAGCACCATGAACAAACACGTTAGTTATCACAAAAGGACCTGACCATCTGGACTTAAGTTTGCCTGAAAATAACCTTAACCGTGAGTTGAATAACAAGACATGCTGGCCTTTTTTAAAGTCCTTGATCCTAAGTCTACTATCATGTCAAATCTTAGTTTTTTCCTTATACATTTTAGCATTCTCATAGGACATATGTCTTAGCTCATCTAACTCATGTAATTGCAGAGACCGCAAAGTTCCAGCATCGGTCACGCAATAATTCAGCTCTTTTAAGGCCCAAAAGGCTTTGATTTCCAATTCGAAGGGAAGATGACATGCTTTTCCATATACTAGCCTATAAGGAGACATACCTAAGGGTGTTTTATATGCAGTCCTATATGCCCAAAGTGCATCGTCAATTCATGCTAAACGACTATGATTGTTGGTACATAATAAATATTTCATTCCCAAAATAAACTACTCCTAACATACGAAATCTAAGCAAAGCATGATAAAATCCTAATTTAAGAGTTTAGGGATCAGAAATCTCCCTTGTCAATCTGCCTCATATGGATGTTCTTCAATGTTTCGAGGCACCACTTCTGCTCCTTTAAGATACTTAAGTCTTGATTTACGGGATCAGACATTCTGCCACACCTTGAATTTGTTGATTCTTTCAAAGAGACTGCATGTTATAATATCCCAAGGTTTGTACTTTATGTGCGTTGGTTTTGTTTCTACAACATTTGCTACAACATAGCTTTGATGCGATGGGACTTCTTTTTCTGGCACATCTCTTTCTATCTCCTTCAGCTGGAGCATTTGTGGTGGTGGTGGCTCAGCTCTTTCATTGGTGGAGAAGCTTGTTGCAACCTCAAACATTTCAAATTCTTGTACCTCAAGCAGCGCATTAGTCTCTTTGGCCTCATCCAGCACAATTTCATTTTTCTCAACTTTCACCAACTCCACCATTTCATATGGAGATTCCATTGGATCACTCTTCTCAGATTCGAAGGTAACAAAGAAGTCATCATCATAAAAATCAAACATCTGAGGGCATGGTGGTGGTGATTTTTCTATAGCAAGTAGATCTTGTAAGTTATTTGTGAGCTGGGCTAATTGCTCATCAATTCTCCTCATGGATGCATCATTCCTTTCCATGAATTCTATCCATAGCGCCTCCAAAGTGGGTGATAATTCTTCATGTGGAGTTGGGGCATAATGTTGATAGTCTTCATGTTGGGGGAACTCTTCATAATGAGCAATTTTCACATGCTCTTCCCAAGGATTATTTGAGAGTTGCACTGATCATGTTCACACATGTACGAATAATGGTTGTCATAGCTTTGTTGATATTGCCTCTCTTGATAATTCAATGTTGGGAAATTCTCCAAGTTATGATTATCCCCACAATAAGCACATGGCTGATAAAATTTTCCAAACTGTTGTGGGCAAACTCTTCCTCCAATTAAGTTCTGCAGCGTATTCATTTACTTTGTCGTACACATACGTTTTCCACCTGCAAAGTTTCTCTCTATGCGAGTTGAGGTTTGGAAACTCATTCATAAACTAGCTTGATAGTACCTGTAAAGGAAATGAAAGAAGATTAGCTCCAATAGATATTAAGTTTTTTTTTTCTAAAATAACAAACTTCGTGTTTACTAAACAAAATCCCCGGCAGCGGCGCCAAAAACTTGTTGTGTGCTCAATGTGTAAATTAAAATGCAATGTGAGAGCACTCAGAACATGCAAGCATACATGGTCTTGTAGCAAGTAATAAGTATTTTTTCATTCGATTTCCCACAGAGATTTATTCTTAGTTACTAGCGAAGTAAGATGTTAAATTAGAAAGGATGGTTTAAATGGGGTAGAATTTGGATTAATGTGCCTAACTAATAAATAACGTGCGAGATATGTAAGCATAAACAAAGACAAGTAAAGAGGTTAACTTGAATGTAGAAGGAAAAGAATTGCGGAGAAAGCAATTATCTAGCAATCAAATCGCAAAACAGAAAACTAAGAAAAACGGCTAAGGCAAAAATTAAACTAAGAAAATTGCGCAGACAGCAATTTTCTAGCAATAGTACTAACAGTGTTTTAAGGGTAAAGTGTGGAAACAAGGGCTACTAACGACTCCTCTATAGGCTTTTTCATATGATTCTTCAGCAGTAGATCAACTCATCATGCATCAAATTAACTCATTCTCATGTATCTTTCGATTTCATGCATTAGATCCTTTAGTTCACTCATGTCCAAGTAAGGCTAAAGCATCTATTTATATAAGCAAGTTAATGACTTGTGCTAGGAAAACGCCTATTCCTAGGTCGTTTTCTGGTTACCATGAAAGGCTAGCATGAATGGACGACTCTGAACTCTTACTCCTTCCAGAGGTTAGGAGTTCTTTAGACAAAATGGATGGCCAATCGAAATTGTCCGTGGGATGAAGCACACATACATTCAATGCATTTGAAGCTATCATACATGCTGAATTCACATATTCCTACCTACAGATTCATCATTAGAAGACCCTTATGTGGTTTTAGTTACTCATGGATGAAGATGGAATGGGAAGACTTGATCGATTAAACATGCTTAATAGAATTTCAATGACAGCAAAAGAAGACAGAGAGCAGTAAAGAGAGTTGCGAAGTATGCGAATAACTTCTCTATTGCGTAAGATTCAGAGCTTAAAATGTAGTGCTTGAAAAACAACAAAGACTAAACAACCGAAGACGAATTGAAACAATGTAGCAAACTAAAGCAAATGGCAACAAATAGAAGTGAAAAGGAAAGACAGAAAGTAGCAGAAAGCAGGTAAATCGTGCGCGTGAACCCTCGTCGCAAGCGCCTCGGATGAAGGGAGAAGAGAGCTTTGTTTGGGGATGAATCTAATCAGAAAAGAAGAAGGATCTTCTCTTCTTCCTCTCAGATTATCGATGCCAACAGCTGATTCCTTCACGCCAACAAACTGAAGAGAGAAAAGAGCAGAAAATGCGTTGAGATGGGAGTTCTACGCTTTCGAGTGTGTTGTTCTCCTTCCCCCTTGACCTCCTTTTATAGTGTTTTGCAGGTACGATTCGGCCAAGGAGAACCATCCATTCTGAACGACGACCTTTCACGTGGCAGCATGAGAGAAATTGGACGGCTGAAAGATCGCTACAAAACAGAAAACGGTTAGAACAACTTAACATTTTCACTTAAAACATTGCGGAGACAACAATGTTTCCGCAATGTTCCTGCAATACAGAAAATTCAACTCTTTAGCTTTGTTTTCGATTCTTTTTCCTTTCTTTTACACATAAGTCCTGATTTAGCTTCATTCTATAAATTTATATATATAAGCACATGTTTAGACTAAATTCTATCAAAAACGCTTAAGAGATTACACCATTCTATAGCAAATAAGTCCCTAAAATATGCACTTTTGGAGACGTAACAATATCCATTATGCACTCTTTCTTTTACAACTAGGAATTTAATGTCTATATGTTTAGACTTAGATGAACTCATATTGTTATTGGAATATAACATCGTTGAGTTATTGTCACAATAGATGTTAAGTGGTCTTTCAACACCTTGAAGAATTTGCAGTCCAATGACAAAGTTTTGTAGCCATAATCCATTATTGGATGTCTGATAACAAGCTATGAATTTTGCTGCCATAGTGGAAGAAGCTAAAGTGTTTGTTTGGCACTTCTCCAAGATATAGTTCCACCAGCTAATAAATAAACATAGCCTGAAGTGAATTTTCTACTATCTTGACATCCAGCAAAATCAGAGTCGGTATAACTAATGATCTCTAACTAATCTGACCTCTTATATGTCAATATGTAATCTTTTGTTCTTTGCAAATACCCCATAACTCGTTTGACTGCTCTCCAATGATTCATATCAGGGTTACACAAGTATTTACCTAACATCTCAATAATGTACGCAATATATGGACGCATACATACCTGAGCATACATTAGACTCTCTACTGCTGAAGAGTAAGGAATCTTCTGCATTTCCTTAGTTTCAAGGTTGTTTTTCGGGCCTTGGTTAAGACTAAACTTGTCTCCTTTAGCCACAAGGGTGTCAATTGGTTTGCAATCTTGCATTTTATACCTTTTAGGCACTTTATCTATATAGTTCCTTTGAGATAATCCAAGAATTTCTTGAGTACAGTCTCGATGTATTTGTATTCTTAAGACAAAGGATGCATCACCAAGATCTTTCATTTCAAAATTCTTCGATAGAAATCTCTTAGTGTCGTGCAACATATCTATATTATTTGTGGCAAGTAGTATGTCATCAACATACAAAACCAAAAAAATATACTTACTCCCACTGAACTTATGATACACACAATCATCAACTACATTAATCTCAAAACCAAATAAGATAATTACTTGAGAAAATTTGTAGTATCTTTGACGAGAAGCCTGTTTGATCCCATAAATAGATTTAGTCAATTTGCAAACCGTATTCTTTAGGTCTCCCGACACAATTTTCTAGTTGCACCATGTAAATTGTTTCATCAATGTCACCATTAAGAAACGATGTCTTGACATAGGTGGGAGGATTTTTGAATATCCTTTAATTCACAGGCTGTCGAAGCCTGACCAAAATGAATTTATAAGCCAATTGACCTTTAGCTTTGCAGCTAGCGGCAATAGGGTCGAACCACAGAGAAGGACTGACAGATTGAAATTAATGTTCGAGATGCAAATTAATTGATTCATTGGTTTTTGTAACAAAAAGGGGGATTTGATCATGCAAGGAAAGAAATTCGCTAACGGAGAAATAAAGAAGTATGAGATTAAAAAAGGTGTTTGATTCGGGGGATTTCGGGATTTCGCTAGGCATTTTAACACTTATCATTTAATTCAAGAGTAAGGCTAATAATTTGACATGCACGTGGTCGGTTACCCAGGAACCCTAAAGTAACCGGCTCCATGTTAATTAACTAGAATTAACAATCCTAATTAAACATTATTCGCAATCTTGTTAGGGTGATCAGCCCCAATTCGACTCCGAACAGTCACTAGCTAACCGCGACGAACATTCGATTATGCATTCCAATTGCTAATTGGCTACCCAGCAACCCTAAAGTACCCAACAATCAGCATGCATAAAACGATACTCCGATTTATTTTATTGTCATGTGTTACTATGGCGACAAGGAGAGGCAAGGCATCGCTAGTCTATAACATTAACGCATGCTAGAAAACCCGATTGTCCGTCGTTGAAATCTAACATACGCATGGGTTTAACCAAGAACAACAAATGCAATCAAGAATTAAAGCCTAATCAGAACCAACATGCATAGATTATCAAAATATCAAAAAGCCTAACGAAAATCCCTAATCATCCCGAATCTAACACGAGTACCTTAGCCGACCATGGGGAGAGTTTTCAAAATCGCTCCCACGGAAGCCTTGGCCATAATCCCAAGCTTCATCACAAGTAAAAGCTCCAAAAACTTGCCAACAATGGCGGAGCAAAAGGAAAAATAGAGAGAAAGCCGAGAGGAAGAAGAAGATAATGAAAAAGTTGCTGCAAAAATCGTCATTACAGCTCTTAAATCCGTCAGAGCGTCGAGACGCTGGGACAGCGTCGCGACGCTGCGACCTAAATAATCAGCGCGCGCCTCGCGAAGGCGTCGAGACGCAGGGCGAGCGTTTCGACGCTGCCCCGATGATTTCCAGCGCGCGCCCCCCTCGGAGCGTCTCGACACCACGACAAGGTCTCGACGCCAGGCATCGTTGAGCAAGCGTCTCGACGCTGTCTGCTCGACGCTTGCTCTCGGGTTTGGGGCTGGAAAATTTCCTCTTCTTGGCAATTTTTCCCGGTTCTTCTTGGTTGAGCTTCCCCTTTTCTCGAAGCACTCCCGGGGCACTAAAACGTCTTTCTTAGCCTCAAAACGCACTCAATGGATGCCAGGAGCTCTTCGCCGCAAATATCCAATAAACGAGACATATTAACCAATCAATTACGGCCTTTAGCTAGAATTAAGGAGTGATAATTAGCTCCAAAATGGAGTTATCAGACATCCATTTGATAAAGCTCAAGATTAAAATGTGCAACTAGTGTCATGATTGTCCTAAAAGAGTCTTTCGTTGAGACCGGAGAGAAATTCTCTTTATAATCAATCATTTCCTTTTAAGTAGAGCCTTTAGCTACAAGACGAACCTTATACCTCTCAACATTACCGTTTGCATCTCTTTTAGTCTTAAATGTCCATTTTCAACCAATGGTTTTGCACCAGTTGGTAATGAGCCAAGGTCCCACACAATATTGTCTTGCATAGACTTATACTCTTCATTCATAGCTTCAATCCACTTTTGAGAATTGGAACCTTTTGTGGCCTGATAAACGTTCATAGGATCATCTTCCATCATTCCAATATTTTCCCACACAAATTGCACTTCTTCTTTTTCTAGTCGATCGTCTTAAAGGCACAAATTCTTGAGGAGGGTTTTGAGTTTATTCTTCTGGAATAATGGTATCAACATGAATAGGAGAGTGTTCACCATTATCTATTGGTAAATTTTGATATACTTTTTGATCAATGACATGCATAGAAACTTGTACACTGTCAATAGTACTAATAGTAATTTCTTCCAATTCTTCATCAAAGACAATATTCATTAATTTATTTCTCCCCCAAATTCAATATCCTCAAAAAAGGTTGTAGTTCCCGTCTCAAAAGTGTTCTTAATCATGGGATCATAAAACTTATACCTCTTAGATCGTTCAGAATAACCAATAAAGTAACTACTAACTGTTTTGGTGTCCAATTTATTTTCATGAGACCGATAAGGTCGTGCTTCAACTGGACAACCCCAAATATGTAAATGCTTTAGACTAGGTTTTCTTCCTGTCCAAAGCTCATAATGAGTTTTAGTAGTTGCTTTAGTTGACACTCTATTTAAAATACAAGTTGTTGTCTTAGGTGCTTCTCCCCAGAGTGACTCTAGTAAGATAGAGTGACTAATCATACTCTTTACCATATCCTTTAAGAGTTATATTTCGTCTCTCAACTACACCATTCATGTGAGGTGAACCCGGCATAGTGTATTGTGGGACGATTCCACATTCCTCTAGGAATCTAGTAAATGGTCATGGACGTTGTTCACCTGAGCCATCACATCGACCATAGTGTTCACCACCTCGATCAGATCTAACTTTCTTAATTTGTTTGCCAAGTTGACTTTCAACTTCAGCCTTAAAACTTTTAAACACGTCCACAGACTATGAATTTTCATAAATAAGAAACAAGTACCCATATCTAGAGTAGTCGTCTATAAAAGATATATAATATTGTTGACAATTCCAGGAACTTGAAGGGAATGATCCACAAATATTTGTATGAATCAATTCCAAGACATCTTTAGCTCTATTGGTACCTGAATTCTTTAATTTGGTATGTTTTCTCTTGATACCATTCAACACATACATCAAAGTCTTCAAAATCAAGGGAACCAAAAAATACCATCTGACATAAGACGTTCAACTCTAGTTTTAGAGATGTGTCCTAAGCGCTTGTGCTATAAAAAAGTTGAGTTCTCTTGACTTTTATTTCGTTTTGTACAACATGAATTCGAAAGTATATTTTCTTTGGCAGATGTAATTACATCAAGCAAATATAAAGTGTCATACATAACAAGAGAACCAGTTCCAACTACATTTGAATTTAAAGATAAAGAAAATATTTTTTTTTCCAAAGGAACAACAAAAGTCAAATTTATCCAATATAGAAACATAAACTAAATTTTGTCTAAGAGACGGTACAACAAAAGTGTCTTTTAAATCCAAATAGAAACCAAAATTTAACAACAGTCTAAAATGACCTATTGCTTGTACTGCTACCGACTTGCCATTTCCCACATAGATCTTTCTTTCAGCATCAGTTGGCTTCCGGTAACTTAGGCAACCCTACATAAAAACACTAATGTGAGTGGTTGCACCAGAATTTAACCACCAAGTGTTTCTAGGAACTGAAGTTAAATTTACCTCAGAGCACACTAAAGCAAGAGATGTACCTCTTCACATGTCACCTGTGATATTTGGTACAATTTTTCTTTGCATGCCTAGTACGACCAGAGAAAAAACAACCATCATTAAGCTTAGGTTGTTTAAGTGGTGCTGGAGCTGGAGCTATAGCACCTACATTTATCTTTCTTCTTTTGATCTTATCCTTAGAGGTAAGCCAAATGAGCACTTTCATTCTTTTCTTGCTTCAACCTCTCTTCCTCTTGTACACGGTAAAAAATAAGCTTGTTAAGAGTCTATTTCTCCTTTTGGTAGTTGTAATTGGCCTTAAATTGATTGTATTGTGCTGGAAGAGAAATCAATATCAGATGCACAAGCAAAGTCATCTGACAAGTCGAGCTTAAGAGCCTTAAGCGATGAAGCAATGTGAGACATTTCCATAATGTACTCCCTCATATTTCCTTTCCCCTTATATTTCAATGAAATTAAGCGTTGCAGAAGCGTGCTTGTTTCAGCCTTATCGTTTTGACCAAAACGTTTCTCAATTTCAGAAAGAAAATCCTTGGCAGTGGATATCTCATCAGATATCGCACCCCTAATGCCTCTGGAATGCCACGCTTTATGATCATGAGACTCATCCGGTTTGAGCGTTCTCACTTCTCAAAGTTCCTTCTGTCTTCAAAAGAACTCATGTTCGTTAGAGAAGCATACTGCTCAAATCAAAGTGCATAGTCTAGATCCATGCATCCCAAAACAATGTGCATATTTTCTTTCCAATCCTTGAAATTTGTTCCGTTAAGAACCGGGATATTATTTATGTTAGTATATATTGTAGAAACATTAGTTGTTAAAGAACAAAAAAAAAATAGACACATTCATAATTAATAACAAACTTTATTAATTGCCAAAACAATCTACAAAATTAAATCACAGTTCATCCCATCATAAGACACTCAACATAACATTAGTATCAAGTCTTTGGACAATAATATTAACGTAAGTGGTGTCATGTTGTAGTGATCAAATATTGATGATAAGGTCATGCCAAATAATAAAATGTTACAAATTACCGGATCTTTACCCTTTATTATGTGAACTTTATTAAGTCTAAACGGAGGAATTTTATAGCAAATATGTGGAAAATAACGTGCTGGACAGAATCGTTAAAGAACATAAACAAAGAATTAGAGAAATAGACACAATCTTTTACAGTGGTTCGGTCTTAACGACCTATTCCACTTGCAAATATTCAAAAATGTTTGTTAGCCACTTTTATTAGAGGTTATCAACACATACAAGAATGGGTAATTACAGATTCAAAAAGATCATTTAAAGAAACAACAAGAAAGAAAAATAAGAGAGAGAGAGAGATACAACCTTTGTTGTTCAAGAATGATGCCAAGAAGAAGAGAAATCGGGCTAAATAACAAAGACCTGATTTCCTATCCATTCAATCGTCGGCGGCAACACCAACAGAGGTGTTTTCTTCGTCGAAGTGGCGGCGGTGCTCACGCAGAACAGATGTGAATGGCGGCTACACAGTTCCTTCGTCGACGGCAACAACGCGCGCGACAGCGGTGGTGCTCCTTCAATCGGCGACGACGACGGCGGAGGGTCTTCTTCTTCAAATTTTGGGTGAAACCCAAAACTTCTTTTTTTTCTCTGTTTTACGTAAGAATGAGAAGAAAAAAAATGAAAACCCTCATTCTCTCTTCCAATTAATTCTCTCATTTTTCAATAACTCTTTCTCTCTTTTACTTTACCAAATCTTCCCAAAGATAAAAGTGTGTGTTTTCTCCTTTTTTATTAATCCATAACCTATATATTTATAACCTCATTAACGAAAAGGGAATGTGGGATTTTGGAGTAACTAACTAGGATGAATAAACTATGGTTAAATTCTATTAAATTGTAAAACAACTAAATAATTCTAACAATTTTCACCTTGATTTCAAACTTACATAGAAACCAAAAATGAAGCTTGCTCACGAACCATCAACCTTTTAATCCTCATGTATCAAGCTGCATCAATCTCAAACACAGACACAAATTAAAATTTTCACATAGTAAAATTTTAATCAACATGTCAGCAACATTCAAAGATACAGCGTACCCTTTAAACATAAATCCTATCACTTTACAAACAACTGTAATGATTCCACCGTACACAAGACATAAAACAATATAACATGCAAGATATCGAACAATTCACTCAACATAATTCAAGTGTTGTTCACAAAGATAAGTCAAGAATCTATTAACAACACTGGATGGATAAGCAAGGTCATGTCTAGTATAAACCATGTCACTCAAACTCCCAACATTATTTGTATATCCTACATCATGCAATTCATAAAAAAAACAGTTGGATTTTTAGGAGAATCAACAACAAATAATCTCAACAGTTTGCGAAAGGCAATACTAACCTTCATATTATCATGCATGTTTAATCTCTTAGCTAGTATTGTTACATAACCACTTTGAGAGAAATACAGTTTATATTCGTTCCAATTTTTAACACGTCCCAAGCCTAATATCCCTTTTACATTGCCTAAGATTTTCATGTCAAAATCATTTCTCAAAAGATCATTCCACTTATACCTTTCATGTATGGATTTACAAGCAATCGCCATATTATCAACATAAAGAAGCAAGTAGATAATGTAACATCAAAGACTTGTATAAAGTAAACGCAAATATCAAAGTTACTACTTCTATCCCAATAAGAAGAATGCTTTAAATCAGACAAAGATCTTATAAGAATACAAACTTTATTTTCTTGTTTGTGAGCTTCATATCTAGGAGTTTGACCCATGCAAAGGGTCTCCTCATGCTCACCATGCAAGAAAGTTGTTTTGACATTCATTTGTTCTAATTTTAAAACAAAATGAGCAACAAAGGCAAGCAAAATTTTAATAGGTGTGTGTCTTACAATTGGGGAAAAATTTAAGCATAGTCAATTTTATAAATCCACATGCAACCTATAGTTTTAGTAGTCACTAGGGCATAGAAAACAAGGTCGGCATGTCCATATCTAGTTGGAGCTACAATGGTTCTTCTTTTTTTATCCCTAGTCAATTGGTAGTCACCTAAGTTTGGTGTTTTTTTACCTCTTCCTCTTGGACTATTTCTTGTGTAGGTTCTAAAGTAAATGGTGTAGTATAGGGGTGAGTATCGGTCGGTCGGGGTCGGTTTTTTGCCCAAACCGCCACCGAACCGACCAGATCGGTTTTCTCTATAATGAAAATCGACCAATTTTTGTTTGTTCACAAAACCGGCCGACCGACCGATCGGTCGGTTAACCAATTTTTTTTTTTTTATTTGTTTACCAACCGTGGACTGTCTCCCTTTCTTCATTTTTCAACAGTTAATTAATTTTTTAAAATTTTCTTCTTCTTTTGTACACTTTATTTAAAATTTCATTTTCAATAATAAATTCACTCTAAAAATAAGTCTCGATTTTATTCAAATTTTCATCACATAAGTCATAACTTGTAAAGTTCCTGGAAGCATATAAAATAAAATGTTATGAAAGTATCCATATTTCATACTTCGTAGTAGTCTGATCTGATAGAGATTCAAAGTATAAAATTTAGTTTCGAATAAAGAGATAACATAAAACCTAAAATTCAAATACAGTCTTCAAAAATATTAAAAAATAAAACATCAAATCAACATCTTCTCAAAATCCTCTAGTTCTTGAATGTATTTTTCTTCATCCATGACAACTTGAAAACTTATAGAATCAAACGAAAAAAAAAAAGAATCAAATATAACGTTAAAGATTTAAAAATTATAAATACAAAAACAATTAAAGAAATAATTAAAACCAATATCGTCTTCAAACATTGAATCTTCTTCGATGTCTTGCTGAAGTTTAAGTCCTATTGGGTCAGAATTTAGCCAGTTTTGCGTGCATATAATAAGAGTCTTCACCATTCTTGGAGCCAATGAACAACGAGACGAGTTAACGACACGTCCTCCAGTACTGAAAGCTGACTCAGATGCTACAGTAGATACTGGAATTGTCAAAACATTCCTACTTATACGACTAAGAATTTCAAATCGATGACCATTCTGCTTCCACCAACAAAGTACGTCAAAATTATCATCATGTTTGGCAATGGTTTCCAACAAATATACATCGATCTCTGACTCCTTATCAAAAGTTGTAGTCTCGATAGTTTTGAATATTTCTCTTACATCATAGTCTTCATTCCTATCGTCATTCACATCTATTGTTTCAACTGTATCTGAAGCAATTGGTGTACTACTACTAGCACTACCACGAGAAATACTTGATCCATTACTGTATTCATGAAAGAGACATCTCAAAACATTTTCCACTGAAGTTGTCATAGTTTTAGACATGTCTGCCCCAAAGAAGGTGGTCCAACAATATGTTAGAATCTTCAACTTATATTGAGGATCCAACATTACAGCAATACACAACAATATATTGTTCTTCTTATCATTTTGGGGCCCCAAATACTTATCAAATTTAGCTTTTGTTCCCTTAGTCATACTAGAAAGCAATTTATTTTTACTACTAGCATTCAATTTTATACAATTCTGAATCGCAAAGATTTGATGGAAAACCAAATTAGAAGTAGTGTACAAAGAGCCTGAAATTTTCATCGTTACATTGTAAAAGACTCTCAAAAACCTCACCAGTATCCTAGCATTATCCCAATCATCGATCTTTATCAGGTGGTGAATTATTCTTATAAACATCTTCAACATCCTCTAACCTTTCAAAAGTCGTCTTAAACTTTATAGCAACCTCAAGCATCAAATAGGTGGAGTTTCATCTTGTGGGAACATTAAGACACACAACACTTTTACAATAAATTTCTGCAGTTTCAGCACACTTCTCAAATTTCAACAGACATGCAGGAGAAGACCTTACAAATCTAACAACATTGCGAATTCTAGTAATTGAGTCATTATGTTCCTTTGAAGCATCACATACAATCGGATTTAGTATATGTGCACAACATCTAACATGCAGAAACTTGTCATCACATATTAGCCCCTTACTAAATCTCTTTATAAGATAACCCACACAGTGTCATTCAAACTAGCATTATCCACCGTCAAAGTCATAACTTTATCAATCCCCCAATCCTTCAAATTCATTTCAACAATCCTACTAATTGTATCACCTTTATGATTCTCAATTTGACAAAAGTTAAGAATCTGTATATGTAATTTCCAATGAACATCAATGAAATGCGCAGTCAATACCATATAGTTTATATTTTGTCCTGAAGTCCAACAATCCATAGTAAGAGACACTTTATACTTATTTTTTACAAACGTGTCTTTCAAACATTGTTTCTCACTAACGTAAATCTTAAGGACATCTTTAGCCATGGTAAATCGAGATGGAATAACAAACCTAGGCTGAAGCGAACATGTTAATTTATCAATAAATCTTCGAAAACCTTTACCCTCCAAAAACTTAAATGGCAATTCATCTAAAATTAGCATTTCACCCAAAGCTTTTCGACAACTCAGTAAATCAAGTGACTCACATACAACTTCGGTACGACAATCTTTATCTTCTACTTCTTTCTTTGAAAGCTAATGTATTTTGAGATGGATCTCTATTATTCCTTTGGTAGGGGTACTTCTTACAAGCTAATTCTATGTGATGCTTCATAGTTTCAATCCCATTACGCTTAGAAGAATGACATGCATAAACATTTCCACAATATTTACACTTAGCATAAGGGTTATTAAGATCACCTTTAATCTTTTCAAAATGGTCCCAAACGATAGATACTATCATAATATTACTCTATTTTTTTTGTGGATTCTCATAAACATCCTCAGAATCAAGATCGATGGTAGCTTTGCCTTTGCATTTTTTTTTCGTAGCCCCCTTTTTTGTAGTCTCCTTCGTAGTATTTGTAGTTGTAGCATCAATTTTCGAATCATCCATGTGTGTTGTCAAAAGCAGAATAAAAAACTCAAATTAGAAAGGTGAAATTCACTAAAAATAAAAATAAAACTTAGCAAAACCAATATAATAAAGAAAGCAAAGCAAAGTGAAAAATGAAATAACGAGACACATTCTTGGGTGACAAGGCAAGTGTATTCATTAAAGCAAAACCAGTTATATATATATATATATATATATATATATATCCATAACTCCATAAGGCTTGCTGGAATATAACGAAGTTACAAAGGTTCAAATTTTGGGTAGTCGTTATTTTACAAGCAATAATGGAGAAGGCAGCCTTTGTGGTTATTCAAATCAAGGACAATCTCAACAAATTGTTGGATTCTCCATACAAAACATAGGAGGATGAGTAATGTTCAAAATCCATATAGCAAACCAAACATACGTAGTAATTATTCGATGAGATGGAGGTTGTAATAATCAACAAATTTCCATTTTTCAACTTCCCTATACCAAACTAACCAGTAACCACACATACTTTGTTTACCAATTATCAGTGCAAGCATATGTTGTAGGAAAAAATGGTTTTTTTTTATATAGCAAACCTTAAGGTAGGTGTTTCAGAAGTTTCTTTTAGGGTTTAGAGTTTTTTTTATTAAAAAAGTTAATGTTTTACAAATTTGCCTTAAAATAGGGGATGAAACTCCAAGTGAAGAAATTGTTAGATGAAGGCTGAAATTGGACAATCTTTGAAATGTGAATAAAGATGGAGGCTGCAATTGGATGTGTTGGACCGCCGAACGAGCGAAGCGATGGACCGAGGAAGCGAAGCGTTGTCTGATAAATGATAGATACAAACTTACACTCACAGAGAAAGCCAACAATCGAGGGTGTCGCAACGTTTTCGCGACGCGGAGCGGCCGACGTCCCCTTTTAAGGGTGTTGTTTAAAATAAAAGAGATAGAGTCACCACCAACCATTTTGGGTGTGATTGGTCACCTTAAAATGAAAACCGGTCTAAGAAAACAGAAATCAAGTTCGGGGGTCGGTTGAGTGTAGGGAAGGTGTTAGCACCCTACAACATCCCGTTAAAAACGGTAGCCAAAACATCTATCCTAGATTATCCAACTAAAATTTAAAAGGTTCTTAATTTGAGAAAAATAAATAGAATTAAAGTAATAAAAATCTAAACTCTGTCATAGGATTTATGTGATAATATTTATTTAAACTCATTTTGAAATATTTGAAGAATCTAGTTTTAAAAGAAATCATATTAAATATCTAGTTTTAAAAATTAACTTGAAATTCATTTTGAAATATTTGAAGATAGCGCATGATGGCATTAAGAATAATTAAGAAACAAATCTAATCCTCAAGATAGGGCAAGATACCATATTTCATCCCGGGATCTTGAAAAGTAAAGTAAATGAAACACATCTCCTCAAGTTGAAAGGTCCTCCACTTATCCCGGGACTGGAGTTTTTAAAAAATAAACTAAGCAAACTAAGAAATAGAAAAAGTAAAATGCAATTTAAAATAATCAAGCATCCATTGGACCTAAATAGCAAGGCAAGAAGATCGAAACATGGGTATAAATCGAATATGCAAGGGTATATATGAGCATATAATCAAAGGGCATGAACCACATATACAGGGGTATATATGAACTTCAAACAACAGGCTTATATGATATAACCTAAGTATATATAAGCATATACTAAGAGGGCATGAACCACATATACCACGGTATATATGAACTTCACACAGCGGGTATATGATATCAGCTAGGTATATATGACCCTCAAACAGTAAGTATATATGAATGAAATCAAAGAACACGCCAGCAACCCATCTACACGGTATATACTGGGGCATATACCACTTTTAGCAAAATCAAGGGTATGAATCGAATATGCAGGGGTATATATAAGCATGTAACCAGAGGACATAAACCACATATACCACGGTATATATCATATACCCAGATACATATATCAGTAGTTAACAGATCAGAACTAGCTTCAATATGAGAATAGGGGGCGAATTCATAATTTTACCTAAAAATAATAATAAAATTAAAGAAATTCGTTTTACCCACGCGTTTTTCAACTGCAGCTTGGTCTCCTTCTTCCTTGCGCGCAACTACAGCACGACCACTGTTGGAGTTCGTCGTTGGGAAAACGAGGCGTCGTCGTACGGAGGTAGAGGAAGGTGATCCGTCGTCGCAAGCCTATGTCACCGCCGCTAGCTCATTCGAGAGTCGTCGTCGTTGAAGATCACCACGGAGAAATGAAGCTGCAACTGCCGTCTGAAATGGAACGTCGTCGCTGGAGGTTCGTGCATCTGCAGTGGGGGCTCCGCCGCCGCTCGTCTGAGCTTCAAGCTCCGTCTTCGTTCGTCTGCTTGAGCGTCAGGGTCATCTGAGCTTCGAGCTCACTGCCACTGGTACGGGTTAGTCGCCGCCAGAAGGTTGAGGACGAAGATGAAGGTGAACGCCGCTTGTCCGCCACCATACGCGAAGATCCACTGCTCAGAGTTTGGTCACGTCGTCGTGGTTTGCCGCCGTCAATTGAAGATCGGGGAGGATGGCACCGCTGATGGTTCGGAGATGCGCTGCCATGGACTCACCGGACCCCCTTCATGAGTCTTGCCGAAATTTTTGGAGTTCAAGAAGAATGGGAAGGGGATGGAGGAAAAAGATGATGAATAGTGAAAATGGAGGAGAGAGAAAAGTCACATCTTTTGTGAAATGATGATCTTTCTTGAATTCTCCAACTTTTCGTCCTCTTCTCCCAAAAATCCTAAATCCTCTTCTTTGTTTTCCCTTCTCTGTTTTCAATCCTTCCCTTTGCCTCTTTTCTTCAACCTATCCCATCATCTCTATTTATAGAGTTGATGGGATTCTAAAAAGAATTTTAAAAAAAATTCAAACCCTCAACAAACTCCAAAAATCCATCATTCTCCTGAAAGTTTTCACAAAAACTTTAACAATTTCCTCAACCAACTTTGAAATCCCTAAAAAAAACTAACAAAAATTGACTCAAACCTAAACCTCATGGGAACTTATTTTTGGAAAACTAAATAATAGAAATTAATCTAGTTTTAAAAATCTTGAATTTACTTGGCCAACCTATTTTTTTAGAAATCAATTTAATTTACCAATTAATTTGAAATTAAACTTTAAAAGTGAATTCTAAAATTAAACATTTTGGAAAAACTCGTGGGAACTTATTTTGAAAAATTAAAAAATCTTGAATTTACTTTGTCAACTTCCTTTTTTAAAAATCAATTTAATTTACCAATTAGTTTGAAATCAAACTTTAAAATTGAATTCTAAAACTAAACATTTTGGAAATTCATCTCGAAAAATCTATTTGAAAGCTTTAATTTTTAAAATCAATTTAAACTTCTCTAGACCAAATTAAAATTCAAAATCGAATTCTAAAGTTAAATGTCTTTAGAAACTTTCCTTGAAAAATTTGAATTTGAAAGACTTAATTTTAAACACTACAATCTAAAACTCCAAAACTGAAACCCTAAATCCAAAACCCAAACCTCCTTAATTCAAAACCCCAAATCAAAACCCTAAAACTAAACCCCAAATCTCCTTAATTCAAAACTCTAGAAAAAAACCTTGTTTGTTCTTTACTTTTGCATTTCGAAATTAACGGGAAAAGACGAGATTAAATGATTTCAAGAATTTATTTAGCAAAACACAAGAAAATAAACAAAAATGAGCAAAACTTAGAAATAATGATAAACAAGGTCGGACGAAATACGGTGTCTACAGAGGGAACTTAGGACAGAGAAGTGTGAGCCGACGATGGAGAGGAGAGAACAAAGGGACCAAGGAAGCAAAGACCAAACTCAATGAAGTGATGGTCAATGACCCACGACAATACCGGTGATGGAAGGCGAGCTCAAAATATTTTGGCATTTGGTTTGCCGAACCTGAAGCTGAAGCGTGAAGGGGAAGGGAAGACAGAAGGCCAAATGATCAATGATGTGATGGATTATGGAGGGAGAGGTGGAGTGGCTTGGAGGCCAAGCCAAGATTCGTGATGATTACCAAATACCAAATAAAAAAAAATTGAAACTCTAAAAAAAAATGTGTGGTTTAGTTTAATTGTACTTGGAAGTTTGATTTTCTTATTTATTAAATATTAATAATACACTTATAGTACTGTAAAGTGTAAACTGTAAAGAAAATATGGAAATTCAAAATTAAAAAAAAAAAGGTTGTAACATATGTCGGTCGGTTTTTGATATTTAGTTAAACCGACTGACCGACATCGACCGACTATTTTGATAAATCGATCGTCTGACCTCGGTTCCGTCGGTCGGTTCGGTTTTTCGGTTTCATTTTCTCACCCCTAGTGTAGTATCATTTTCTACAATAGATTCATCTACTTTATTAATTTGGAAAATTGTCAAGGGGAGGTGCTAAAATTATTTCATTGTTGCTAGTTGAAGTTTCAAGGTTAGACTCAATTTTCTCTTCTACATACCTCATTCTTTTTTCATAAAAGACAACATCTCTACTAATTAGGATCTTGGTACTATTTGGTTCTAGGCACCATAACTTGTATCCAACACCCTCGGGATTCCCTAGAAAGACACATTTCATAGCCCTTGGATCTAGCTTTCCCTTTTTTGAATAAGTATAAGCTAAACATCCAAAGACTTTTATGTGTGATACATCAAGAGGACTACCTTGCCAAAGTTCTTGTGGTATTTTTAAATCAATGGCAGTGGAGGGACACTTATTGATAATGTAGCATGCAGTTGCGACAACTTCCCAAAAAACTTTGTGGAAGGTGAGAATGGGACAACACACACCGTACTCTCTCCATTAAGGTTCGATTCATTCTCTCAACGGCCCCATTTTGTTGAGGTGTTCCTACAACAGTCAAGTGTCTAGCTATGTCGTTAAACAAATTTATTAAAGGTGTCAGATTTATTCTTAAGAAGATAGACCCACACCTTTCTAGTATAATCATCTATGATGGATAGGAAATATCTAGCCCAACCATTAGTAGCTACACTTGATGGGCCCCATAAGTCGGCATGCACATACTCTAGTTCTCTCTTAGCGGAGTGACCACGCTTCCCAAATTTAACTCTCTTGTGTTTACCAGAAATGTAATGCTCACACATATCTAGGTCTACATCTTTGATTTTGGAAATAATTTGTTGTTTAACCAACTCCTTAATCTTTTGTTCACTAATGTGACCTACGCGTTTATGTCAAAGAGAAGTTTTGGAATTTTCACTCTCCTTAACTAAATCATTTGATCCTACAATCACTGAACCTTCTAAGGAGTATAGGGTTTCCTTAAGGCGATCTTTCATTGTTACTAGAACTCCCTTCATGACTTTAAACACACCATTTGCTAACTTAATGGTGTAACCTTACTTATCTAGCATACTTGGATAAATTAAGTTTCTTTTAACCTATGGTACGTACCTAACTCCTGTTAGAAGCCTAATGTTCCCATCATGAAGTCTAAGCCTAATTGTCCCTTGATCTTCTACCTCACAAAAGTGTCGATTTCCTAACATGACTTTTCCTCCTACACCGGTTTGGAAATCTTCTAGCCAATCTCTATTAGGGTTCATATGGAAAGAACAACCGGAATCTAATATCCAAGTATCATCCTCACTAGTGGAACTAACCATAAGGAATTGGTTGTACTCCTCACTTAGATTTACCACACTAGTCTCATATTTCCCTTCACCCGACAACTTTTTATTCCTAAGGTCTAGAAAAAATCTTCTAATGTGGTCTTCTTTTTTACAATGATAACACTTTCTATCATTAGCCCATTTAGACTTAGATCTACCCTTACTTCTACCTTTATGGCCCTTTCGATTTTCATTTCTTCTTTTCCCAAACAAAGACTCACCGTTAGTCTTTTATTTTCTTTTAATTCTTGTTCTTTAATTCTAACTGCGACAAGCACAATTTTAGTAGTTAAGTTATCTCTATCATACTTCATAGCAGACTCCACATCATTATAAGCATCAGACAAAGAATTAACTAGTACAACAGCATGATTCTCATCAGAAAAGATTTTACCAATATTTTCCATTTCATAAATTACTCAATGGAATTCATCTAAATTTTCTTTCATATTTTTGCTAGAATCCATTTTACAGCTAAAGAACCTAGACTTTAGAAATATTTTGCTACTAATTGATGTAGATTTGATATGTAGTTTCTAACTTACTCCAAAGTTTACCGGCGGTGTCCTCGCTCCTTATTTGTCGGAGTATGGTGTCAGGCAAATGGAGAATGATAAGGTTATGAGCCACTTTATCATTTTCCTTACGTTGATCTTTAGTTATGCTTGCCGGAATGTTCTTGGCTTCCATGAAAACATAATTAACCTTTTGTTGTCGGAGGACCGCCAACATCTTTATTTTTCAAAGATCGAAGTCTCCTTTCTCGTAAAAGCGCTCCACCTCGAACTTACTACTCATCATGAAATAATAAAGAACACAACGGATAACAAACGTTTTATTCCGAGAAAATATGAAAGAATATGAAAGAACAATCAAAAAAATTAATTTTAAGGTTTTTTTAACAAAAAACAGTTTGCAAACACAACGAATTACTCAAGTTAAGGCTCTGATACCAATTGTTACAAATTACCAGACCTCTACCCATTATTAAGTCTAAATAGAGAAATTTAAGAGCGTTTATGTGGAAAATAACGTGTTGGATACAATCGTTAAAGAACATAAACAAAGAATTAGAGAAATAGACACAATTGTTTATAGTGGTTCGGTCTTAACGACCTACTCCACTCGCAAAGATTTGAAAATTTTTGCTAGCCACTTTTATTAGGGGTTATCAACACATACAAGAATGGGTAATTACGGATTCAAAGAGATCATTCAAAGAAACAACAAGAAAGCACAATGAGAGAGAGATACAATATTTGTTGTTCAATAATGATTCCAAGAAGAAGAGAAATCGGGTTAAATCACAAAGACTTGATTTTCTATCCCTTGAATCGCCGGCGGCAACACCAACAGAGGTGTCTTCTTCGTCGAAGCGGCGGCGATGCTCACGCAGAACGACCGCGAATGGCGTCTTCACAGTTCCTTCGTCGACGACAACAACGCGTGCGACAACGGCGACCCTTCGTCGGCGACGGTGTTCCTTCAATCGGCGACAACGGTGGTGGCAGCAGAAGGGTCTTCTTCTCACCCAAAACTTCCTTTTTTTCTGTATTTTGAGTAGAAATGAGAAAAAAAATGAAGAACCTTCCCTCTCTTTTTTTCTCTTTCCTCTTTCTTCCAATTAATTCTTTTACAATTAATTCTCTCATTTTTTCAATAACCCTTTCTCTCTCTTACTTTACCAAATCTTCTCAAAGATAAAAGTGTGTGTTATCTTCTTTTTATTAATCCATAACCTATATATTTATAACTTCATTAACCAAATGAGAATGTGGGATTAAATGGGATAACTAACTAGGATGAATAAACTAAGGTTAAATTTTATTAAATTGCAAAACAACTAAATAATTCTAACATAAAATATCTTTGGATAGTCTCATTATTTGCATGCTTAATTTTTTTAATCATCACATATTTATCACCACAAGTGTGTGTGCAATCTACCCAATATAACCTTTCTTTGGGCCAGTAAACAAAAAACAATAATATGCAAACACCCAAATAAATCAAATAATGTCATGAATAATTTCCATAGGAAAGGTCAATTTGATGACATCTTATTTTAATTAATTTAATCAACAAATTTGATTTAACTTTAATTTATCATATAGATATTGCAAAACCACACTTTAAAAAATTGTACAGATTATGTATTCTGTAACTGATTAATTAAAAGATAATAATTAATTAATCAAAATAATAATAATAATAATAATAATAAATCAAACCGAACAAATCTTCTCAAAATATATATATATATATATTTCTTTATTTTATTTATTACTCAAATTTGCGTACAATTGAGTGAGACAGAATCCAAAACATTTGAGTTTCTTCTTCAAGAATTCTCCAACTTTAAACCAAATTCAAGTAAGATTATTGATAAAAAGAACCTAAATTATCATGATATGAAGGAAAAAAACATGAACATAGATACAGTTCTTCAATCAATTCACATGGTAAAGTCTAAACCAAATATTCATGAAATCCACACACAATTTTATAAATTAACAACAACAAAAATCATGCTTTATTCTTCAAGAATCGTTCATGGGAGGCTCTGATACAACTTGTTGATAATTTAATTCAGAGTTTCAACAAAAGCCAAGAAAGAATATCCATGACGAATCCAAGAGAATCCTAAGAGGCGGAAACGTACTTGGATTCGTGGTTAGATTCATGATTCCACTGGTTTGAATTTCTACACCTTGAAGAAATCACGGAAAAAATCTACTCTTTGTTTTGCAATAGAGATTGTTAGGTTTCTCTGATGGAATGAGAAAATTGTGTGTGATGATGTTCAACAGGAGCAGGAACCATAACTCCTCAAAAATTGAATATAGTCAATTAATAAGAGTTGTTATTTGTGTTTCAGTCTCTCATCAAAACACAAATAATTAATGTATCTATGCATAATAGTATAATTATATATTTAACCCATGATCATAAATTATATACTCTCAATCATTAATCACATAAATTAATCAATTTATAATTCATTAATAATAATAGCATACACAACTTTGTTATATATGTTGCTCTACTAATTGAAATTTCAACACGACGTGGTACCTGCAATCCTTAATCTTCGTTTGAGATAGACTCCAATGAAGATGAGAACTGTATATTTGAAGAGAAAAGGAAAAAAAAAATGAGTATTTCTTGAGAATAAAATCAATAAGGTTGGCGAGGACTGCTTGTTGTTTGGTATGCATATTTGGAGAAGATTTTTCACTTAATGGCAATATGTTGGTATGTGTGTGCTATAATTGCTATAGCTATATAAAATTAACAATCTAGACTTGGGCAATGATTGAACTTGCATGAAGTTTTTCTTGTATTGCTCACACATTAGGGTTTAAGTAGAATGAATATGAATCTCATTTTTTTTTTTGGCAAATAACGAGTATTTGTGTCCACAAACCCATAACACTTAATCTGTCAATATGAATGTTGTGACCAAACTTAGGACATATTCATGTGACAATTCGAATTCTGAAATATGTTGTGACCAAATCTGGGACAGAATGTTAATGTCACAAGATGTGGTATGACAATTATGGAATGGATTGCTCAGTGTCACAGATTGTGCTTTGACACTTTCTAGGACAGATTGCTCAATTACAAATTTAATCATGCAAGCACAAAATAACCAAAAGCATAAAGTAGAAGTAGAGACACAACAAATGGTTACCTAGTTCGATTTACACCTACATATGTGAGGGACAACCCTGTGGAAAGAACTTCACTATGTCAATGAACGCGTACATGAGGTTTTACACAACTCGACTTCTCAATTTCCCCTTAGTTCCACCACAAAACATCTTCACTTGTTTCGTCAATAAAAGTCTCTCAAATACAAGAACAACTCAACCTCTGCAAAATGATCTCGCTCACAACTCATACATATAATTTCCTTGCAGAGGAGAAAAACACTCACTGCCACCAAACAAAGTTTGGAGCACAAACCACAAACCCACACAAGCACCAATTCGTTCAGCGCAAAAAACAAGTCGATCAAGCACGAAAAGGTTCTGACCTTCAAGTCTATGTGGGTTGTTGTTCAAAGGGCACTTTATCAAAACGGCTTGAAAAATCTCGCAAAAATGTCAACCCTAGCTTCTTCACAAAGGGTCTTTAAATATGATATTAGGCCAAAGATTCATTTTATTTTTTAAAATAAAATAAAAGGAATCCATAAATAAGGCAAGCTGGAGATTTTCGCACAATATATACTTCAACTGAATCTTCAATATATTTCTGAAAATAATAAAGGCAGTGACAAATTCTATGACATATCTTGTGATATTTCGCTTGCAGCGACAAATCATGTGACATATCCTGTGACATTTCGCTTCTGGTCTTGAAATCTAGGTCAAAATAATAACCCGATAAAATTAGTCAAAGACACATACACATGCACCAACACTTTTCTTCATGATTTCCACGATTTTAGCATAAATTTCATTCAACCGCTTTTTTCACAATTTTAGATCAGATTTTCGTTTCTTATTTATTGTATTTTTATATATTTTTGGTCATATATGAGTATATACTCATATATATACTTAAAGATAACATGTATTTATTTTTTAGAAAATATATGTAGTTTTTATATCTACCCACCATATATACTTATATATATGAGTATATATACCCCTACATACTTCATATATACTTAAGGACAATCTGTAATTTAAAATATATATATATATATATATGCATTGCTTATATATACTTGATATATGAGTATATACGGTGAAGGGGATTTTTTAGGCGTGATTACGAGGAAAGAGGAGATGATTTTAATGAGGAGAGAAGAAGCGTGATTAATATGGATTTTTGGATTTTAATTTCATTAATTGTGCCTTAAAGGCTTAAAAGTAATTGAACCTTAGATGTTTTAGAAAAACTCAAATATAGTTAATCATTTGTGAAAAAAAAAATAGAAACTTTGAACATAGATGAAAAATCATAGTAAATTGAAGGTTGTTTATGTACTTATTGCTTACAATAATAGAGTTTAGATAGGGCCCTTTAAAGCGAGTATGGCTTAGTGTTGAAGACCAAGAGGTCTATGGTTCGAATCCCCTCAACCCAATGTACTAAAAAAAAAAACTCTTTCAAGTTGTTTATGCCGACTTAAAAATGGATTGAAAAATAAGATTTGAGTATAATTAGGTGAAAAAAAATAAATTACAACATATTAAACTAACTTTTGAGAATTTAGAAAAATAATTAGGAATATAAAGTCTACTCGAAAAATAGTTAAAAGATTTTCATAATTACATTAAATAACGATTTAAATGGAACAATAGCAATATAATAGAAAACATAATAGAAAATGTTGTAAGAATCAATTTTTTAGGCTCAATTTGATCAACATTTTGATTTTTTACTTCAAAAAAAAAAATAATAATAACATTTTTATTTTTTTCGTTTTTGGTTTTTTATTTTTAAAAAATAAAAACAAATGTTTGGTAATTCTTTTTTGGTTTTCCGTTTCTAAAAACAGGAAACCAAATATGTTTGATAATTGTTTTTGGTTTGATACTAGTTTTATATTTTTTATAACAAACAAAAACATTCAATCTTTTTTTATAAAATCCTTGTTTTATCTAATATTTTATTATTAAAAAATATTTTAAATGTTTAATGATATTATTAATCCGAAGATAAATAACTAAGTAAATATGTCTATATGGTACGTTTACATATAACAAAGACCATAATAATAATCAAATAATTACCTTGTGAAGTGGTTCAACTCTTGGCATAGAGTGGAGGTTTTTTTTTTTGGAAATGCCGAATGAAGGTTTGATCATGTATTTGTGTAGTAATTTATTTTATTACCGTCCAATTTTTTACCAACATGAATATAGTTCAACTGAAATAAATATGAACTAAACTAATGATAAAGAGATTTGAGGTTCGATCTCCACCCTACATTAATTAAATACTTTGGAAAAAATAATAATAACCAAACATAATTTATTTTATGAAACTATGAAAGAAAATAGTTGCACTTTTAATTTTATATTTTGATCATTTGTCCAAAAAAAATATATATTTTGACGTTTGATACTTATTGTATTTTAGTCAATAAAATTAAGAAAATTGTGATATTTGAGTTTAAACAAAATATCTTTAAAGAAAATGTCAAATTTTGACCAGAGGATTAGAATTTTTTTTGGCTAATCAGTAAGGGTCCGTTTGGATTGACTACTACAAAAAATGTTTTTCAAGATGCATTTTTTTAAAAATATTTTTTTATAGAAATGTTTCTACTAAAAATACTATGGTGTTTGGTTACATTTTTTAAACGTGTTTTTAAACAAAGTTTGTTTGGTTTGCACTATATTCAAAGTGTTTCTACTAATGTCAAATTACCATAAAGGACAATTATTAAACTCTGAATTAATGACTTGTTTTTGTTTTTTGTTTTTTTTTTTTTTTTGAAAACATGAAACTAAAAGAAAATTAAATAAACGAGGGTTGTGCAGGGGCTTCCGTAAATGACCCAGCCTCCAACAACTCTTCATCATCTATCATCGTCGCCTGCCTCTCCTTCTCGTAGACTCGCCAGACCGCATCCGGCACCTCCTCCATAAGCACCACCGTCACCTTCTGTCGGACCGCCCATTGCGCCGCCTCATGAGCTAGTTTGTGACTCTCACGACGGCAATGGCTGAAGGTACAGCTTCTAAAATAGTTGGCTTGCTCTTTGACTTCCATCAACATCATTCTCACTTCCGAGATATCCTCTAATTTCAAATTTTGGAGCAGGTTAGCGACTCTTAGGGAGTCCGTCTCCACCTCAATGGCTTGGAACCCGACCTCAGCGGCCATAAACAAACCCTCTCGGATTGCTAGGGATTCCAACACATCCACTTCTGCCAAATTTTCACAGAAGTTTACAGAGGTAAGCATAATTTCCTCTTTTTCATTCCTAAAGACTGCTGAGATCGCACATGCTCCCTCATCTTTCTTGATTGCTACATCTGTGTTTAATTTGATAACGTCTTTCTTTGGGGGTTTCCACCGGCCATCAGCTCTAATCCTCCTAGCCGAGATAGGCCCAATGTGCCCTTGTAAATCTGTAAACAATTGTGTATAGTCAATCACCCATTCCCACACACTTCCCCCACCAATTTCCTCCCCTTCTATCTGTTGGAATACAATTTTATTCCTTCGATTCCATAAGGACCACACCATCACAAGGAAACGTTTCATCTCCATCTCATTTAACTTCATAAAAAACCACATTAGAAGATCATCGTAATTAATCACCTCCTTTGGCCAATCCATCCCCCAAAAAGGGGTATCATACCATTGCTTCTTCGATCCCTTGCATCCCCACACAGCGTGAAGAACATTCTCAGCCACTCGATTGCAACGATAGAAAATTTCCCTTACCTCTACCCCTCTTCTGCGAAGGTTGCATAAAGTTGGCAGAAGGTTATGAATCGTCCTCCACGTAAATATTTTAATCTTATTTGGTATTCTGCAATTCCATAAAAATTTCCACCATTTTTCCATTTGCATATCTCTTGACGAGGATGTTTCATGAATCTCACTACTAGCCAAGTGGCAACCACTTTTAACCGAGTAGCAGCCAGTCTTCTCGTAGTGCCAAATGAGCCTATCTGCCATCCCTCTTCGTGGGAGAGGAATGCCCACAATGACTTCCGCATCCTCCGGCTCACAACACAGATTAACAACCTCTCTGTCCCAACCTCCTCCATTCATCAACTCGGCCACCACAGAAATATTATTCAGCCTAACTGGTTTAAGTAAGCAAAACTTTGATGGTCTTGGAATCCACTTATCAGTCACACTAATCGACCTCCCATTGCCGATTCGCCAACGAAGGCCTTTGTTGAGTAACTCTCGGCCCCACATTAAACTCTTCCACACGAACGATGCGTTATACTTCGTTCCCGCCTGTAACAGACAAGAATCCTTATAATATTTCCCTCGAAGCACCTGCGATAAAAGGGAATTTGGGTTATTAAAAATCCTCCAACATTGTTTAGCCAACAGTGCTTGGTTAAACAATTCGAGGTCCCTAAAGCCAAGGCCTCCTTGAAATTTCGACACACATAGTCTGTTCCACTTAACCCAATGTATCTTCTTATGTCCACCACCACTATTCCACCAAAATCTTGCCATCATACTGTTACATTCTGATAGTAATGTCTTAGGAAGTTTGAAACATCCCATTGCATAAGTGGGGATGGCTTGTGCTACCGCCTTTAAGACTACCTCTTTACCCCCTGAAGATAATAGTTGATCTCGCCACTTATGTAAGGCTTGCCATAAGCGATCCTTGATATAAGCAAACGATTTACACTTACTTTTGCCCAACCAGACTGGAATCCCCAAATATTTCTTATGATAATCCACAACGCTAACCTTCAATCTTTTTACTATCTCACCTTTGATTTCTCCTGAGGTATTAGGACTGAAACAAATGGCTAGTTTGTCAAAATTTATCTCTTGACCTGAGAGGACAGAGTAGGTCTCTAGGGCACCTGCTATCTGATCAGACTCTTCCCTCGTAGCTCGAAAGAACAAAAAACTGTCATCTGCAAAGAACAAATGAGATATTGGGGGGCTAGTGGTAGCAATCCGAACCCCATGGATAAAATCCAACGCTTCCATTTTACCGAGCATGCGAGACAAACCTTCCGCACACAATAAAAATAAGTAAGGTGACATCGGGTCGCCTTGTCTTAGACCCCTCGTAGGTGACATCGTCCCTTTTCGATTCCCATTAATTATAAAAGAAAGGAGACTGTGGAAACGCATCTCATAATAAGGTTGACCATTCTAGGGTGAAAACCTAAAGCTGACATAAATCCCTCAATGAACGCCCACTCCACCCTGTCATATGCTTTGCTCATATCGAGCTTTAGTGCTGCCCACCCCACTTTACCATTCTTTGTCTGGCGAATGGAGTGAAGACACTCGAAGCCTAGGATAGCATTATCCGTAATCACCCTATCAGGCACAAACGCGCTTTGATTTGGGCTTATAATGTCATTTAGCACTAGCTTGAGTCTATTTGCAACAGTTTTTGAAACAATCTTATAAAGGACAGTGCATAAGCTTATTGGGCGAAATTAAGAGACGCACCTTGGCTGTTTGCATTTTGGGATTAACACAATGGCAGTCTTGTTAATTTCTGCCACAGATCGGCCCTCATTGAGCACTTGAAGGCAGAATTTTAGGACATCATTGCCAATAATCGGCCAAAACTTCTGGTAGAAGCCTACTGTAAACCCATCAATGCCAGGGGCCTTAGAAGGACTCATCTGCTTGAGAGCATATAAAACCTCATCCTTAGTGAATGGACATCCCTGCAACTCTCGCTCTGCCGGATTTAGACCAGGGGAGATAGTATTAAAAAAATTCGAACAACTAGCACTGTTAGACATTTTGTTTGAAGAAAACATTCCTTCAAAATACCTTATCACCACATTTTCAATCCCAACGGCATCATCCTTCCATTCACCCAAGTTATTAAACAAGCCTTCAATTCGATTACCACGTCTCCGCTGATTAGCCTTTTGGTGGAACCAACGTGTATTACGATCTCCCCACCTAAGCCAATCAGCTCTGGACCTTTGCTTCCAGTACACCTCTTCCTCTCCAAGTATTTTCTCCAATTGTTTTCTCGCCCCTTGGACGTCACTATTAAGGTCAATAGCTCTTTGCAATGTCTGCCTAGCTGTCTGAGTTCTGGCGTTATAGGAGCCAGTTTTGTCTCGCCCCCATTCCACCAATAACTTTCCACATCTCATCAGCCGATTCTCAATAGGCTCCTCGGACCCCTCCCTATACTGCAACCATTTGCCACCACTTCGAAGCAATCCTCATAATTCAACCACACCTCCTCAAATCGAAATTTCTTTTCAACCCTCTCGGAACGGCCCTGCATACGCTTCCTAATTTCAATTACTATCGGGCAATGGTCCGAATATATAAACTCAAGGT
This sequence comes from Herpetospermum pedunculosum, assembly GCA_028017165.1. Lineage (NCBI taxonomy): Eukaryota > Viridiplantae > Streptophyta > Magnoliopsida > Cucurbitales > Cucurbitaceae > Herpetospermum > Herpetospermum pedunculosum. Next base: position 67,793,887 of record CM051523.1, on the reverse strand, counting down.
GTCTCACCCCAGTAAAGGGGAACATTGCAATAAAGGGTTGGGAGCACATACCCCTATCCAACCGTTCTTTTATGAGATCACCTCCCTTCCAATTATGATACCATGTGTATGGGCTACCTCTAAAAGATAAATCGTGCAGGTTACACTCCTCAATCACATCTCTGAACTTCTTCATTTGACTCTGTGGTCGTTGCACACCTCCCCATTTCTCTTGCATACCCACAATCTCATTAAAATCTCCTCTAATCACCCAAGGTAGGGGGCTCCTCGTATGGAGCCTGCGCAAAAGCTCCCACGAATCTCTCCGCTTACTTGAATCTGGGTCTCCATAGAACCCCGTAAACCTCCAACTTCCCTCATCCGACTGTACACTAACATCAATATGAAACTTGTTGTAGGAGCACAAACGAACATCTAATTCCTCCTTCCATAATAAGCAAAGTCCCCCACTCTTACCCACACTATCCACTGAGATCACACCGCCAAAACCCATCGACCGTCTATAGTTATCTGCTTTGCTTTTATTGATACGGGTTTCTGATAGAAACACCAATTGGGGTTTTGCCTCTTGCACAACTTTGTGCAAGGCTTCGGACGCCCGTGGATTCCCCAGCCCACGAGCGTTCCAGCATAGAATATTCATTGTGTTCGGCGACCCTGTTCCATGTTAACAGGGTTCGCCGCTAGAGGATTGGAATCCCCGTCATTGTTAAACAACCTTTGTTTTTTTCCTCTCCCACATATTGATGCACATCCGTCACCCTCCCCTACATCATCTTCTCTGTCATTGACCATACGCTTTCCCAAAGTCCCAACTGTTAAGTGGGTGTTGCGCGCTCAGTGTGTATATAAAATGTAAATGCGAAGAGCGCTAAGATCATGCAAGCATACATGGTCTGCAGCAAGTGATAAGTATAATTTAATTCGTTTTCCCACAGAGATTAAGTTTAGTGACTAACGATTTGGTGTGTTAGATTAGATAAGGTAACTTAAATTGGATAGATTTTGGGTTGAGGTACAGGAATATAAAAGATGCAAGAAGAATGTAAACATAAACGCAAAGCTAGCAAAGAGGTAAAGTCATAATGTGGAAAAGTAGAATTGCGGTTCTTGCAATAATCTAGCAATAAATTAGCAACGATTTTAATGTAAAGTAAGGCAGCAAGGTCGACTTAAGAATCCTCTATAGGCATTTAACTATGATCATTCAACAGTAGATTAACATCTCATGCATCGTCTTAGCTAGTTCTCATGCATCTTTCGATTACATGCATTAGTTTCTTAGATTACTTCTGTCCAAGTAAAGCTAACAACCTAATCATAAACACATGCTAATAAACGTGCTAGGAGAACGCCTATTCCTAGGTCATTTTCTGATTACCATAAAAGGCTAACATGAATGGATGACTCTGAATTCTTACTCCTTCCGGAGGTTAGGAATTCTTTAGACAAAATGGATGGCCGGTCGAAATTGCCCGTGGGATGAAGATCACATACATTCAATGCAATCATGCTACTCTACATGCTGAATTCTCATGCTTCTAGCCTACAGATTCCTCTTTAGCAGACCTCTCTTAGATTAGTTACTCATGGTTTTCGAAGAACTGAGGGAGATGGATTGATTGAACATGAATTGAAGAACTCAACAAACCTAGTTAATTGATATATAATTAAATGAAGAACTCAACAAAACAACAAATTGATTAAGTGATGACAGAATGAAGAACTCAATAAACCAATTGATTACTCTTTTAAGAAAGCAATTCATATAATAATTCGTAAACAAACATATGTCAATCCGGAAGCAACAATGAAAGGGAAAAGCAATAAATGATTCAGAACAACATTTAGAGGAAGCAGAAATTCAATTGGAAAGCGATAAAGGAAAGCAGTAAAGGAAAGCAGTAAAGGAAAGCTGTTAATTGCGTGAGGATCTTTCAAGTCGTGAATCGCCTCGGATGAAGGGGAAGATTAGCTGATCTTGGGGATAAATTCAATCAGAAGAGAAGATGGATCTTCTCTTCTTCCTCTCGAATTATCACGCCAAGGGCTTTGTTTCTTCGATCCAACAACCGGGGGAGAAGGATTTCGTCTTCGAGTTCTTCACTATTGAGTTGTGTTTGAATTGAGAGGAATTCAATTTGATTTCAATTGCTTTGATCCTTCATTTCACTCTCTTTATATAGCCTCTAGGTGGTTGCAAAAGTTGCTCAATAATTGTGGATCACCATTCAATTTTGTGAGGTAGTCAAGCTTGACATGTGGCAGCACCAGGGAGAGTTGACTACTGGAAAAACTCAGTCAACAAAGACTGTTGACTGGATAAAAATGCAGCAGCAAAGACTGTTTTATTGCGAGCTCCGCAATTTTTCAGCAATGTTCCTGCAATGTACATTTTAGCTCTTTTTACATCATTTTGCATCCTTTTTCTTTCCATTTCCAAATAAGCCTTAATTTAGCATCATTTCTCAAATTCTCACATTTGCGACCACATTAAGCTAACTCTTAACAAAAACACTCAAGAATTTTCATGATTTCTAGGTAAATATGACGTTAAATAATGTACTTTTGTAGAGCTAACACACCCCCAAACTTGAGTTATTGCTCGTCCTCGAGCAATATAAAGGCTTACTTTCTCTCTAATTAGCTACTAACTCTTGTCTTTTAAACTCTACCTAACTGATTTGCTGACTTCCCTAGGTTTACTGTCAAAGGCATTGTTGTCCTGTGACACTCTCCTAGGCTAAAACTAACTTCATACATTGTCTATTCTGATTACCCTTGCCTTTAAAACCTTCTGTTTTTACTAACTTCCTGTCTTTCGGTTTATCTGCCTATATCATTGAGCTCATTGTGCAGTTATCCCTAAGCTTTCAAATTCTCCCTAGTTTTAACTTAGACTCAGTACATGCTTCTAATGTCTTTATTTTTGAATTACCTAGGATTCCTTAAAGTCATGACAGGCTTAGCACACACGAGTATCAGAGTTCAGTATCCATCGAACAAACTAAGCCCTGGCATCACTGTGTTGGATAGACACTCATCTCCCTTGACATACCTTCAAGCTACAGCCCTGTGTTTAGCAAACTAAGGATCAGAGTTCAATTTCACAGGACATCTAAACACTTAGGTCGTAGCTCTTTGGCACACATTCTTCTTCCTTGGTTTTACTTTTCCTTTTTTCTCTTTTGGCAAAGTCTTCTCTTTGAATTGTCTTTTGATGCAGTGCCACTTGTGGGTTACACAAATGGCCCTGATTACTCAGCATCCTTAGAGAGAGACAGTACCCTTTACTTTTCTTTTGCTTTCTTATTCATTTTTTTTAGAAGAAGAATGTCTATTTTTCAAAGGAGAGAGGAGTGTTCCTAGGCCTAGAGGTTGCCTCCCCCAAACTTAAACTTCTCATTGTCCCCAATGAGAGTCTGAGGTGGCACACCCCCAAACTTATCTTAGAAGCATCTAGTCTAAATAAAAACCAGACAGACTTAAAACTCCTAAGGATGGAATGACCCTCATAGTGCAGATAACTCAACAGCAGAAATTTACTAAAACCAACATGGTAAGGTCTAACAGAGGTACATGCTCAGCAATTCATGAAGCTAATTAGAACTAACAAAGGTGTACTTGACACTCATCCAGCATGCTCAATAGACAGACTACCTATAAACATCAGTAATGCAGCCAAATCATGAGATTTAAAGACAGACAACCCATCAGAAAGTCATATACCAGCATGCTTAAACTAACAAAATATTGCGGTGTCCGCAAAGAATTCGCAATGATTCCAACAGAGCAGTTTTAACTGTGATCAAGGCTCCTAGCATGCGATATTCGTTCATAAACAACTACAGAAAATAGCAAAATTATCTAAGTTACCTAATCATACGACATTAAACTAGACTAAGCTACTCTACTTAGGCAAATTAAGAATTTAAAACAGAACAAACAGTTGATATTGGTGGGGTAACAGGTCACAGAAAAGCATATTTTTTTTTCTTGTTTTTGAGAGGGATCAGAAATACTCCCTCGAATGCCGTTTAAAAATCTCTAATTGCCACGTTCCTAAATCACAAAAAATAAACTTAATTAAAGCTAGCAATAACAATACTGTAATCAATCTAAAAGAAAAACAATAACGAAAGACTATCTATTCCATATTCCTCTGATGATTGAGCATAATGATCATTCCATTGAACGCCCTTACTCATCATTTCTTGACTTGCTTTTTAGGCTTCGGATAAGAGGAAGGCTGAGAGTGTTTTCACATCTTCTTCATCATAGTAGTGCTTCAATCTAGCACCATTCACCATGAACGGCTGACCTTGTTCCAGATTTCGAATTTCAATTGCACCATGAACAAACACATTAGTAATCACAAAAGGACCTGACCAACGAGACTTTAATTTGCCAGGAAACAATTTCAATCGTGAGTTAAACAATAGAACATGCTGGCCCTTTTTGAAGTCCTTAATCCTAAGTCTACTATCATGCCAAATTTTAGTCTTTTCTTTATACATTTTAGCATTTTCATATGACATATGCCTTAATTCATCTAACTCATGTAATTGCAGAGACCGCAATGTTCCTGCATCGGTCACGCAATAATTCAACTCTTTTAAGGCCCAAAACGCTTTGATTTCTAGTTCAAGGGGTAAGTGACATGCTTTTCCATACACTAACCTATAAGGAGACATTCCTAAAGGTGTTTTATATGCAGTTCTATATGCCCACAGTGCATCATCAATTCATGCTAAACGACTATGATTGTTGGCACATAATAAATATTTCATTCCCAAAATAAACTACTCCTAACATACGAAATCTAAGCAAAGCATGATAAAATCCTAATTTAAGAGTTTAGGGATCAGAAATCTCCGTTGTCAATCTGCCTCATATGGATATTCTTCAATGTTTCGAGGCACCACTTCTGCTCCTTTAAGATACTTAAGTCTTGATTTACAGGGTCGGACATTCTGCCACACCTTGAAATTGTTGATTCTTTCAAAGAGACTGCATGTTATAACATCGCAAGGTTTGTACTTTATGTGCGTTCGTACAACATAGGTTTGATGCGATGGGACTTCTTTTTCTGGCACATCTCTTTCTATCTCCTTCAGCTGGAGCATTTGTGGTGGTGGTGGCTCAGCTCTTTCATTGGTGGAGAAGCTTGCTGCAACCTCAAACATTTCAAATTCTTGTTCCTCAAGCAGCGCATTAGTCTCTTTGGCCTCATCCAGCACAATTTCATTTTTCTCAACTTTCACCAACTCCCCCAATTCATATGGAGATTCCATTGGATCACTCTTCTTAGATTCGAAGGTAACAAAGGAGTCATCATCATAAAAATCAAACATTTGAGGGTATGGTGGTGGTGACACATAGGTAGGCAAATCAGGTTGCCTAGGGGGAGGCCTAGTAATTTCTTCTGGTTCCTCAATGATAGGTTCCAGCCTCACCCTTGTTGTGCTTGGTTGTATTTGATCACAGTTAGGCAGAGAATCCAGTGGAGCACTAGACTCTTCATTCTCTACTCTCTTTGGTGCTTCTATGCTACTCATCACCAATGGCCTTCCACTCCGTAGTTCAATAGCTTGAACTTGTTCCTTACCATCCCTTCTTGGAGTTTCTGTGTCTGCAGGCAGTCTGCCTTGGGGCCTATTCTTCAGCTCATTTTCCAACTGCCCAATCTGATTCTCTAAGCTTCTCAAGGTTGCTTGCTGGCTCTGCAAAGTTGCATCATTCTTTGTTATGTATTCCTTCAGCAAGTTCTCCACTGATGTTCCCATCGGTTGGTTGTTGACATATTGTTCATGATATGAGGGTTGACTAGTTTGTTGATGTTGAGTGAAACTAGGTGGTCCACTCGGTCTTGATTGATTTTGCGTTTGGCTTCTGCTTTGTTGTCCACCCCAAGAGATATTTGGGTGGCTTCTCCAACAAGGGTTATATGTATTTGAATAGGGGTTGTTTCTTGGTTGTTGTTGGCTTCCAACATAGCACACCGAAGATGGATTAGCAGGGCAATAGTCATACATATGCCCTTCCCCACAGAATCCACAAACTAGTGCCTCACCTTGGTTGGCTATTGTTGTGCTTGTTGAAACAGCTGCCACTGTGTTGACACTTTGTTGAATATTGGGTTGAGCCATTTGCTTCACCAGGTTGGTCAGAGCATTGATCTGGCTGCTCATTGCGCTGAGTGCATCCATGTCTTGAGCCTTCCTTCTGTTTGGCTCCACAGGATCGTCTGACCATTGACAATGTGATGTTGAGATTTTCTCCAAAATCTCATAGGCTTCGTTATAGCTCTTTGATAGCATTGAACCTCCAGCTGAGGAATTCAAGACTTGCCTCGTGCTGGGGTTGCATCCTTTGAAGAATACTTCAATCTGGATACACCGTGGAATGCCATGGCGTGGACATTTGAGTAGAAGATCTTTGAATCTGGTCCAAGCTTCATGTAGAGATTCATTCTCAGCTTGCTTGAACTTGATGATGTCAACACGAAAGTTAGAGTTCCTATCTGGAGGAAAATACTTTACCAGGAACTTCTCAGCTAGGTCTGTCCAATTGACAATTGATCCAGAGGGGAAGGAATTCAACCATGTCTTGGCTTTGTCTCTCAATGAATAAGGAAACAGGTACAATCGTAAAGCCTCTTGAGATACTCCTGGAATGACAAAGGAGTCACTCACTCCCAGGAAGTTCCTCAAGTGATTGTGGGGGTCTTCATTCTCCACTCCGAAAAATTGTCCAACTGTGGACAACATCTGAAACATGACGGGTTTTAATTCGAATGAGTGAGCTGTAATCTCGGGGCGTATGATGCTCGGGTTAAGCTCCTCAGGCATTGGTACAAGGTATGATAGAATAGCACTATCCTTATCATTCGCAATTTCAATGGGGTTGCGAATGATAGGTGCTCGGTTTGGTGCTTCTTCTGCTCGATCCATTTCAGCTTGTTGAAATTGCGATGACTCTGCGTGGTCCGCAATGTGCTGAATTACAGGTTGCCTTGGCTGTTTAAAAAGGTGTTTCTTAATTTTGTTTCTGGCCCTTAAAGTCCTTTCAAGTTCAGAATCAAATTCTAGATTGTGATTTGGAAAGTCATTCATAAACCAGCTTTGTTGGTACCTGTAAATGCAAAAGATTAGCTCCACTAAATTAAGCTCTTCTAAAATAACACAAATCCTGTTTACTAAACAAAATCCCCAGCAGCGGCGCCAAAAACTTGTTGCGCGCTCAATGTGTATATAAAATGTAAATGCGAAGAGTGCTAAGATCATGCAAGCATACATGGTCTGCAGCAAGTGATAAGTATAATTTAATTCGTTTTCCCACAGAGATTAAGTTTAGTGACTAACGATTTGGTGTGTTAGATTAGATAAGGTAACTTAAATTGGATAGATTTTGGGTTGAGGTACAGGAATATAAAAGATGCAAGAAGAATGTAAACATAAACGCAAAGCTAGCAAAGAGGTAAAGTCATAATGTGGAAAAGTAGAATTGCGGTTCTTGCAATAATCTAGCAATAAATTAGCAACGATTTTAATGTAAAGTAAGGCAGCAAGGTCGACTTAAGAATCCTCTATAGGCATTTAACTATGATCATTCAATAGTAGATTAACATCTCATGCATCGTCTTAGCTAGTTCTCATGCATCTTCCGATTACATGCATTAGTTTCTTAGATTACTTCTGTCCAAGTAAAGCTAACAACCTAATCATAAACACATGCTAATAAACGTGCTAGGAGAACGCCTATTCCTAGGTCATTTTCTGATTACCATAAAAGGCTAACATGAATGGATGACTCTGAATTCTTACTCCTTCCGGAGGTTAGGAATTCTTTAGACAAAATGGATGGCCGGTCGAAATTGCCCGTGGGATGAAGATCACATACATTCAATGCAATCATGCTACTCTACATGCTGAATTCTCATGCTTCTAGCCTACAGATTCCTCTTTAGCAGACCTCTCTTAGATTAGTTACTCATGGTTTTCGAAGAACTGAGGGAGATGGATTGATTGAACATGAATTGAAGAACTCAACAAACCTAGTTGATTGATATATAATTAAATGAAGAACTCAACAAAACAACAAATTGATTAAGTGATGACAGAATGAAGAACTCAATAAACCAATTGATTACTCTTTTAAGAAAGCAATTCATATAATAATTCGTAAACAAACATATGTCAATCCGGAAGCAACAATGAAAGGGAAAAGCAATAAATGATTCAGAACAACATTTAGAGGAAGCAGAAATTAAATTGGAAAGCGATAAAGGAAAGCAGTAAAGGAAAGCTGTTAATTGCGTGAGGATCTTCCAAGTCGTGAATCGCCTCGAATGAAGGGGAAGATTAGCTGATCTTGGGGATAAATTCAATCAGAAGAGAAGATAGATCTTCTCTTCTTCCTCTCGAATTATCACGCCAAAGGCTTTGTTTCTTCGATCCAACAACCGGGGGAGAAGGATTTCGTCTTCGAGTTCTTCACTATTGAGTTGTGTTTGAATTGAGAGGAATTCAATTTGATTTCAATTGCTTTGATCCTTCATTTCACTCTCTTTATATAGCCTCTAGGTGGTTGCAAAAGTTGCTCAATAATTGTGGATCACCATTCAATTTTGTGAGGTAGTCAAGCTTGACATGTGGCAGCACCAGGGAGAGTTGACTACTGGAAAAACTCAGTCAACAAAGACTGTTGACTGGATAAAAATGCAGCAGCAAAGACTGTTTTATTGCGAGCTCCGCAATGTTTCAGCAATGTTCCTGCAATGTACATTTTAGCTCTTTTTACATCATTTTGCATCATTTTTCTTTCCAGTTCCAAATAAGCCTTAATTTAGCATCATTTCTCAAATTCTCACATTTGCGCACACATTAAGCTAACTCTTAACAAAAACACTCAAGAATTTACATGATTTCTAGGTAAATATGACGTTAAATAATGTACTTTTGTAGAGGTAACAGTGGGCTCTCGCATCCATTCTCTGCTCATTATTTGCTCTCTCCCCCAACCTCTTCTCATTATTTTTCCTCCACTTTATTTTTTTTGAGGCTACTGTCTTTGTTAACAACTCAATTGGAGTTTCCATCATTTCCTCACATGTGTCAGGTAATGTTTCTAATTTTTCCTTCTCACGGGACTCATTCCCCTCCTCCATACTTTCCACCCCATGGGCCCCACTTATTTTTTCAAAAACAACTGAATTATCCTCAGAAAAAGGATTGTTAACAGTTTCACTTGGTAAATCAATCTCCATTAAAAGCTCATTATTAGTCTCACTCCCTCCCTTATTAATTTCCCCCTCAATCTCTCCCTCATTGATAATGCCCAATTCATTGCTGCCCTCTCCCCTCTCCTGATTTTCCGCTTCACTCCCCCCCAATTCTTTCCTTTCATTAATTTTTCCTAAACTGTTACCCTTAGCAATGAATTCTCCCTTCGTCCCTGGTTTTTCCGGCAAGCCTTGTTGTGCAGCCTCCGGAATAGCCCTTTCCACCGCCCCTTCTTTTCTTCAGTCCTCCTTTAATCCTCTGTTATCATCCGACCAACGCCGCCAACTTCCCTCCCCACGCCCTCTCCCTCTTCCATTCCCCCAAAAATGAGATGGACCCCCTCGTTCACTGATCTCTTTCATTTTGAACTCACTCGCTCTTAACCATGGACCATATGGAGGCTTAACACCCACCTCCTCATCATTCGATACCCACTCGCATTCGTTGTGAAGATGTCCGACTCGCCCACATCCGAAGCAAAACTCAGGGAGCTTTTCGTACCGAAGTAATACCCATAGGTCCTCCTCATTTGTGTCCACGCTCAATTTTAAAGCACGCCGAAGAGGTCTAGTTACATCAATACGGATTCGCACCCTCCCAAATCTACCCCAGCAATCGCCATTGGCCTGTTGTTCAACATCTTCCACCACTCCCACTCTTTTCCCCAACTCTATCAAAGCCTCTCGATTTCTACATCCAACCGGTAAATTAAAGAATTGAATCCAAAAGGATGCAAACCTGAATTCCATGTTCTCTGGTTGATTCCATCTTTCTGGTCTTTCAAATAGTATGATTGCTCCATCAAAAAACCATGGCCCATTGTTAAGCACTTTCTTGAGCTCCGTGGTAGCCTTAAAAGTGATTAAGAACACATTCTCCCCCACACAGTCTACAACCGTGTTTCGATGGACATTCCATACATTTTTCATAACACTCCTAAATGCTTCGATATTAACTAACTTTGAAATCAGGACTTTCCCAATCAAACATAGAGATATGTCAGATTGGTCCGTTCGTACTATATCCTTCAGCGCTGTAGTTTCTTCTTCTTCTTCAGTCAGTTTCATATTCTTGCATAACAATAGAAGCTCTCCCACATCCATCTTGTGAGATTTCTATGATTGGTTGGCTTCCAAGATTGCTCCAATTCACCCAGGCCTCCACCACTACTCCCCTCACTTAGAAGGAATGTTTCTCTCAGCAACGAGAAAGTTTTTTTTTTTTTTTTATTTAATTCAATAATAATAGGTAGGTGATGACTTGTTTTTGTTAAATTAAACAAGTTATTTTAGGCATTATTTTAGACATAAGTCCAATTATATTAGTTACATAAATTCAAATTTATCAGTTAATTTGGGCATAATTTTATTTAGAATTGGGTTACATAGATCCAGTTTTGCTCCCTTCGTTGTGAGACAGATGATATTTCGAGTGGGAGGTTGAACTCCAAGACGGATGATCTTTGTCCCTTAATAAAAATTAAAGACAAGCAATAAATTAAAATAAAATATTACAAAATAGAAAATACACATTTTTTTAGAAGAGAAAATACACATTGATAATTATGATTATAGTAACCAATTTTGGGCATTATTTTAGGTCAAACAAAAAATTATTGAGCAACTTCAAATTTGTATTTAAGATTTTTTTTTTTTTTTTTATGCAATTCAATTTTAAAAGAAAATAAATCTACATAGAACAATAAACCATAAGAAAAATTAAAATCTAAAAGAATATGAATTACCATACATGTTCATCACTTCAAATTAACACTCCAAAAAGTACCAAACAAAAATAAAAGGTAAAACAAAAACAACAAATTCATAAAACAATAATTTTTTTCTAGACAATATGATATCAATGTCTCATAAGAAGTTGTGCAATTCGATCTCGTTCTTCATCCATCTCCATTTCAGGAATTGAAATCTCACGTTCTTCCTCTATCTCTATTTCATCATTTGAAGGCAATAACATTTCATTATCGTCATAAGGCTTGAACTCAAAATCTGTCATTGAATTAACTCTTATAAAATTATGTAGAGTCATTGAAGCAACTACAATTCTTACTTGTTTGTCAAATGGAAAACTATGCATTTGGCGAACGATTCTCCATCTGTTCTTCCAAACACCAAATGTTCTCTCAATTGTGCATCTTAAGGAAGAATGCCTATGATTAAGTACTTCATTTATGCCTCTTGGTTGACTTCCACGTCGAAAATCAGCAAGATGATATCGTCCACCCATATAAGGACCTAAATATCCTTTCATTTGTGGATAACCAGAATCTACAAGATAATATTTACCTATAAAAACAATCAAATAAACAACAATCAATAAAAAAAAATACTAACAAAATGTAATAAACATAATGTATCTAATCTTGAATACTAACCTCGAGGTGGGTGAGAAAATCTCAAATTTGGTCTTCTCAATGCCTCCACAAAAATTCGAGCGTCATGAGCAGCATCTTCCCATCCAACCCAAATAAACGTAAAACACATGTTAAAATCACATACTGCCATAATATTTTGGGTGCTAATATATTTTCGACCAATATACGGTATATTCTTTCCTTGGGGTGCTACTACAGGTATATAAGTACCATCAATTGCTCCAATACAATCTTTGAAATATGGCCAATATCGAGTATACTTTTTAATTTTATCAGAAATATATCTAAATTGTGAATCAACTGGCTTAATGACATCCACAGCCATACGACAAATAATATCTAGCACAATATTAAACCACCTTGATACAGTCTAACCCGAGTGCTGAAATATTTCTTGAACCATTCTATTGGATAAACCATGACCCAATGTAATAAGAAACATTGTTAGAGCCTCCTCTAAAGGCATACGTTTGGCTTTATTAAAGTCATATTTTTGTTCAAGTACTGCTAACAGTTTCTGAAATATATGTTTTTCCATTCTAAATTGTTGGTGACATCTATCCTCATGTCCATTCAAGATATCCATAACAAATTTATAATCAGTATGAAAAGACGTCCTACAAGGTTCTTTACAACACATGCATCACAAAATAATGCACTACGGCACCACATCCCACTTTTACTAATTGATCAAGTTCATATTCAATGTCGCTTTCATCAGAAGAATCATTGTTGTCATTATCGTAACAATTAGATGACATTTGTAAAGCTTAAATAAATTTTAAAAAAATTAGAAGCAAAACTTTCTTAACAGATTTCATCGATAAAACATTCTTAACAAATTTCAATGATAAAACATTCATAACAAAAGTAGAGTTCAAATACGATAACTATTCATAACAAAAGTAGAGTTCAAATACGATAACTATCTAAACAATTCAAAGTCACACTTTAAAGATAATATTTTAAACTTAAGAATGTAGACTTAAACTTTCTTTTGCTTCAGCCACGCAACTTGAATTCCAGGCTCTTCCAATGCTACAAACATTTCTCTGTTTTCTCTTTTTGTAAAGATATCTGCAGCTTTCATGAAGAGTTCACTGCCTTTCACAATTTCAGGTATATCTCGTAACGCTTCATCACTTCACGAATGCTACAACCTGATACATCTCTTCTCCTAACATCTACTCAATCACATACACGCTCCAATTGATTACAAAGTTTACTACCAATGTTTCGTTTAGATCCTATTATTTTTCTTTTTTTCCGTTTCTCTTGAGTATGATCCTCAATAGTATGTATTGAATATTCAGTATCATTGGTGCCATTTTCCTTCGTATCCTCTATTGTATCCTCACCTACATTTCTAGATGGATCACCCTCAAAATTTTCGGATACAAATCCTTGAGATGGTGCCCATGCTCCATCTCCGGTAACTGCAATATCATTAAAAATAATGTCTAACTGGTCTGCATTTTGTAAACCCTTTGAATGAAATTTTGCTGCATCGGGCTTAACCTACATCAGATTAATTAATGAAATATTAAATTATAATTTTTACTCCTAATAAATAGAATATATAGATAAATGATATACCTTTAATCTATCTTCCCACCACTCATTTGTTGCATCAATAGTTTGCCTCAATGGATCTGTTTTGTTTCCAACCAAATCTATCCAAATTTACCAGTCCTTCTTCAATGAACTCCATTTATTTTTCATTTGTCTGAACTCATAACTTCTACCGGTTTTCTCTCTAAATGTATCAATCACATTTATCCATCCAACTTTACTTAAATGTCCATTTGGCCTATTCCCTTTTCAAAGTTTCCGCCATACAACTTTGAATAAATACCTCAGTTGTAATATCATCCTAAATTGCCTTGAATTGTTTTTCTTTTCCATCTTTATTTGCAACTATATTCATAGACATTTCTATCAAATGAAAAATCAATATTAGGACTTCTAAAATATAAAACAAAGTTTACTAATATTGTTCACAAACACATAACAATCTAGTAAAACAAAAGCAAGAATTAAATCAAAATCTCCCCAAGCAACTTGTTAATACCTGATCTCACTTGTTCACAGAAAGAAAGAAAAAAAAAAAAAAAAAAAAAAAAAAAACTTTTCTGATACAAGGAATTGTTAGACGCTTACAAGTATAAGCCATACATTTTGAAAATTATACAAAAGCTAACTAATAGCTTATTATCTCAAATAGAATACCGTAGGCACTGCACTAGCAACACATAAAATAGAAGCAGCCTTGAAATCAGCACGAACATCTTCTGCAAATTATACAAAAGCTAACTAATGTAAGGCGACTAATAATTACTTATACATGTAAAGAAGCCAAATCTAAAAGCTTTGACTTCAAAACAAAACAAAAACATTGATCACACTTGCATCTCCAGCACCAAAAAGAAATTTCTCCAACAATTCTGATCATAATGAAACAAAGCATCGAGGTCGATTCCATTGTTCAAATATGAATTCTGAATTCTAATAAACTATACAAAGCTTAAAGTATCTGAAATTAAACAAGCGGGAGATCAAGGGAATGAAAGCGTAGTAATAGACCTTGAGTACAAAGTTTGGCGTTCGATATTTTGCATTCTTCAGTCAACGACAAAATTATAAGAGCATCATTCCTCTCTAAAGTTATTAGAGTTTGAAGATTCTCATATTTTCAGACGGATTTTGAAGATTCTCAGATTTTCAAACGGATTTTGAGGAATCTCACATTTTCATCGAGAGAGAGAGAACACAGGAGAATTGAGTGCAACTAGGTCAAAATGAGAAAAAAAATAAGAGGATGGGAGAGGGGTAGTCTGAGGACATTTTAGTAATTTCATTGTATTGTTAAAAGTGGGATGAATTCCCGGATAAACACTTAAAAACGTTTTTTGAAGAAGCTACATCCAACAGTTTATTTCAAAATGCATTTTTTTTTTAAACTCATTTTACAAGAATTAATTTTTGGTGTTCCCAAACATCACAGTTTATGCTAAAATGGATTTTTCCAAAATTTAAGCACTTAAAAGTTCAAACCAAACACACCCTAATTCTCCCATTACGCGATAGTTTGAGTATTTACAATTGCCTATATTTATTTGTTATTTTTTTATTACATATTTAATAAGATATTAACTAAATATAATTTAGGTTAAATATATAAAATCATCCCTAATATTTTAAATCAATTTTATCCTTAATTTTTAAAATTCTCAAATTTATTTTTAATGTATGCAAATATTAAATTAGAATCTTTTTTTAAAAAAATGACCTTGAGAATTTTAATACAGTAGAAGTAAAACTATGAATTTTAATACATTAAAGACGAAATTATTTAAAATATAATTTATTTGTATAAAATTAGAATATAATATATATATATATATTTTTTTAACTTGTCCCTTACTTAAAAAGAAGAAGATTACAAAAAAACTTATTTTAAAAAATATAAAAGTTTTTTTTTTCAACAGTAATATCTAAAGCAAAGAGAGATTTCAGGGTACCCGAACACATCAAAACAAACTAGAAAAACAATTCAAGAAAAAAGATTCCAAAATGGGACACTAGTAGAGGCGAGAGCTAACAACACTCTCAACCAAGATGCACACCTATAGACCATATCGACTTGAATACTAATGAGAATAGACTGAGGGAACGGGGGCTAGCCACATGAACAAGCGTGTAACATTTCCTCCAAATGTGGTAAATGGCCGCACTTCAGACAAGTCTCCACACCCTCCACACCCGACTACTACACTGCTCACTCTGCCCTATAGAACAAATTCAATTCAAAGACTAGGAAGCGGGCCCATAGGACTAATGACCCGACCGAAGAATACCTGTCCACACTTGACTATGATAAGGGCACTCAAAGAATATTAAAGGCATCGTATATCTCGGCATTTGCCTTTATCAACACCGTGAATCTCGGAGTATATGGTTGTATATACACTGTATATCTCGGCGTCTACCTTTATCAACACAGTGAATCTCGGACTATATGGTTGTATATACTCCGTATATCTCGGCATCTACCTTTATCAACACCGTGAATCTCAGAGTATATGGTTGTATATACTCTGCAGTCAGAGATTTACTTGCTATATTTAGCTTATTTTGTTTCCTTCATTAGCTCATTAAGGTTGTATAAATATGCATGATTTTGTCCATTATCAATGACAGAAAATATCAGAATATCATTCTGCAAAACTTTATATGGTATCAGAGGAGGTTTTATAAAAAAGAGAAAAAAAAGCCTAGTAAACCCTAGAGCGGCGGCGGCTGTCACCTCCTCCCAATTTTGATCATCTACGACAACAACCAGTTTTTCCATCTTTGGTGATGGAAACCTTTGAAATCCTACTACTTCGATTTTCTCCCATGAAGTCCGACATCGTCTCCTCGATTTTGGTGACGAAGAAACCGACCACGTCCCCTCGATTTGGGTGACAAAGAAACCGACCACGTCGCCTCGTTTTGGGCCGACGAAGAAACTGATCATGTCCCCTCGATTTGGGTGACGAAGAAATCGACCACGTCCCCTCGATTTGGGTGACGAAGAAACCGACCACGTCGCCTCGTTTTGGGCCAACGAAGAAACCGACCACGTCCCCTCGATTTGGGTGACGAAGAAATCGACCATATCGCCTCGTTTTGGGCCAACGAAGAAACCGACCACGTCCCCTCGATTTGGGTGACGAATAAACTGACCACGTTGCCTCATTTTGGGCTGACGACGAAACCGACAACGTCGCCTCATTTTGGGCTGACGAAGAAATCGACCACGTCGCCTCGTTTTGGGCTAACGGCGAAACTGACCACGTCCCATCGATATGGGTGACGATGAAATCCGACCACGTTACCGTGATTTAGGTGACGAGGAAATCCGACCACGTTACCGTGATTTAGGTGACGAGGAAATCCGACCAAGTCACCTCGTTTTTGGGTGACGATGAAATCAGATTATCGCCATCTCATTGTGGTTGGCGATCAAACAACCATAGACCTCTCGACGGAGGCAAGTCTGAATGGGGAAGGAAAGAACGATGGGGAATGAGCGTTCTGCATCGTGAATCTCGGGTATGACTGACGATATACCGCAAGAATCTCGAGTATGACACATGATATACCGCAGGAGCAAAAATAAAGGTAGCAAGCACCCTCGGGTATGACCAACAATATACCGCAACAACCATTGCAACAACCTGTTGCACAACCACCCGTTCAGGATTCAGATCGAAATGACATCCTTGGTCTCTCAGATTCTTCCGCTGAATAGATCAACGGATGCTCGAATCACAGTTTTCACGACTTTTCCGCAAGTTGGGCATTCAGAATCTTCATGATCCAATTTGAGGGGAGTATGAGAGGCGCCCTATATCTCGGCGTCTACCTTGGTCAACTCCGAAAATCTCGGCGTATATCATTGTATATACGTTGTATATATTTTCGAGTCAAAGATTTACTTACTATATATAGCTGATTCTTTTTTTCATGACTTTTTTGCAAGTTGGGTATTCAGAATCTCTATGCTCCAACTTGAGGGGGAGTATTAAAGGCGTCATATATCTCGACATCTACCTTTATCAACACCGTGAATCTCGGAGTATATGGTTGTATATACTCTGTATATCTCGGCGTCTACCTTTATCAACATTGTGAATCTCGGAGTATATGGTTGTATAGACTCTGTAGTCAGAGCTTTACTTGCTATATTTAACTTATTCTGTTTCCTTCATTAGCTCATTAAGGTTGTATAAATATGCATGGTTTTGTCCATTATCAATGACAGAAAATATCATAATATCATTCCGCAAAACTTTATAAAGAAAAGATGGTTTCATATCTCAAAAGCATACAGACACAACACACAATCAACCAGACCCAAAAGATCCCATATCTGCAGTAGAGCCCGAGTGTACAATCGATCATGAATAGTCAGCCATGCAACGAAGGAGTGACGGGGAGAATATTACCTCCAAACCACAATAGATTTGATCATCTCACGCAATCTCGGTAAAGACACAAGACCTTCGAAGCACTGGCCTCCGAGAACTGATCAAATCTTCCAAAATCCCAAATTACTCGATCAACTTGATGAAGGTGAGGGATGTTAGCCTGAACTAACAG
The DNA here is from genome assembly GCA_028017165.1 of Herpetospermum pedunculosum. Lineage (NCBI taxonomy): Eukaryota > Viridiplantae > Streptophyta > Magnoliopsida > Cucurbitales > Cucurbitaceae > Herpetospermum > Herpetospermum pedunculosum. Next base: position 67,776,064 of record CM051523.1, on the reverse strand, counting down.
AAGAATCTCCTTCATCTCCCCAGTCACACAAGGTCACTACCAAGAGCCACCGCCACAAGAGTAAACTCTATACTACTCACTTTTTGAACTAGTATATCGCCATATCGTTGAACAAGTGAACCCTCAAGAAGTCAGGAGTCCATCTAAACATAACATCGTCGTCTACATCTCCAATAAAAATTCGGACGAACGAACGAAACTGCTCACGAAGCCAAAAAAAATGGCCCAAAAAATGAAAATGTAATTATTATTTATTACTGTATTGAAGAAGATGGCCCACATGGCAGTCAACAAGCTGACTGTGAAGGAATGAATTTATATTTTCTCTTTCTCATTTGTTATTCTTTATCCATAAGGATTGTGACACTTGTCTAAGATATCTTTCCCTTGTGTACATTTTGTCTTATTCTTTTAGTATAAATTGATGGCTAGGGTATAGCCTTCATAGTGAAAACAATATAGACGAATACCCAGAGGATTTTCTTCATCGCCTTTGTCCTTTCTTTTCTGCCTTTGGTTATTTCCAAATATTGTTTTGGTATCAGAGCCAAATGACAAACATCAATCAACCTTCTTCCTTTTTTTGTCTCTTCTTCAAGCTCCAGCCATGGAAGCTACTCGGGCCCTCCCTTAAATCAATTGCTCAACCAATTCACCTCCATTAAATTGGATAGAACCAACTTTCACCTTTGGCAAAATCTTGCCTGACCGATATTGCGGAGCTATCAACTTGAAGGTCATTTAATTGGAGAAAACGCCTGCCCAGAGAAGTACATTTCTCCCCCTTTGGTTCCTTTATCTGCAAAATGGTGTGATGATAATGTTGGCGCCATTTCACCTGAAGCTGCGAGCTCAACCTCTCCTACTGTTTCAGCTAAATCACCAGGTGTTGTCCCTGTTCTTAACCCTGATTTTACAAAGTGGGTCACAGTTGATCAGTTGTTGCTTGGTTGGCTCTATAACTCCATGAGCCCTAAGATTGCAATGCAAGTTATGGGGTTCTATACATCCAAGGATCTTTGGGTGGCTGTCAAAGATTTGTTTTGTATTCATTCCAGAGTTAAGATTGACTACCTTAAACTGATGTTTCAACAAACTCGCAAAGGCTCATTGAAAATGGGTGAGTATTTAGTTAATATGAAAAGAAAAAAAAAATTGATGGTCTGACTCTTGTTGGGAGCCCTATCTCCTCTAGCGATCTTGTTTCACAGGTTCTTTCTGATCTTCATGAAGACTACAATCCCGTTGTTGTGATGATTCAAGAAAAATATGGCATCGGTTGGTGTTGCGTGCTCAATGGTTAAAATAAATATGCAATGAGAGAGCACTCAGAACATGCAAGCATACATGATCTTGTAGCAAGTAATAAGTATTTTTTCATTCGATTTCCCACAGAGATTTATTCTTAGTTACTAACGAAGTGAGAGGTTAAGTGAGAGAGGATGGTTCAAATGAGGTGGATTTGGGTTTAAAGTACCTAACTATTAAGGAATGTGCGAGATATGAAAGCATGAACAACTGCAAGTAGATAAGTAAACTCGAAAGTAAAAGGAAAAGAATTGTGGAAACAGCAATTTTCTAGCAATGTTACTAACAGCGAATTAAGGGTAAAATAGGGAAACAAGGGCTACTAACGACTCCTCTATAGGCTTTTTCATACGATTCTCAAGCATTAGATCAACTTATCATGCATCAAACTAACTCATTCTCATGTATCTTCTGATTTCATGCATTAGATCCTTTAGTTTACTCCTGTCCAAGTAAGGTCTTAAGCATCTTTTTATAATAGTGAGTTTGGTGATTTGTACTAGGAAAACGCCTATTCCTAGGTCGTTTTCTGGTTACCATGAGAGGCTAGCATGAGTGTATGACTCTGAACTCTTACTCCTTCCAGAGGTTAGGAGTTTTTTGGACAAAATGGATGGCCAATCGAAATTGCCCGTGGGATGAAGCTTACATACATTCAATGCATTCGAGAGCTATCCTACATGCTTGATTCACGTGTTTTACCCTATAGCCTTGTCATTAGCATGCCCTTATGTGATTTAGTTACTCATGGATGCAGATAGATTGGGGAGAATAGATGGAGACAACATACTAAGTAGAAGATTAAAGGCAAAACAGAAGCTAAAAGCAGTGAACATACGAGATGAAGAACGTGTGAAGTAATGAAATTATGCTTGGATTAATTAGCGTTTGAACTAAACAAGTGATAGCTTTTAATAGCCAAAGTAAAACAGAAAGCAACGAAATGGAATAGAGTAGCTAATGAGAAGGGAAATGACAACAAATAGCAACGAAAACAGAAAGCTAAGACAGAAAAACAGTAAATCCGAGCGTGATCGCCTCGTCGCAGACGCCTCGGCTGAAGGGGGAAGAAGGCAAGCTTTGCTTGGATGAATCCAATCAGAAGAGAAGACAAAACTTCTCTTCTTCCTCTCAGATTATAGACTCCAATAGCTAAGACCTTCAATCCAACAACCGGATGAGAAAAACAGGAGAAAAGACTGTGCTGAGAAGAGAGTTCTACGCCTTTCGAGTGTGTTTCAACCTTCCACTTTGACCTCCTTTTATAGTGTTCTGCAGGTACGATTGGGCCAAGGAGAACCATCCATTCTGAACGTCGTATCTCAACGTGGCAGCAGGAGAAAGAATGGGCGGCTGAAAATTCGCAACAAAATAGAAATCGGTTAGACAACTTAACAGAATTCACTTAAAACATTGCGGTTTTAGCAATGTTTTCGCAATGCTTCCACAATGTGCAATTTTCAAGTCTTTAACTTTGTTTTTGGTTCTTTTTTCTTTCCTTTTACACATAAGTCCTAATTTAGCTTCACTCTTCTAATTCTCATATATAAGCACAAGTTTAAGCTAAATCATACCAAAAATACTTAAGAATGCACAACTTTCTATCACAAATAAGTCCTAAAATAGTCACTTTTGGAGACGTAACAGTTGGTTTGAAATGCAAGTTGGTCTACTCTCGTATGAGAAACGCTTGGAGTATCAGATCGCCCTGAAAAAACGGGTCTCTCAGGTCTGTCTCTCTGAGTGGTAGCTCATCCTCTGTTAACATGGTGCAAAGTCGAAGTCAGACAAACACTGGGTTTTCACCCAATCGACCATCTGGCCATATGAACTACTCTAATGTGAATGACTCTAGTAGTCAGAGACACCGAGGTAGTCGCGGAGGCCGTGGCAGAGGTCGTAACAACAATACCACAAATTTTCGCCAAACACAATGACAAGTATGTGGTAAGATTGGTCACAGTGCAGCTGTATGTTTTTCTCGTTTTCTCCCGGAAGTTAACAACCCACGAAATACACATTAACGTGACAACCGGTTTAACCAAAATCAGGGACCATCCTCCTCCTCGAACTGTTTTTCTCGTTTTTCTCATTTTTTTTCTTTTCATATTAACTAATGCTTATGCTTTAGTCACAAATTCCAGTGCTGCAACCCCTGAAAGTGTGATTGACCCGAGCTGGTACGCTGATAGCGGGGCTTCGAACCATGTTACTGTAAATTCGAGTTTCCTCACTTCAAAAACTGATTACACAGGTAATGAATTTGTCATTGTCGGTAATGGAAATAAACTTTGCATTTCTCATTTGGGCACATCTTCTATTTCTTCTCATATTGGACCTTTAAAGTTGAATAATGTCTTATGTGTTCCGTCTATTGGAAAGAATCTAGTCAATGTTTCCACTTTGGCTAAGGATAATGATGTTTATGTTGAGTTTCACTCTGATTTCTGTGTGGTTAAGGACAAGTTTACGGGAGTGGAACTGCTTAGGGGCACACTTAGAGATGGTTTGTACCAGATTGACTCGCCAGGACTGTCGATAAATAATGCATCAGTGGTGGTGTCTGACTTAACCAAGCAGCCTATCTCTCGATCCTTGGAGTCCTCTAATGGAAGGTTATTTTCGTCTTCTATTGTTTGTGTTGTCTCCTCTTCTTTTGCTAAGAGTGCTCAAGGTTTTGTAACAATGACCAAGTCCCTATTACACAAACGACTTGGTCATCCCTCGGCTAAAATTTTAGACAAAGTGATTAGTGGTTGTAATCTGGCTATTTCAGTAAATGATCAAAGTCTATATTGTGAAGCATGTCAGTTTGGTAAAATGCATGCTCTCCCGTTTCCTACATTTCAGCCTCATGCTAGTGCTAAGTTTGATCTTGTGCATACTGATTTATGGGGGCATGCGTCTGTATTATCCTTATATGGTTTTCGTTACTATATACTCTTTGTCGATGACTACAGCCGCTTTACTTGGTTATTTCCTCTCCGACAGAAAAGTGATGTTATTTTTGCCTTTAAGGAATTTCAGTCTTTTGTTCAGACTCAGTTTCAAACAACTATCAAAATGATGCAAATGGATGGTGGTGGTGAGTATATACCAATTACTAATATTTGTAAACATCTTGGCATTCTTACACATTTCTCGTGTCCTCACACTTCGACACAAAATGGTCGTGCTGAGAGAAAGCACCGTCATGTTGTTGAAACCGATCTCACGCTACTTGCTCAAGCTCATATGCCTCTACATCTATGGTGGTTTGCATTCCAAACGGTTGTATTGTTAACTAATGGACTGCCCTCCTCTATACTATAATATCGTTCACCTATGGATCTGTTGATTAATCGGGAGTTGGATATTTCTACTCTTCGTGTTTTTGGTTGTGCGTGCTATCCCAATCTTCGCCCCTACCAAAAGCACAAGTTCGATTATCATTCCGAGCAATGTGTCTATCTTGGTCCCTCTCCAATCCACAAAGGCTCAAGATGTTTAACAAAAACTGGGAGAATCTTCATTACTCGACATGTAAAATTTGATGAGGACAATTTTCCATGTCAAAACAGTTTTGGTAAGTCAACTCAATCATCTCAGGTACGTTCTTCTCCCCTCTCAATTCTAAATTGGTTTGGCCCATCTCTTTTACCCAAGCCCACCACTTCTCTTATTCAAGACAGCCCATTACCACAAATAATCCCTTCTACTAGCCCATCTCCTTCTCCACGGCCTCTCTCTTACCCTCCCATATTAAATAAGCCCAATCCAACAATCATCCCACCAAATGCACATAACACCCAACCACTTTCCCCATCTGCCACGCATATCCCACAATTGTCTCCCATCCATCACGATTATTTTCATTGCCCTAATTCAGCTTCTCAAAATTCCCCTCCGTTACTCAGTCTCAACCTCTCTCCTTCATCATCTTCAACCTCGCCACCAACCTCTCTGCCTTCTCTCCCTCATCCCGTTATTAACAATCATCCCATGGTAACTTGAGGCAAAGCTGGTATATTTTGACCCAAAGTATTAACAGCCATTGCTCTGATTGATTGGGCTCTGACTGAGCCAATGAAGTTTTCTATCGCCCTAACTACCCCTCAATGGCGAAACGCCATGGATGTTGAACTCTCAGCTCTTCGGCATTCTAAAGACTTGGACTCTAGTCCCTTCTTCTCCTCACCAAAACATTGTTGGATGCAAATGGGTATTTCGGCTAAAGAAAAATGTGGATGGAACAATTCAATGCCACAAGGCTCGGCTTGTTGCTAAGGGTTTTCACCAACACCCCGGAGTTGATTTCTTTGAAACTTACAGCCTGGTGGTCAAGTCTTCTACCATCCGTATTGTTCTATTTCTTACCATCTCCAATGGATGGCTTGTACGTCAACTTGACTTCAACAACGCTTTCCTCAATGGCACACTTAAAGAGGCAATATTTATGACTCAACCACCCTATTATAAGGATCCTCTGCATCCTACCTATGTATGTCAACTACACAAGGCCCTCTACGGTTTAAAACAGGCTCCGCGGGCCTGGAATGATGAGTTCACAGCTTTCCTTCTTCGTTGTGGTTTCTCGGTAAGTAAATGTTATGCCTCTCTCTACTTTGTTCAAAAAGGGTCTATCACTTTGCTGCTTCTTCTTTATGTGGATGATGTTATCCTCACTGGTAACAATGCTCAATTCATCGATCAACTCATCAGCTTACTTAACTCTAAGTTTGCTCTTAAGGATCTTGGCGGGTTAAACTTCTTCCTTGGAATTCAGATAACATATATGGCCTCTGGAATTCATCTTAGTCAGTCCAAATATATCAATGACTTATTAACCAAACTTCAACTGCAGCACGTGAAATCATGCCCGTCTCCGAATGTTGTTGGCAAACATATCTCACTACATGATGACACTTTACTCTCTGATCCTTTCCCCTATCGAAGCACTTCAGTATCTCACAAACACTCGGCCTGATATTGCTTCATTGTCAATAAGTTGAGTCAATTCCTAAAGGCCCCTACTGATGTTCATTGGCAGGCTGTGAAACGAGTTCTCCGTTACCTAAAAGGTATTGGTCTTTTAATCCAGCCTAGTTCCCAACTTGATATCACTGCCATTTCCGATGCTGATTGGGCTGCAAATGTGGATGATCGTAAGTCCGTTGCTGCTCATTTTGTTTTTCTTGGCTCTACCTTGATCTCTTGGTCATCCAAAAAGCAAGCAGTAGTTGCTCGTTCGAGCACTGAATCAGAATATCGAGCCCTAGTTCATGCTTCCGCTGAAATCACTTGGATTCGTCAACTTCTTGAGGAACTTGGTCTTCGGTTATCTAGCACCCCGTTGTTGTGGTGTGACAACATCAGTGTTGGTGCTCTTGCAGCTAACCCGATATTTCACGCTCGCACGAAGAACATTAAGATAGATGTTCACTATGTCTGTGATCAAGTTCTTCGCAATCGTCTCACTGTTCGCTATGTCCCTTCCCAAGAACAACTTGTTGATTGTCTCACAAAGCCTCTCACACATCCTCAGTTCTCATATCTTCGCTCCGAACTCGGACTCGTTGCACTCCCCTCTCGTTTGAGGGGGGATATTGAAGAAGATGGCCCACATGGCAGTCAACAAGCTGACTCTGAAGGAATTAATTTATATTTTCTCTTTCTCATTTGTTATTCTTTATCTATAAGGATTGTGACACATGTCTAGGTTATCTTTCCCTTGTGTACATTTTGTCTTATTCTTTTAGCAACTGTGTATAAATTGATGGCTAGGGTATAGCCTCCACAGTGAAAACAATACAGACAAATATTTAGAGAATTTTCTTCATCACCTTTGTCCTTTCTTTTCTGCCTTTGGTTATTTCTAAATATTGTTTAGTGTTTTATCAACATTGTTTTCTAAGGAGAAGTTTCATCGACATTTTTGTTTCTCGGTGTTAGTCACACTTACTAGTTCCTCCGAGGCTTCACAAGGCTACAAACGTATTAATTTCCACAATAAAAATCCTTGCCACCGGAATTTCAAATAATTAAAAATGGGATTCCCAATTATTTGATATAGTTTGATATTCCTATTTTAACCCCCCAAAAAAAAAAATGCAAAGGACTCTCAAGTACAAAGACCGCGTCTCCTTCTAAATGCTCCGAGTCAACATAAAGAGTCTATTTATGTAGTTATTGGATCATTAAATACTAAATTTTAAGAGCAAAATCAATAAATATCGCAGTTTAAAGAAAAAACTAATATTTTTAAGAGTTATTGTCAAAGAAAATATCACGAAACTGCGTCGAAAATTGTCGTTTAGATAGCCAATTCTAACTTTAGTTTTGTGCCTTATTTGATATTTATGAATCATAAATTATTCATTTGAACAGATATTTTGTTTATTAAGAAAAAATGGGATCATATCTCATTTAATGAATGAAAGAGGATTCTACAATTTTTTTTTTCTTTCTTTAATTATTTTTTTTAATTAAATCAACGAGTAACTAGTCTAGACGAATTATATTTTGTAATCTTGTGAATGATAAAATACATTTTTAATTCTTTAATTTTTACATGTTCAAATTAGTCATTAATTATGAGTGTATACTTTTTTTTTTTTTCTTTTTTTGGTACATCGGGGTGGGAGAATTCGAACCACATACCTCTTGGTCATCAAGTTATACATATGTCAGCTGAACTATGCTCGCTTTGGCAATTATAAGTGTATACTTAACCTAGACCATGTGCTCCAAAAAAAAATTGTTTGATAGTAAATTTTGAAGTTGTGAAGTTGTAAATACAATATTTATGAAATAAATCGATGTATTTGTTATAATTATTTAGTGGGCGGTAACAACTTTGAACAATTCTCCTTCGAACCCCCCATGATTTTAGGCCCCGTTTCCAATGAAATGCATGTGTCTTTTCTCCGTATTATTTTATTAGTTTTTTAAAGAACGCACAACTTTGCTGGAAGCCTGAATTTTCCATGTCGATTAAATATGAATACCAAAATTAAAGAAATCCTTTATATATCCCTTTCCAATATATATATATATATATATATATAAACAAAATTGGAATTAAATGTCGACGGAAATATCGCAATCTCAATTTTATGAAAATATTGATAGAAATATCGATAAAATATTAATATCCAAATTGAAAATATTGATAGAAATATCGATAAAATATTAATATCGATGGATATTGTTAGAAAATTAAAAAAAAAAAAAGATTTAAATTAATAAATCAATATTTTACACTCGTAAATGAATTAAAATACACTTGTTATAATATTAATATTCACGTTAGGTTACATTTTATTATTTATTTTTTTTAATATTTCATCGATTTTGTACGGTATGATGGAAATGTCTATTCAACCCTAATGTTGATGTCGAACTTGTGGATATGTGAAAATATCGATAGAAATATCAACCTGTCGACAGAAATTTAATACAATGAGTATAACAAACATTTTATAGTGCTATTCACTTTTATAATTACAAATATATTAAATTATAATTATACTCTTTAATTTTTTTAAAAAAGATATTTAATTAATATAGAGGGAGGAATCTAATTTTTGATATCTTGATCATTAGTTCATACTCAATTGAGTTATATTTTTGTTAGCTATATCCTTTGAACTTGTATGATTGAATCTATTCAATTTTCATATTAATTAGTCAACAAGAACATAGTTCAACCGACATATTATAAAAACTAGTAACCAAGAGGTCAAAGGTTCTCTAATAAATATTTCGACTTCTAATTGTTTAAATTATAAATTTAGTATCTAAAATTTTAAGTTTGTATCTATTAGGTCCTTAAAGTTTAAAAAGTGTCTAATAAGTCTCAGAACTTTTAAATTTGTGTCTGATAAGTCATTAAACTTTTAATTTTGTGTCAATTATATCTCTAACATAATATATATATATATATATATATATATTTTTAAAAAAATTGAATTTTATTTTCGATTGGACCCAAAAATCTCAATTTTCTGTTTAGTATTTCGTGAATTTTAAAAAATAATGAATAAGTTAAGGACTTATTAGAGACAAATTTAAAGATTTAAAGATCTATTGTACATCAAATTGAAAGTCATTTAAGGACCAAATAGACATCTTATAACGTTGAGAGATTTATTAAAATTTTGCCAGATCGCTACAACCTTCCCTCTCAAGTCTTCAGCCAACTTTCTATCAACGTCGAGAAGGTGTGCTATATAAGCGCTTATTGCATGATTTGCATCAGTTTGGAGGCCTTGAAAATGAATTTAGTCATCGCCTCTCAAATATGTTGTGCAATTAGGATCTCTGTATTAGCTCTGGGTCTCGCTCCAAAATCCAATCCAAATATGGTCGTGAAGGTTCCATTTCATCCTGCCATAAAAAAGAATATCAACATTAGTGGAGAGAAAACGAGGTCAGACATCCTTTGTTACCCTACATTTTCGCAAAAAGATGGGCAATTCCTCATGATTGCTACGAAAAAACAAACAAAAGGTCAGTTTGAACACTCTTCCGGGCAAAATTAACTTTGGTAGGAATGAGATCGTGATACATCTTCCAGCGACATATTTTTTTCTTTTGAGGAGCCTTGGCCTTCCAAAAAGATTTCTATTGATTCTTAGAAGACTCCAAATTAGATGGTGAAGCTGTTACACTTTGCAAGATAGAGTTTGTAAAGGAGAAAGAGAGATGAAAAGTGAGTTGTTATTACAATAGAAAAAACCAAACATTATATAGGTTTTTCTTACACCTATTTTAGTGTTTCCAAAATAATAGGACCAACATATGAATAGGAAAAATAATACTAAACAAACTCATTCAAACTAAAACTCATTCAACTTTAACATCCTCCCTTAAACTAAAATTATGTGATTTAGTTTAAATTAGAGAGTGAAACAACTCCAAGCAGATTATGAAGCTTCACAAACGTTGCTAATTTAAGAGGCTTGGTTAATATATCTGCAACTTGATCCTCGCTTCTACAGTAGGTCAATTTGATGATCCAATCATTTGTAAGATCTCTTAAGTAATGATATCTTACGTCGATGTGTTTGCTTCGTCCTGATGGAGCGCATGGCACGCAACGGAAGCGATTTGGATCATAGACACTCTAATTTCATCAATTTAAACAAACGGAAACATGCAAAAGCAATGAAAAAGAGAAATTAGAACACATACCCTTGTCGTTCGAATTTCTTCAATTTTCACCGCCAAAAGCTCCTCACAAGCTGAACGAGCCTTCTCACGAAACCTTCGTGGACCACCCACGGTAGTCCCGCTATCCTCGGGCCGAGAAACGGAGTAGTGGGACTCCTTTTACAAGAGAAAAGAAGGAAGAAGCTCACTGAAAGAATAAACAATTTTTATTCACAGAGAGCTTAGGAAGAAGAAAAAACTTTTGAAATCAAATTTCAAATTGACAACCCAAAAGTGCACTCACGCAACTTTTTTTTTTTTTTCATCTGATGAACCATATATACCTTATATATATAAATCATACATGTGTCTTACATCTTAAGACACATGTATGTATATATATATATATATTTATATATTATTATTATTATTATTAAAAATAATAATTATTATTTTATTAATTAAACTTTTTAATTAATAAAAAAGATATATATATATATATATATAAATTATTTAATTCAATATCAAATATTAATTAAATAATATAATTAAACCCGGTTTACTTTTTGCATATGAATCCAATTCATATTGTAGACCAATCTCATATTTAAATCATATTTAAATATGTCCATATTCTTCCACAAACCCGAATTTGAACGATTCAAATTCTTTTCTTTTCTTTTATATTGTTTCACGGCTTTATCCGAGCTAGCCAGGAGAACCGTAAGGACCTACAGATCATGAGCTCCAACGATACGAGATTATCCGGTCAAAACTCTTTCAACCGAACTAACCAACATTCGTTAACCCCCGGAGACTCCACTAAAGTCCAAGGGCTGCACTCTTCTCACTGTAGATATATTGTGTCCTCTTGATATAACTATTATCAGTAAGTCGATCCTTCACAGGTTGTTCGTAATCACAACGGGTCATTTATACCGTTTAACCCTTGTATTATATCTTGTTCCTTAAGTACCACTGACACCTCTAATGAACAATTGATTTGTGGTCCAACCATCAAATCAGATTCCTCCCTGATCAGGAGAGGATGGGCTCATTGTTCAAGACCTGGAGTTAGCACTTAAGGGAACAACCTCTCTACTAACCCTTAAAACGGGTAGGAGTGAATTCCATCTCGCACAATTATGTCCCCAGCCACTTATTCAATCTTATCCCCAATATGGTAGGCTTATTGAGTCGGCGATAAGGCCACTCTCACCCGTACAAGTCAAAGGATAAGGTCGAATAAACAGGAGTTCATAATGACCTCAGGATTGAGATCGAGTTACCTAAGTCATCATATGAAATAAAAACGATATTTACAGTAAACGGTGTTATAAAGAAAGAGCGATTTTATTTTTTTGGTTCGGTCTTGTGCAAACTCATTACACAGGACGCCCTCACTCACATGTCTCTACATGAAACGATTCGAATCACATCGTTTTGTACTATACAAAGTGAGTCGCGTCCAATAGTGTCCTCAGGATAAGGTACCCAGCCTTATCCCTATACTATAGACCATTTTGGCTGTCTACTTGAACTTGATCCACATTCATGTCACACATGAAGTTCAAGTACTCACACTATCGTCATGGGTGTTAGTTATTGGTATAGGTTAATACAAACACAATTCACTAAAAATCAATAACAACTTTATTGAAATAGAATATATACATTCAAACAGTTTACAAACTACGAGTTTTAGGACATAAAACCCAACAAACTCCCACTTGGACTAAAACGTCAGTGAAGTACATGCTGGTCGAGAGAACTAGAATATCAAATATCTAAAGTTTCTCCCACTGTCCTACTGAGCAGCTCGCAGCCCTATACTTTTTAGGTGTCTCTCAAACACTTTAGCCGTGAGAGACTTAGTAAACGGATCAGCAATGTTGTGCTCCGAGGCTACCTGTGTGACGATCACATCTCCTCGTTGCACTATCTCCCTGATGAGATGATACTTCCGCTCAATATGCTTTCCACGCTTATGGCTTCTAGGTTCTTTAGAATTTGCCACTGCACCGCTGTTATCACAATAAAGGGTGATTGGCAAGTTCATATTTGGAACAATTTCCAAATCTGTCAAGAACTTCCTAAGCCATACAGCTTCCTTCGCTGCTTCGCAAGCTGCGACATACTCAGCTTCCATGGTGGAGTCAGCAATACAACCTTGCTTTATACTCCTCCATACTATTGCTCCTCCGTTAAGAGTGAACACTGATCCTGATGTAGATTTCCTGGAATCTATATCAGTCTGAAAATCAGAGTCAGTGTATCCTGCAAGGATCAAATCCTTCGCGCCATACACAAGCACATAGTCTCTCGTTCTCCTAAGATACTTGAGGACATGTTTAACGGTTGTCCAGTGATCATATCCTGGATTGGACTGGAACCTACTGACAATTCCTACTGCATAGCAGATGTCGGGTCTTGTACACAACATACCGTACATGAGACTACCAACTGCAGATGCATAGGGAATTCGTCTCATATCCTCAACCTCTTGAGGTGTCTTAGGAGACTGTTCCTTAGACAAGTGAATTCCATGCCTAAAAGGCAGCGAACCTTTCTTGGAATTCTGCATCGAATATCTTGACAACACCTTGTCAATATAAGATGCTTGAGACAGCGCTAGCACTTTGTTCTTACGATTCCTTATGATCTGAATCCCTAGAACAAACTGAGCCTCTCCCAAATCTTTCATTTGGAATTGGGTCGCTAGCCAATTATTAACGTCAGTTAGGAACCCTACAACATTCCCAATGAGTAGTATATCGTCTACGTACAAGACTAAGAAAACTACAACAGTATTGACTACTTTCTTGTAAACACAAGGTTCGTCAATATTTTGTTCAAAGCCATAAGATTTGATCGTCGTATCAAACCTTATATTCCAGGATCTAGATGCTTGCTTCAACCCATAAATGGATCGATTAAGCTTGCAAACCTTTTGCTCTTGACCCTGAAGTATGAATCCCTCTGGTTGAGCCATATAGATACTCTCCTCAAGATTACCATTCAGAAAGGCAGTCTTGACATCCATTTGCCAGATTTCATAATCATAAAATGTAGCAATGGATAAGAGTATTCTAATCGACTTTAACATGGCAACAGGAGAAAAGGTTTCTTCATAGTCCACCCCTTCTCTTTGGGAATAACCTTTTGCCACAAGTCGAGCCTTAAAGGTTTGCACCTTACCGGCTTGGTCTCGTTTTCTCTTGTAGATCCACTTGAAATCGATAGGTCTTTCACTATCTGGTTGGTCTACAAGATCCCAGACCGAATTGAAGTACATAGACTCCATTTCGAGATCCATGGCTTTAAGCCACTGGTCCTTGTCTATGTCATTCATTGCCTGTTTAAAGGTCAATGGATCCTCAACGCCATCATCAGGTATGACGACTTGAGTTTCAGACAAGCCGATGTAGCAGTCGGGCTGTCTTACATCCCTCCCACTGCGTCGGGGCTTTCTCAACTCTTGAGAAGGACCAGCCTGATCAACAACCTTTGTTGATACGTCTGTAGCTTTCCTGGAAAATTCGGACAAAACAATTTTGCTCGACGGTTGATGATCTCTCATGTGGTTTTCCTCTAAGAACGTGGCATTAGTCGATACTAGTACCTTGTTCTCATGAGGATCATAAAATAGATCACCTTTCGTTTCCTTGGGGTAACCTACAAATAGGCACAATTTTGAACGATGTTCCAACTTCTTTGGATTGGGTACTAGCACATGTGCCAGACACCCCCAAATCCTGAAGTGACGTAAACTACCTTTACGCCCTCTCCATAACTCATAAGGTGTTTCAGAAACACTCTTAGAGGGAACCATGTTCAAAATATATACTGCAGTCTCTACTGCATAACCCCAAAACGAACTAGGCAAATGAGCATAACTCATCATAGATCCAACCATGTCTAACAGGGTTCTATTTCTCCTCTCGGACACACCATTCTGTTGTGGTGTTCCTGGCGCTGAGAGTTGAGATACTATTCCATGTTCTATCATATAGTCCTGGAATCTTAAATCCATATACTCTCCACATCGATCTGATCGGAGTGTTTTTATCGATTTACCTACTGTGTTCTCTACCTCTGCCTTATACTCTTTGAACTTTTCAAGAGCTTCGGACTTATGATGCATTAGATAAAGATAACCGTACCTAGAATAATCATCAATAAAACTGATGAAATATTCATACCCTCCTCGTGCTTTGACATTCAAAGGACCGCAGAGATCCGAATGCACGATTTCTAGAGGTTCTTTGGACCTATGACCTTTTTCAGAAAAAGATCGTTTGGTCATTTTGCTCTCAAGACAAGACTCACATGGCGGTAAAGAGTTGTCCTCTAAACGATTTAGCAGACCACTCTTAACCAATCTCCCAATCCTATTTAGATTAATGTGACCTAGTCTTAAGTGCCAAAGATAAGTACTTGGAGAAAGTTTCTGCCTTTTAGTTTGAGTCTCAGCTGTTTTAAACATTTCAGTGTTCAAAATAGCTTTGGCTTCGGTTGGTCTTAACACATACAAGTTATTTTCAAGTTTCGCAGAACAAATACGTACACCTCTTTTGCTAATGAACGCTTCATTATGAACAAAAGATACTTTATACAACTGTTCTAACAAACAAGATATAGATACAAGATTCCTCTTAAAGGTAGGAACCAGGAGTACATTTTCTAGTAAAATGAAATTATCTCTATACAACAACTTTACAGCTCCCACTGCTTCAGCTGAGACAACCTCTCCAGTTCCAACTCTGAGAGTTATCTCACCGCGAGAAAGTGGCTGTCAAGAACTAGTTTCCTGAAAAGAAGAACAAACATGGTTAGTAGCTCCTGAATCAAGTATCCAGGTATGACAATCATGTTCTACTAAACATGTTTCGACAACAAATAAATCATATTTACCTTGTCTTTCCTTCTCAGCCTTTTTCTCTGCAAGATACTTTGGGCAATTTCGTTTCCAGTGCCCATCTACACCACAATGGAAACATTTTCCTTTGTCTGTAGATCTAGTCTTGCTCTTACCTGCAGCAGGTGTTTTTCCCTTCCTTTTATCTTTCTTCTTCTTTTGAATACTCTTATTCTTAATAGAAGAAAGTTCAGACCTACTGATTGAAGACGACCCCTTTTGGAATTTCCTAGAAGTGACAACATTTGCCTCCTTCTCTTTTCCTTTAGAAGTGTGTAGGGACTGATAGGTCTGTAGCTCGCTGAGAAGAGAAGTCAAATTATACTTTATCTTGTTCATTACCATATTGGTTCTGAACTGAAGGAAACTCTTCGGAAGAGATTCCATGATAAAGCTTACTTGACTTGACTCATCAATAGTAGCTCCATTTACTTCCGCCACATTGAAGTGGACCATCATGTTAAGGACATGCTCCCTAACAGAGGTACCCTCTTTCATGCGAGAGTTGTAAACGTATTTGAGGGCTTCATGACAGACCGATGAGGACGGTAGTCCAAACATCTCCTGTAATGAAGACATGATTTCTTTAGCAGAAACTATATCCTCGTGCTTCTTAGCTAACACATCAGATATGCTGGCTAAGATATAGACTCGGGCTTTATCATTAGCCCTTGTCCATCTATCATATGCTTCTCGAACAGTTCGAGTCGCATCCGAGCTAGGAGGGGGAGGACAATCCTCTGATAAGACGAACCTGAGATCATCTAGAACGAGAATCGTATTCAAGTTCGATTTCCAGGTCGCGTAGTTATCGCCGGTTAACTTATCGGAAGCTAGTAAGTGAATAAAAGAGCTAGACATGCTGAAAAGAGAATGAAAAAAAATATTAGTGAAAAGGTTTTAACCTAATTTACACACCAATCAAGAATTTAGCAAAGAATAATAATGTACCCAAAACTCATTATTAAACTGCAACGATACTTCAGTGGGTCAGAATGGTCGCTACCGAGGGGCAGTCAAGCATTCCTTCACTGAATCAAGACATTCTTGACTAAATGCTAATACCAGAATATCTCATATTCCTATAGCATCTTAGTTATCGTTGTTTGGTCAAGATTTACTAACTCCTTAGCAAATCTCGTAAGTGTGACCCTCCATTTTTAGAATTCATAGGGCGGCCCCAACGATGCAACCGAATGGAAATGTCAAAGTTGGGAATGGCTCTATGTTTCTTTATCCATAAATGGTGATTGAGATGTTCCGATTCCTATGAAACGGCCCTCCGAATGGATCGGTACCTCTTGTGGGCACCTAGCAGGCAGAACATAGGAATCTCACGGTTCAATCCAATGAAGGAGACCGCAGGATGTATTGACATACTTCCTTCTCCCACTTACTATAAATACTTTCTTCATTCACCTTGCTCTTGAATTATGCAAATACCATCCGAATGGGGATGCCCTATTGACATCACGAGGTCGAGCATAATTCTCACGGAGTGAACTTGACAGAGAACGTAGGAGGAGAGGGATATATCATATATACCTTCTCAACACCTCTACTAAGTATTTTAAGACGGAATGGGTAAATTACTCAGGCATTATCCGGCTAAGACAATAAGACCTAAGTTTAGGTAAAACAAACTTTTACCTATGATGTCTAGGTGATAAACACTTTATTACCTCACACCACTCACGCATGCTCATAAAGCCGGGTTAACTTTACTCAAGTACCGGATGGTCCCCAGGTAGGAGGTGTTCCGTAAACCGTCAGCTTAAATACCTCCAACCTCGAACAGGATGTCCCCGGGTGAGTTTCTTGTAACCTTAGCATTTACAAGATATCGACCTATTCATCTAATGAAACGGAACGATACATTCAACCCTAAGTGAGCATGCCTTTGTCTTTGTTATAGATTTTAAAAGTCTATGCCAATTTTACAACGCTTTGCAAAACTAAGACTAACTACAACAAACTTCTGCATGCTTCTCAAACATGCAACACTAAGGCATGACAAGTTGAATATTTAATTTCATAATCAATAGAACACTTATATCGATTATGCTCTTAAACATTCAACTCTTAATTCATAATCAATATAACACTTATATCATTACTCTGAATTAAGCATGCATCCTATACATTATAACACTTATAACAAACAAAATGCATCTAATGTTGGATGTTTAATTTCATAATTAATATAACACTTATATCAATTATTCTATTAAGCAAACAACATCTAATTCATGAATTAATATAACTCTTATATTAATACTCATGAATAAACATGCATCCTATACATTATAACACTTATAATATACCATGTGCATAAAATTAAGGCAACCTATGTTGTTCATTCAATTTCATAATTAATATAACACTTATATCAATTATTCTATTGAACTAACAACAACTAATTCATGAATTAATATAACTTTTATATCAAAAACTCATGAATTGCCAAATATGCATACGATATATTATAATACTTATAACATATTTTCAATGCATGAAGCATGCTTCCTACGGTGGGATTTTAAATCTATATGGCATACGTTATGCACATACAAACATGGAATTTAATTAAAACATACATTCGCAATGCATAATTAATTAAACACACTAAAGTGGATCGATTTTGGCATTTAACAAGCAATAACTAATTTATTACAAGCTTGAACAACAAGCTACGTCTTGAGCGGACTTCGAACTCTTCGCACCGCCTTTGACCAACTTGCTTCCTCCGAACGCTTCGGCCAAATTCTCTTCGAATTTCTCCTTGTAATGCCTAGAACGAGTTTGAACTTACACCGAACATTTCGGCGAGTTTCAAACTCAAAATTCTTTCACAAAGAAACCTATATGGACTCTAATGACTCTAAAAATACAGACTCTTCAGCACACATTAAAGCCCATACATTCTCGGGCAATTACAAATAATGAAATTCAAAAAGAAACTATGCCAAAATCGATATTCACTTTAGATGTCAATCAGAAACAATTTCTAAAATAAAACCCACCATAACTTAAATTGATAGAAATTGAGTGGCCAAAAACGCTATGATACCAATTGATGGAGCGCATGGCACGCAGCGGAAGCGATTTGGATCATAGACACTCTAATTTCATCAATTTAAACAAACGAAAACATGCAAAAGCAATGAAAAAGAGAAATTAGAACACATACCCTTGTCGTTCGAATTTCTTCAATTTTCACCGCCAAAAGCTCCTCACTAGCTGAACGAGCCTTCTCACGAAACCTTCGTGGACCACCCACGGTAGTCCCGCTATCCTCGGGCCGAGAAACGGAGTAGTGGGACTCCTTTTACAAGAGAAAAGAAGGAAGAAACTCACTGAAAGAATAAACAATTTTTATTCACAGAGAGCTTAGGAAGAAGACGGAAGAAGAAAAAACTTTTGAAATCAAATTTCAAATTGACAACCCAAAAGTGCACTCACGCAACTTTTGTTTTTGTTTTTCCTTTTTATTTTTTTTTTTTTTTAATTCATCTGATGAATCATATATACCTTATATATATAAATCATACATGTGTCTTACATCTTGCATGTAAGACACATATATATATATTTATATATTATTATTATTATTATTAAAAATAATAATAATAATTTTATTAATTAAACTTTTTAATTAATAAAAAAGATATATATATAAATTATTTAATTCAATATCAAATATTAATTAAATAATATAATTAAACCCAGTTTTCCGAAAACCGACTTTTTGCATATGAATCCAATTCATATTGTAGACCAATCTCATATTTAAATCATATTTAAATATGTCCATATTCTTCCACAAACCCGAATTTGAACGATTCAAATTCTTTTCTTTTCTTTTATATTGTTTCACGGCTTTATCCGAGCTAGCCAGGAGAACCGTAAGGACCTACAGATCATGAGCTCCAACGATACGAGATTATCCGGTCAAAACTCTTTCAACCGAACTAACCAACATTCGTTAACCCCCGGAGACTCCACTAAAGTCCAAGGGCTGCACTCTCCTCACTGTAGATATATTGTGTCCTCTTGATATAACTATTATCAGTAAGTCGATCCTTCACAGGTTGTTCGTAATCACAACGGGTCATTTATACCGTTTAACCCTTGTATTATATCTTGTTTCTTAAGTACCACTGACACCTCTAATGAACAATTGATTTGTGGTCCAACCATCAAATCAGATTCCTCCCTGATCAGGAGAGGATGGGCTCATTGTTCAAGACCTGGAGTCAGCACTTAAGGGAACAACCTCTCTACTAACCCTTAAAACGGGTAGGAGTGAATTCCATCTCGCACAACTATGTCCCCAGCCACTTATTCAATCGTATCCCCAAGATGGTAGGCTTATTGAGTCGGCGATAAGGCCACTTTCACCCGTACAAGTCAAAGGATAAGGTCGAATAAACAGGAGTTCATAATGAGCTCAGGATTGAGATCGAGTTACCTAAGTCATCATATGAAATAAAAACGGTCTTTACAGTAAACGGTGTTATAAAGAAAGAGCGATTTTATTTTTTTGGTTCAGTCTTGTGCAAACTCATTGCACAGGACGCCCTCACTCACATGTCTCTACATGAAACGATTCGAATCACATCGTTTTGTACTATACAAAGTGAGCCGCGTCCAATAGTGTCCCCAGGATAAGGTACCCAGCCTTATCCCTATATTATAGACCATTTTGGCTGTCTACTTGAACTTGATCCACATTCATGTCACACATGAAGTTCAAGTACTCACACTATCGCCATGGGTGTTAGTTATTGGTATAGGTTAATACAAACACAATTCACTAAAAATCAATAACAACTTTATTGAAATAGAATATATACATTCAAACAGTTTACAAACTACGAGTTTTAGGACATAAAACCCAACACGTCCATGCAAAACCAGATTTTTTGAAAGCTTGATTGTTGAAGTATTGTCACAGTGAATGATAGAGGCTTCTTCTTGCTTATAATGTAACTCTTCAAGAATATTTCTTAACCAGATGGCTTGACATGCACATGATGTTGCTGCTACGTACTCAGCTTCAGTGGTAGACAATGTGACAATTGCCTGTTTTTTGGAAGACCATGAGATAGCTCCTGAACTAAGCATTAAAACATACTCTGTAGTACTCTTTCTATCATTTAAATCTCCTGCATAATCACTATTGCTAAAACCAATAAGGTTTAATTCGCCCCTTCTCTCATAAAATATGTCAAGATCATGAGTCCCTTTCAAGTAACGTAAGATTCTTTTTGCTACTAGGAGATGAAGCTCAGTTGGAGATTCCATAAACCTGCTAATTAAACTTACAGCATACATAATATCAGGTCTTGTAGCTGTCAAGTACATCAAACTTCCAACTATTTGCTTGTAGAGAGTATTGTTGACCTTCTTCCCTTCATGGTCCATTGTGAGCTTCAAGCTGGGTTCAACTGGATTTGAGACTAAGTTACAGTCTTTCATTTGAAATCTATCCAAGATCTCCAATGCATATTTCTTCTGATTGATGAAAATCTCAGCTGCTGATTGCATTACCTCAATGCCGAGAAAATAATGCATCATCCCTAGATCTGTCATTTCAAACTCCACCATCAGGACTGCTTGAATTCTTCAAACATTATTGAATCATTACCTGTGTAAATAAAATCATCTACATACAAACATACGATCAAAATCTTGTTTGGAGGTTCAAATTTAATAAAGAGAGTATGTTCGTATGGACATTTTTCAAATCCAACTCTAATAAAGTAAGCCTCAATTCGACTATACCAAGCTCTAGGTGATTGCTTCTTCCCGTATAAAGCTTTCTTCAACCGATATACCTTTCCATCATTTCGCTGTTGTTCA
The DNA here is from genome assembly GCA_028017165.1 of Herpetospermum pedunculosum. NCBI lineage: Eukaryota > Viridiplantae > Streptophyta > Magnoliopsida > Cucurbitales > Cucurbitaceae > Herpetospermum > Herpetospermum pedunculosum. The sequence continues at coordinate 67,754,841 of CM051523.1, read as the reverse complement.
TAACCAGGGGGTTGATCTATGAAAACTTCTTCATTCAAGTTTCCATGTAGAAATGCTGATTTTACATCCATTTGAAGAATTTTCCAATTATTTTGTGTTGTCATTGCTACCACCATTCGAATGGTATCATGTCTTGCAACTGGAGCGAAAACTTCATTGTAGTCGATACCAATTTGTTGCTTGTATCCCTTTGAAACGAGACGAGCTTTGTATTTGTCTACTTTTTCATCTTTATTCAGCTTTGTTTTGTAAACCCATTTAACGCCCATGGATTTCTGTCCTTCAGGAAGTTCTGACAACTCCCAAGTATTGTTTTTCTCTATTGAATTGATCTCTTCATCCATGGCTTACTGCCATTTTAGATCTTTCACAGCTTCTTCAAATGTTACTGGATCGCATTCTGATAATAAAGCATGATGGACAAGTGTTTCGTTAGAAAGATCACCACTAACATCATAATCTTCCATCCATGTTGGTTTTATTCTAACTCGTTGTGATCTTGAACTTGTATCTTCTGTTTGAGTTTCAATAGTCTCAACTGATTGTTGAACTGGACTTTCAGGTTGTGGTGGCGAAGATACATCACTGGTAGTTTCTTCAAAGTTCATAGGTATTGATTGTTGCTCCACAGTATCTTCTATCCAGTTCCACGTGCTTACTTCATCAAATATAACATCTCGACTAATTACAATTTTACCTATAATAGGATTGAACAATTTGTAAGCCTTTGATTGCTCACTAATGCCAAGAAAGACACATTTTTGGCCTTTGTCATCTAGTTTTTTTTCTTCTCTCATCAGGAATATGTGCATATGCAATGCACCCGAAGATTCTGAAATGGTCAACTGATGGTTTACGCCCATCCCAAGCTTCTTGAGGAGTCATGTTTTTAACCGAAAAAGTGGGACTTCGATTCAAAACATGAATAGCCCAATTTACAGCTTCTGGCCAAAAATGCTTTGGGACTCTCCCATTTGCAATCATGCTTCGAACCATGTTGAGGATAGTACGATTCTTTCTTTCGGCAACACCATTCTTGTGAGGTGTGTAGGCTGCCGTCAGTTGGCGTCGGATTCCATGCTCATTACAAAAATTTACAAATTCTTGTGACATGTATTCTCCTCCGCGATCCGTCCGAAGAGTTTTAATTTTCCTTCCAATTTCATTTTCAGCTGCCCCCTTAAAGTTCTTGAAAATTGAGAATGCTTCTGAATTTTCCTGCAAGAAATAAATCCATGTTTTTCTGCAAAAATCATCAATGAAAGAAATAAAATATTTCTTCTTCCCATTTGATATTGGATTTATTGGGCCACATATGTCAGAATGGATTAACTCCAAAGGTTTGCGCGCTCTCCATGCTTTACCCTTTGAAAATTGTTCACGATGTTGTTTGCCAACAACACAATCTTCACATACTTTTGAGGGAGGAGAAATTTGAGGAAGACCAACCACCATTTGCTTCTGAGAAAGGACTTGTAAACCTTTAAAATTCAAGTGGGCATATCGCAAGTGCCAAAGCCACATAGGATCTTCTACAACCGTCTTGAAACATGTTTCCAAACCTTCTAGTTTGAGTGGAAACAACCTGTTTGATGTCATCTCAGTACGAGCAATCAATCCTCTCCTTGGATCATATATTTCACAACCGCCTTCTTTGATGGTTGTAACATACCCTTTTTCTTGTAACTGTCCAACACTCCACAAATTGTTTTTCAAGTCAGGAATATAAAACACATTTGATATAGTTTCAACACTGTCTTTTTTGGTCTTAATTTGAACATCACCTTTGCCCACAACATTTACTTTAGAATTATCACCAAACGATACAGTAGAATGATAACTTTCATCCAAATAGGAAAATAGAGACTTGTTACCACACATATGACTGCTGCAACCAGTGTCGATATACCATATGTTTGATCCAAGCTCATCATTGTGGTGACACGTCATCAAAAGTGTTTCTTGCTCCTTTTTTTTATATGAAATTGGACTACTCTCCTCTTTCATAGGTAAGGTTGACTGTGCATTCAGACTTGTAATGACCAAATTTATGACAACGGTAACATTGAATGTTGGACTTATCAAACCTCGAGTTATTGGACATTTGTTTGTGTTGGTCATGTCCTCCACCTTTTCCTCTTCCTTGCCATCTACCACGACCTCGACCACGACCTCTATTTGATCCTCTTCCCGTAGAATTTTCACCTTGAGTTGAAACCTTCAAGGCTTGTTCTTCAGTTGGACCTGTAGTTGGCATCATTCTTTGCTCATGCACAAGTAAAGAACTTTGTAATTCATCAATTGATAAGTTATCGAGATCTTTTGATTCCTCAATTGAACAAACCACATAAGCAAATTTAGGAGCCATCGACCGAAGAATCTTCTCAACCACGGTGACATCTTCAATCTTCTCTCCATGGATCCGCATCTTGTTTACTATAGCCAAGGTCCGCGAGAAATACTCACCTACAGACTCATCTTGCTTCATGTGAAGAATCTCAAACTCTTTGCGAAGAGCTTGGAGTTGCTGCCTTTTAACCCTCGTTGTGCCTTGATACTTTTTCTTCATGGAGTCTCATATTTGCTTGCATGTGTCTTTTTGCAAAATGGTCTCCAAGATGGCACGATCAATGGCTTGGAATAAATAATTGTTGGCCTTGAGATCCTTCAACCTCCGTTCCTCCAACTTCTTTTGCTCAACTTCTGGCAAGACAACTCCAGCGGCAGGTTCATTCACTCCTGCATCTACAACGGTCCAATACTCTTTGGACCGTAGGAAATTTTCCATCGACATGCTCCAATGATCATAATGACCATCAAAGCGAGGAATTGTCGGTTGCACATAATTGTCTGTGGCCATCTTTTTTGCTTTGCTAGCTACCTTAGAAGATAAAAGGAAAAGATGGTATAACTTGGCTCTGATACCACTGTTACACTTTGCAAGATAGAGTTTGTAAAGGAGAGAAAGAGAGATGAAAAGTGAGTTGTTATTACAATAGAAAAAAACAAACATTATATAGGTTTTTCTTACACCTATTTTAGTGTTTCCAAAATAATAAGATCAACATATGAATAGGAAAAATAATACTAAACAAACTCATTCAAACTAAAACTCATTCAACTTTAATAGAAGCCTCATCCAAGTTGACATATTTCATTATGGGATTAAGCACTTTTAATGGAAAAGACTCCATTTTTGTCAAGATCTTAGAGGATCTCATCCTATGCTCCTACTTATGGAGAGTAATCTTAGAAAAATGTTATTTGCATCACCAGGATGGTAAGAAGGATCTAATGAGAGATTCATTCCACCGTCCTATTTTCAACTATTAGAGTTGTCATGTTACTATCCCTTAGAGATAGAAGCACGAACATGGGAGTGCGGAGCCCATATTTAGGAATCCATTGGTCCAACGCAATTTGAACTGTCTTGCCATCTTCTATACGCCAACAATAGCCTTTTTCGAAAATATTTCGGCCCCACATGATGCTTTGTCATACATAAGAAGGGTTATGCGCCAAACTTGCATAAGAAAAGTTCAAGTTTTGAAATACTTACCTCAAAGCACCTTATAGAATAAACTATTAGGCTACTCGATAATTCTTCAATTTTGTTTGGCCAACATCGCTTGTTAAACATATGAAGATCTTTGAACCCAAGTCTGCCATCTTCCTTTATTTGGCATAACCGAGGCCAATTGCGCCAATGAATTTTCTTCTTGTCTCCCACCAAACCCCACTAGAATCTAGCATACATGGAGCAAAGCTCTTCACAAAGGGACTTAGGCAGTTGTATACAACTCATAGTGTATATTGGGATAGCATGAATCATCGCTTTAATTACAACTTTTTTGCCACCTAGGGTAAAAAAAAAACTTCTCCTTCCAACTTTGCAGAACTTTCCACACGCGGTCTTTTAAGGAACTGAAAGTTTGGCTCTTACTTCTCAAGGTTTGAGAGAGCATAACCAGACACTAACCCAATGTAGGGGTGTGAGAGATCCCAAAATGATCTTGGATTTGTTTCACCACCTCGGGTTTGGTATTTTTACTGAGCATACACATGGACTTTTGGAGATTTATTGTCTGACTTAAAGCTCTTTCAGAAAATCTAGAGAACCAAAACCCCTTCGAAGCGGTTTTGTAACATTGATATAGATATGCACTCGAAGGGTTTGACCCCAACATCTGCCTTCTGCATCGGCCTCCATATTCTCAAAAGTGGCCACCATATTCCCATGGGTAGGGGCGTTTCACGTTGGCATATAATCGCTCACCAAATCCTTATACAAGGGTGCCAAACCAAAAAGTGAGCTACCCCTAGGTACATGCGTGTGTCATGGCGTGGGCAAGCATTTGTAAGACTAGTTGTCTTGAGCATTTTTCTTTAGAGAGGAATCTGAAGGACAATATTGGACGACACATGTGTGTCGGTATTGTGCCCTGCCCATAGGCGGGAGGTTTTGTCATACTCATAGGGTCGGGCTTCGCCACAATATATAAAAATGACTTGACATGAACATAACAAGGTACATGCCTCGATAGTGCCCAAATGGATGGATGTCCAAGAGGCCTCAAATGAAAACACAAGCTCATAGGTCAGTTCTCGATAAACGTGTTCGAGCTAGCAGTGGAGGTAAATAACATCCCGATGCTCGGGGTGACATCCTAAGACATCAGTGGGACTCGATAGTTTTTGGTTGTCTTGGTATTTGCCTGTTATGGCCCGATAAGCATGATAATGACTTGATAAGTCGAGGTAAGCATTATAATGCCCTTGTAAGTTCCGGTAAGTGTTGTAATCACTCGGTAAGCTCTAGTACAACGTTTTAAGGACATTTTGACCCAACGGAGGGTCCCGATCAATGTAGAAATGTGAGAGCCCCATTTTTTAGAATCATGAAGATGAAATGATATGAGACATTGTGTTTAGAAGACCTTGACTTAGTGTAAAGGCAAGGTCGAGTCTTAGAACTTGACCTAGAGTAGAGGCAAGTCGGCTAGAGTCCTGAACGAGTGAAAAATACACATACGGACAACGTGTATTACTGAGTGAAGCTTAGTTACGCACAAGTGAAGCTCAATTGAGCATGCAAGAACCTTGCCTAAGATCCAACAGTGCCACAAAGGGTCGCAAAAAAGTATAATGAAGTTTAAGTTCTCGTTAAGGTTGATCATGTTCGAGTTAAGACTTAAGATCATGGCGCTAAACGGTTGGAAAGGTACAACTGTGACATTTGAAAGTTTAGAGGCTAAATTTATAATTCATCCTAAATTTTATAATTTTATATATTGTAATAAATATTGAATTGAGAACAAATAAATTAAAGGGCAAAACTCAATTTATACCCCTAAACTTTCAGGGATCTATTAAAACCCTAAATTAATAATTGTATCAATTCAAACCCTTAAATTTCATAAAGTGTGTCAATTTACACTCTGTTAGATTTAATTTGAAAAATGTCAATTTAAACTTGTGGAGACTTATAATCGTAGCAATTAAACCCTTAAACTTTCATGAGTGAATCAATGATATGAAAGTTTAGAAGTTTAATTGATACAATTATGTGTGAAAATTAACCTTTTTCAAACGAAAGTTAAGAGTGGAGGTAAATTGATTCACTTATGAAAATTCAAGATTTTTTTGGTAAATTGATCCACTTTTGAAAATGTCAAGTTTTTTTTTTTTTTTTTTAGAACAAGGGTTGGGGATCAAATCTAGAACTCTCTAGTCACTAATTCATGTATCCTGTCAGTTAACATGATATAATTATTAGTTTCGAATATGTAGGAATACAATCAAAACGAAAAAATTTAAGGATATAAATTAATTTTTATTCGTAAATGAGAGCACCGGCCAAAAGGAATGTTTATTTAGTATTGCAATAGACGAGAGTGGTTGTTGTACAGCGGATAAGCACACAGCAGTGTGTGCGTTTTATTGACTTTGGGAACCAATTTTTTATCACTTCAAATAAAGAGAAAATAAAGCATAGTGGATAATGAATAATGATCCTCAACGCTATAAGCTATTTCCACCCTGGAAAATGAAAAAATGTCAATTAAAGCACCGTCGTTTTTGGGCATTACACCAAACATATCATCTTTCTAGATTTTATTTTATTATAACTTTTCTTTTCTTAAAAATATCGAATCATTTTTATAAACCTTAAACAAATGTGAAATATGAAAATTTAAATTTTCAACCCCAAACGAAATAAAAATACATGTCATATCCGATACATCATAATTTATTTCACATTTGCTTAAATTTTAGAGTAAGTTGCAAAATACTTTAGATGTTTGGTATGTAAAGTAATGATATTATTATTATTATTTTCCTTTTTTTTTTTAAGATCCACTAAATAAAATGGATTCAACATCACTTTAACATATTTATTTTTTAAAAATTGAGATTCAAATGGTGGAAATATTCAAATTGATATTGAAAACTGGAAAAATTGAGCATTAATAAAAAAATTTAAATAGTTGTACAAATGCTATTTTTAAGGCTAGGCAATGTATGGTTTGGTAACCCATTTGTATTTTGTTTTTTATTTTATTTTTTAAAAATAGATGTGTTTGATAATAATTCAATTTTTTATTTTTAAAATTTTAAAATTATTTTTTAAATTCTTTAGAAAAATTAAAAACCAAAAAAAATAAATTAAAAAATGCGTTTCTGTTTTTTCGTTTTTTTCGTTTTTTTTTTTCTTTCTTTTTTAAAAAACAAATCCAAAAAAAGCTTTCTCGTCTGAGGAAAGCCGAGATTAATAAAAATATTTCTGGTCTTAAAATTGCTAGAACTGCTCCATCTGTCACTCACCTCTTCTTTGTAGATGATAGTCTCTTATTCTTTAAAGCAAATCCAAAGGAAGTAACCGAGGTTAATAGACTTTTGAATGTTTACGCCAAGGCCTCACGACAAGTGATCAATTATCAGAAATTCGCTATTATGTTTGGTCGTCGTATACCTGAAACGACCAAAGATGTGCTAGCTAGCATCCTGAATGTGCGAGTTGTCCAAGATCATGGCAAGTATCTGAGAAGTCCATCTTACATTTCCAAGAATAAGAAAGCTTCTTTAAACTTCATCAAAGAAAAAGTGACTAAAGCTTTACAAGACTAAAAATGAAGGCTTTTTTCGGCGGCAGGAAAAGAAATCTTTATCAAAGATGTGACTCAGGCAATTCCAACATATACCATGAGTTGCTTCAAACTCCCGGTTGGTTGTTGTAATGAGATAAATCATCTCATTGCTCATTTCTGTTTGGGAAGCTCTGATCAGGGCAAAAACATTCATTGGCTAAAATGGTCGACATTGACCAAGCCAAAAGAGCAAAGGGGTATGGGTTTTCGTGATATACAAAGTTTAAATAAGGTTTTACTTGCTAAACATTCTTGGCGCATCCTTTTACATCCTTCTGCTTTCATCTCCAGATTACTTAAGGTCAAATATTTTCCTTCGAAGAATTATATTAATGCCACATAGGGGAGTCACCCTTCCTATGTTTGGCGGGGCATCCTGTGGGGTCGGGACCTTGGCCTTAAAGGGAGGAAGATGGAAAGTAGGAAATGGTCAGTCTATTGATATATACTCTGATGGATGGCTCCCAAGGGAGAAAACTTTTCGAACTCTTACTCCTCAACGACCCCTCACGGGCAGAAGGGTAGCTATTTACATTTCTAAAGATTATACATGGAAGGAAGATCTAGTGAGGGATATTTTTAGTGATGAGAATGCTTCCCTCATTCTTAGCACGTCACTCTATAGTCGAAGTTCCTCAGACTCTTTGTTTTGACATTATGATCGGAAAGGCATATAATTTGTGAAGAGTGAGTACAAGCTAGAAAATGGCTGACGTTCATGGAGCTTCTTCTTCAGGCTTGAATGACAATCAACTGTAACAAAACGAAGATAACGGGAAGTGTGGAAACAGGAGAGAAATGGCACAAAGGAAAGAATTGCTTCAATTGAATTCGATGATTTGAATTGAAAACATTACAAGCTTTTATAGCTAATTAAATAGTAAACCACTACTCCATTAATTATCCCACTAACCTTAAAATTTTCTATAACCATCCCATTATGCCACTAAGCCACATTCCTAAATACATGCTAGAATCATCCAACTATGCCACTTCCCTACATTGAATATTGACCTCATCTTAATTTTAAATAAGTAAAAAATAAAATGTTGCACTAATTTTTAACACTCCCCCTTAGTGCAAACATACGATCAACAACACCGAGTGCAGTCCTGAATTCTTCAAACTTGGATTTACCAAGCGCCTTGGTAAATATATCAGCAACTTGCTCCTTGGAATGTATCTTTTGTAATTGAATGTCTTGCGTCAGAACTTTCTCTCGAACAAAGTGAAAATGTGTTTCAATGTGCTTTGTACGAGCATGAAACACTGGATTCCCTGCAAGCTTGATTGCACTTTCATTGTCACAGAAAATGGAAACCGGATAATCCAAACTTGAAAAGATTTCTCCCATAAGCCTTTTCAACCAAATACACTCTTGAGTAGCCATAGTAGCTGCTACATATTCTGCTTCACAACTTGAAAGAGCAACAGATGTTTGCTTCTTACTGCACCATGAAATAGCCCCTGAACCTGTATTAAAACAGTATCCAGTTGTGGAACGTCTGTCATTTACGTTACCAGCCCAATCTGCATCAACAAAACCACTTAACACAAAAGATGTAGCTTGTTTATACAACAAGCCAAAGCACAGGGTGCTCTTCACATATCGAAGAATCCTCTTCGCAGCAATTAAATGAGCTTCACACGGCTTATCCATAAACTGAGCAACGACACCAACAGAATAAGAGATGTCAGGCCTTGTGATAGTTAAATAAATTAAGCTACCAACAAGTTGTCGAAAAAGTGTTGCATCCGACAATCGTTTTCCTTCTTCCTTAATCAACTTCAAGGATGACTCCATAGGAGTAGTCATTGATTTTGACTCCTTCATGTCAAAACGATCCAACAAACTGTTTGCATATCCTTTCTGTGAGACAAAGTATCCATCTGATCTTTCAACCTCCAAGCCAAGAAAACATCTCGCTTCACCCAAACTCTTCATTTCAAAACGAATAGACAAGGCATCTCGAAGATTATTAATTTCAACTTCATCATCACCCGTTATGATCATGTCATCAACATAGAGTAGAAGCATTGTACATACTAGAGTTGTCTTTTTAACAAATAGACTTGAATCTGCATTTGATGACTTAAACCCACAAAACTCAAGATATTGAGCAATCTTACCATACCAAGCACGAGGAGCTTGCTTAAGACCATATAAAGCCTTTTTGAGTCGACACACATAATTTGGAGACTCCTTAGAAACAAAACCATGAGGTTGTTCCATAAAAATGTCTCGATCCAACTCTCCATAAAGGAAAGCATTCTTCACATCTAACTGCCATAATTTCCAATCTTTGCAAGCAGCTAATGAAATAATTGTACGAATAGTTACCATTTTTGCAACAGGACTGAATGTCTCCTCGTAATCTACACCATACTGCTGTGAAAAACCTCGAGCAACAAGACGAGCTTTATACCTGTCAATGGTACCATCAGGCTTTTTCTTTAACTTGTAAACCCATTTACAAGTAACTAACTCAACATTCTTCGGCTTTGGAACAAGTTCCCAGGTGTCATTCTTGTTTAAAGCCGAGATTTCCTCATGCATTGCTTCTTCCCATTCAATAATACCTCTAGCTTCATCATAAAACTGAGGTTCATCTTCACAAATATCACCCATTAAAAAACAAGATACAACTGAACAATTATTTAATTGTACCTCATAATCAGATAAATAACTGGGTTGTGTTCTTCGCCTAGAAGACCTTCGAACAACAGTCTCTGTATCTTCATCTGTTTGAACATTTTCTCCAGAACTAGTATTAATCTCATTTTCATTTGATTCATCATCAGTAAAGAAAGGTGACAAGTCAACAACACCTTTCTTTGAACTTGCATCCATTTGGTGTGTTGAAACTTCATCGAACACCACATCTCGAGAAACAGAAACTTCTCTTGTATTTGGATCCATACATCTCCATCCTTTTCTGTGAGTATCATATCCCACAAAAATACAACGCCTAGCCTTTGGGTCAAGTTTAGTACGCTTACTCTTTGAAACATGAACATAACAAACTGACCCAAAAACTCGAAGATAACTCACATTAGGTTTACGACGATATAGTACCTCAAAAGGAGATAGATCTGACCCCGCCCATGGAGGTAGACGATTTATGACGTGACAAGCTGACTGAATAGCTGCTGCCCAAAGCTCCCTTGGAAGGTTCTTTGCATGCAGCCAAGACAAGCACATAGATGTAAGATGTGCTAATTTACGTTCAGCAACTCCATTCTGCTGTGGAGTGTTGGGACATGTCATTTGGCGTTGAATGCCATGCTCTTTGCAATATGCCTGAAATTGACCAGACATATATTCTCCCCCATTATCTGTGCGAAGACACTTTATCGACAGCATAAATTCCTTCTCCACTAGCTCCTTGAATTGGATAAACTTAGAGAAAGTCTCACTTTTAGCCTCCAAAAAATACACCCAAGTGAACCGAGTAAAATCGTCCACTATAACCATAACATAACGACAACCAGAATAACTGGGTATTTTCGTCGGCCCCATCAAATCTGAATGGACTAACTGCAATGCAATAGTAGCTTTGTTATTTGAATTTGGGAAAGGGAGACGATGAGATTTCCCAAATTGACAACCAGGACAAACCACATCATGACGAATTTCTTTAAAGATGGGAATACCATCAATAAGTTTCTTCATAGAAATTCTTTGCAACAATTGATAACCAACATGACCCAACCGAGCATGCCAAAGTGTTGCACTATCATTCTGACATGTCTTTTCAACATATGCATCAGTTGCAGACAAAACATAGAGGGAATCTTTCCTCTTTCCAGTAAACAAAACATCACCATCAAATTGTTTAATATTAGAAACAATTTTCACATCATCTGGACCAAAGAGAACATACCTCCCAGAGTCGGCAATCTGAGAGACCGAAACCAGATTCTTCTTTAAACCTGGAACATGATAAACATCTTCAAGAGAAATATCACCAACATTTGATGCACCATCTTTAACGTTAACTTGCCCCTCTTGAACAACAGGATGTATGGAATTATCAGCCGTCGCAATGACTCTTCTTCCTTGATGGATACGTACATCAGAGAGAAGAGAAACATTTCCAGTTGAATGATGAGAACAACCAGAATCAACAATCCAATCCTCATTATAATCTATAGAAGCATTAGCATGCAAGTTATTGGGTTGATCAATAACTTCAATTGATAAGCATTGTTCCCAAGTAACTTGTTCAGGTTTGTTACTTTCCTGTACAACATTTGCTTCTGCTTCTTTGAGAATCACCCGACAATTTTGTCTAATATGGCCGAATTTTCCACAACGTTGACACACCACCTTTATCCGACAATCACGTTTGATGTGTCCCGGCTTGCCGCACCTAAAACATCCTTTTAAATTGCTCTTGGACTGCCCTTCAACCTTGGAATCTTTGCTGTCATTTGAATAAAACCTTGGAGAAGAATTAACTCTTCCCTTTTCTTTTGTATAAAGAACAGCTTCCACCTCAGAGTGAGTTTGCTTGTAGTTGTTAAACATTTGTTTCATCAATGCTTCCTGATTTGAAAGCAAATTCTCCAACTCAATGATAGAAGGTTGAGTTGCCCAACCTTGTATCGACGAAATAAATGGCATAAACTCCTTTCGCAGTCCACGAATAAGATAGCGACGCACACGAGCATCACTAATCGGATCATCCTTGTCTAATTCTGAAATTTCAGAACATAAAGTTTTAATTTTCAGAAAATATTCTGAAACCGACAAATTACCTTGAGTCCTTCCAGCAAGTTCGTTCTCCAAATATTGCAACCTCGTCGTGTTCTTTTGAGTGAACAACCTTTCAACTGTGTCCCACACTTTCTTTGGACAACTTACATCACGAACATGCTCAATGTACTCTTTGCCAATGGAAGTCCGCAAAGCAAATAAAGCTTTGCCACACTTGACCTTCCACTTTCTTCGTGCCTCAGCATTCTCCAGAGTATCTTCTGGAATTTCTGCATCATCACCGGAAACAAGATCCCAAAGATCTTGCCCTTGTAGAAAAGCTTCCATACATAGCTTCCAATAGCTATAATTATCACCGGCAAGCTTGTCTACACAAAGACTGTTTCCACCGTTCATCTTCAACGAGTATTTAAACTCAAACACAAAACAAAAAAACCTGGAAGCTCTGATACCATGTAACAAAACGAAGATAACGGGAAGTGTGGAAACAGGAGAGAAATGGCACAAAGGAAAGAATTGCTTCAATTGAATTCGATGATTTGAATTGAAAACATTACAAGCTTTTATAGCTAATTAAATAGTAAACCACTACTCCATTAATTATCCCACTAACCTTAAAATTTTCTATAACCATCCCATTATGCCACTAAGCCACATTCCTAAATACATGCTAGAATCATCCAACTATGCCACTTCCCTACATTGAATATTGACCTCATCTTAATTTTAAATAAGTAAAAAATAAAATGTTGCACTAATTTTTAACATCAACTTTGGTGAAAATCGTTGTGGGACATCAATATTCCCCAAAAATTCGAAGTCTTCATGTGGCGACTTTGCAACCATATTCTCCCTACTAAAAGTAATTTGTTCAGAAAGAATATTGTTTATTCCTCGATGTGCCCGCAGTGTGGAAAGGGAGCCAGAATCAGAGCTTCATGCGGTTTGGTTGTGTAAGGTGGTAAGAAGGAGTTTCGAATTTTCATCATAGCATTGTGGGCCTGCTAGAATGAGTGCAACCTGAAGATTCTTACAAGCCCATACATACTTTGAAGCCTCCAATCTAGTGGTCTTGTCGATATGTGGAAGAGTTGGACCGACAACGCCACACTGAAATTGTTGGCCGCCCCTTAACTTCATCTCGCCAGGCACATCTTTTATACGTTGGAAGCCTCTGTCGTCTCACATCTACAAACTCAACACAGATGCCTCATTTCTCCATAATTCAGTTGGAATGTACTTATTCGAGACTATACAGGTCAATTCATGCTCGCAGCAGAAAAGTTTCAGCTTTTATCCGGGACAACATCAATTGCCGAAGCGTTGGCTATTCGAGAAGGAATTCACTTAGCCATAGAGATGAGGTTGTTTCCCCTTTGTGTTGAGACTGATTCCTTACTAGTTCAGAATCTCATCATTGGAAATGATCGTCATCAAAATGAAGTACAAACCATTGTCGAAGAAATTCAAGGTTTATGTGCTTCTCTATCTACTACATAAATCTCTTTCTCTCCACGCGATGGAAATAAGGCGGATCACGTTTTGGCTACTCATTCTCGGCATTTTCAGCACAATGAAGTTTGGCTCGAGGAGGGTCCTTCATGGGTTCTGAGGGCATGATATTTCAGCTCTTGTTATTGAGCTTTTTTCTATGGTTTAATTTTGCTTGTTCGGTTTTGGTACTTAAAATAAAGATTTTTTTTTTTAAAAAATTACCAAAAATAATCCTGAACTATGATTTCCGTTTTAAAAATATCCTTTAACTTTCAAAAATTTCAAAATACCTTTAAACTATGAAAATTGTTTAAAAAATATCCCTGAACTTTCAAAAGTTTAAAAAACACCTCCGAACTATGGAAAAAAGTTTCTAAAATATCTCTGAACTATGAAAAATGTTTTAAAAAATGTCCTCACAGTTAACAACATACGAAATTCTGATGTGGACGGTTAAATTTGTATTTGTATTTGTGTGACATTGAACAAGTGAATATGTTGATGCATGAGGTGTTAAAAAAATCATGAAAACGTAGACATATGTTCTATTCTCCACTAATTTTGCTTTAATTTTGTTATATTTCCTAGTTTTTTGAATCGATAAAATAAGATTTCTATAATTTTTTAACACTTCTACGTTTTCATTTTTTCCATATCACACATGTACAAATTAAATTTTAACCCTTCACATTAGAATTTTGTGTATCTTGTTAAATGTGAGGGCATTTTTTAAACGTTTTTCATTGTTTAGAAATATTTTTGAAACATTTTTACATAGTTCAGAAGTATTTTTAAAATTTTTGAAAGTTCAGGAGTATTTTAGTATTTTTAAAAATTCAACTTTTTTTTCTCTTTTCTTGTTGGTTCATGTTGGTATAAAGGTTTGATGTGACTAATTTTTCAGGGAGCCTTTGTGACAAACTTTAGAAAAACTGAAGAGGGCATAGACATGTAAGCAAATAGATGTACTTTAAAAAACTAATGTGCAAAATCTACTTTTGTTACATAGTCAATATTTTCGTTAACATAAATATAAGGGAAAAAATTAATTTATACCCTTAAACTTTGGAGGTTGTATCAATTAAAACATTGAATTAAGGGTTGTATTAATTTAAACTCTAAATTTTTATAAATGTATCAATTTACACATTTTATTAGAAAAATGTTAGTTTTCACACGTGTGAGACTTATAATTTATCAATTAAATCCCTAAATTTCATACAATTGATTCACTTATGAAAGATGAGGAGTTTAATTGTCAAAATTATAAGCCTCCACGTGTTTAAATTAACGTTCTTCAAATAAAATCTAGTCGAAGGTGTAAATTAATACACTTATTAAAGTTCAGTGTTTAAATTGATACAATCGTTAGTTTAGAGTTTTAATTGATAACAACTTCTAAAATTTGTGGGTATAAATTAATTTTTACCCTAAATATAAATTAGAAATATTGACTCGTGTTAAAACTGAAAACGTGTAAGGTTAAAAAAGTATTGTCAAGCTTTCTAAAAAAAAAAAAAGTATTGTCAAAGTACTATTTGACTCATGTTAAAACTTTTTTATTTTGAAGAAGACTGTGTTAAAAATTAAAATGTGTAGATGTTTAAAGTGAAATATAATTCATAGTTAAAAAAGGTTTCAGTAATATTTGTACACCATCTCTAACCAAATCTAACATATCTGAATTGACATAAAGTTGACTATTGACATGCTACTTAAATACTTTAAAACAAATTATTATTTATAACTAAAGGTGTTTAAGAATTTTTTATTTTTTTTTTTTAGTAGAAAGGTGTTTAAGAACTTATTGAGTTAAAAAAAAAAAATTGGGACCAAATCCATAATATTTAGATTGTAAATGATCTTTCTCGAAAAAGATTAAAAATTGGTATTGTTTTTTTAAAAAAAAAACATATGGGGTGGTGGAAAGAATAGTAAAACTTGCACCTCCGCTACAAGTATCTTTTGCAGTCCGGCCACCTGTTATGATTTGACTAAATATTTAAATTATTTTTAAATAATAAAAAAATCTTTCATCTTGTCTACTTAGTTTTTGTTGGTAACTTTCCTTTCCTTATTCCATCCAATTAACAACTTCTTCTAGTTTATCTCTCTTACTCTCTTTATTTCATAGGCATAAATTTTCAAGTGAATTTTTAGAGGAAGTGGAGGAAAGAGGAAAAAATTTCACGGATGGATTCATTTGGGTCGGTCATGGTAGTGCTATTAGTATTCTTCAATTTCGGGTTCAATATTCAATTTCTTCAAAACACTTACACTAACAACGAAATTAGACTAGGTGGGGGGAAATTTGGTAAAGGAAAAGGTCGGTTGGATTTTATTTTTCTAAGAAAAATCACCAAAAAAAAATGGAAAGGTGAGCTTCAATTATTCTGATTTGAAAGGTACTCTTGATAATTTGAATTTCTCTTTTCCAAAACAAATTTCTATTTTCAAAATCTGATTTGTTTGATCTTAAAGTTAATAATCTTTTTTTAATGTAATTTCTCATTCTATTGGAGTTCTTTCAAAACTCCAATTTCTTGATCTTTCCACTAATTATCTCAATTCTACTCTACCTTTTTCTCTCGCAAATCTCACTCAAGTTTTTAAACTTGATGTTTCTCGTAATTTCAATACGGGGTCTTTGGATTCTCGTCTTATCCCCAGATAGGTCTATAAATTCGAGAAATGAATTGGAGTTTGAGGAATTTCTTGCTTCAAGATAACTCTCATGGCGAAATTGTAAATAACAAGTCTTTGAATTTGATTGCTTTTGATAGGAAAAAACTTTATGGTCCAATTCCTCAGTTCTTCGTTGAATGATAATCATTTTTCTGGAGAATCTTTTTTACAGTATTGCAAATTTGATGAACTTGACTGCGTTAAAAAATAGTTAACCAAAAAAAAGAAAAAAAGATACTTATTGCAGAGAAAGGAAGAGAGAGGGAGAGATGAAATTGAAAACAAAGATCATTGGCAGATAGGAGTGGAGGAAAGAGAGAGAAAATAGGAGAAGTGGTTTATTGGACTAAAAAGGAAGGGAAAGTTACGTAAAAAAAATCTAAGTAAACGGCGTCAAAGATTTTTTTTATTTAAAAAATGATATAAATATTCGGTCAATCAAATCTTGACCGTTGCTGGGTTGGAAAAGATACTTGTATCCCAGCAGCCAAACAAGTTTTACTCTGAGACGAATTAAACTTGTAACATTTTAGTCACTTGAGGTACATTATGTCGATCGAGTTATGCTCATGTTGGCAACTATGGTAAACTTAAGCCTAATTGAATATTAAAAATATTTGCATAGATTTTTTTTTTTATCTTAAATTGTGTCCCTTGTTTCAATCGTACTCTGAATTTTAAAAAGTTTCATTAATACCCTTGACCTTAAAAAAAATTACTCTTACGGTTAAGATTCACTAATGCCATGAACCTTTCAAAACATTTTAAAATATCTTAATTAGAAAACGTTTCTTCTTCTTTCCATCTATACAAATTCTTCTTCCATGAAAATTATGAGAAACTTTGTTTATTACCATGTATTCATACACTAAGTTTTTATTCTCCTTCAACACAAACATCCCAAGAGCATGACCAAATTCTTATGTTAAAGTTCCAGGATGACTTTTGCTCCATTCTTAAATTATTCATGTCTTTGACTTGGTTTTGTTGATAGTCTTTTCATTTCTATTTTCTCATCAGTCACTACCCATAAACTTTTTTCCCGAATTCATTTTAGGCACAATAAATAAAAACTTTTTTTTTTTTTTTTTTTTGGAGTATCATATAGTGGTTCTAACATATCTTAAATACTTAAAAAAAAACGAATCAAAATTTTTGATTAATTAACCTTGTAAACTTGACCAAATCCGCCTTCTTCAAGTTTACTAGTATTTGAAAATGCGTCAATAGCAATTTTTAGAGTACACAAACTAAAGTAATGCATATCTCCATCACTATCTTGATTTGTTGCATTCAAATGTTTTCTCCTCCAACTAGGCTTAAGAGAATGTAGAAAACACAATATTCAAAATGAATGATAGAAAGATAATATAAAAACAATATAACTTATTTAGAAAACAAGACTAAGAAAGGAGAAGAAAAAAAATCAAAGTCTCAAATACTCTCAATTTGACCAAATAAGCTAAAAAAACCCAAAATCTATAATAATAACCTTCGTAACTCTTCAAATACTCGAAGAAAAAAACTTCTCTCTTCCTTCCCCACACATTCAGAATGAAAATAAAAAATCTTTTGTTTTTTTCTCTACTTATCTTCTTTACACTTATAAAATGAAAAAACTCGATTTTAAACTTTGTTTTCACCTAGTGTTCTGTATAAACTCAATTTTAAACTTTGTTTTCATCTGGTGTTCGGTTGTACATAATCTTTATAAGTAAAGTTTTTCATTAATTTTTATGGATGAAGAATTTACACCGAGAAAAAGAAGAAACATTTCCAGGTAAGATTTTTTTTTAAAAAAATCTCAATGGTATTATTGAATTTTTAATAGTTTCATCCAAAACTTAATGGTAAACGTATTTTTTATTAATCAGTAACACGATTGAATATATGAACATGTTAATTGGACATGCCACTTAAAATGATGGATTTGTTGGAGTTGAAATTTGCTAATCGACAAGTTGGATTTCTTGTAATGTAAGTGACATGACTATTGAAATATGTTAATAAAACGATAATAAGGTAACAATATTGCATAGATAGCAAAAAAATCAATAATAGTCATTGATAGACTATTATCACTAATAGTCATGGATAAAATGGTTATAATTGATAGACGCAATTATCAGTGATAATCATCGACAAAATTTAATAAAAAAAAATAGAAATATGTCGGTAGCTATCATTGATAGTCATTGACCATCTTTTAAAAAAGTGTTATATTTTTAATTAATTTACTACTGCAATTTTCCATTTTTTTTATATAAAATATATAAGCGAGAATGGTTAATGTATTTAAAATTATTACTTTTAAAAGATTAAATCTATATTGAAAATTACCTAAAAAATTAACAACTACAAAGGCATAGTTAACATTTATTTTACCGTATAGAAAATAATTGGTAAAAAAAAAACACATTTTCTCACCATACTCATTGAATTTACGAATAAAGTATATACTAATTTAATCTTTCAATTTTAATATGACAATTAATTTGTATTTTTAAATTTATAACAATTTAATTCTCAAACTTAAATACCTAAAACAATTTATTTTTTATAGTTCACAATTTATAACATAGCAACATAATAACAAAAATTGTTGCAATTAAAATATAATAATAATAATAATTGATATTTCATCTGGATGAGATTTTTGTATTATAGGAAACTTTGTCACAACCAATTTTAAGTTACATAGATTAAATAGTACATATTAAAATTTGGAAACAAAATCTCCAACCTACATATCACTCAACTAAAAAGAAATAAACAAAAATTAAATTGTTACAAATTTAAAAATGGGTTAAATTATAAGTTCGTGTCAAATTTGAAAGGTCATAGATTGTACATGTAAATGTTTCAAATTAAAAAAAAAAAAAAAAAATTGTGTCTAATCGATTAGGTCTCATTCACTTAAAAAAAATGTAAGTAAATCTTTACATTTTTAATTTTATGTGCAAATGTTCCTTAGCAATACTTTTTAGAATTTACAAAGGACACGAAATTGAAAGTTGAATGTTTTGTTAGACATATTTATTTAAATGTTAAATTAACATAGATCTATCAGACTGATTTGTTTTTTGAAATTTGTGAGATATATTTAACATTTTAAAAGTTGACCAATGACCGGCGTATTAAATATTGAATTGAAAGTTTAGAGACTTGTTAGATATTTTTTAAAGTTTCGAGACCTATTAAACACAAACATAAAGTTCAAAAACTAAATTTATAATTGGTTAAATTACAAGTTTAGTCCATGAATTTTGTGGTTTGTGTCTATTTGGTTCATGAACTTTCAAATTGTCTAATAAGTCTATAAATTTTTAATTTTGTATCTAATAGGTCATTGGCAAATTCGGTTTTTTTTAAAAAAATAATTGGTTCATTAAATATAAATTTGAACATTATGTTTAATGGAATCCTACAATTTAAATTTTGAGTCTTGAAGATCTGTGTATTTCAAAATTTTCGAAAGTTTAGGGACTAAATTTATAATTTTGAAAGTTCAAAGACCAAATAACACCAACATCAAAGTTCAA
Source organism: Herpetospermum pedunculosum (assembly GCA_028017165.1). Taxonomy (NCBI): domain Eukaryota; kingdom Viridiplantae; phylum Streptophyta; class Magnoliopsida; order Cucurbitales; family Cucurbitaceae; genus Herpetospermum; species Herpetospermum pedunculosum. The sequence continues at coordinate 67,735,252 of CM051523.1, read as the reverse complement.
GAAATAAATTTATAATTTAACTTAGAAAAAAAAAATGCAAAGATTAATTTTGTTTTAGTACAACCAATTTGGGATAGATTTGAATCTCTCATTAAGAGAGAGTACATGTGAATAACTTCTCAACTATTCTCCTTACCTACCAATTAATACTAGAGTTGATGTCTTTAAACTAAATATTATTAGTTATTTAGAAGTAGAGGAGCAAAATCTTTTTTTATCCAAAATAATAAATGTGAAAAATGCGAGAAAACAAAAAGAAAGGGTTAATTCCACAAACCGCCATGAACTATAAGGTTTGTTACAATTAGTCTCCTGAACTTTCAATTTGATCAATCACACCCTTAAAATTTGATAAGTGTTCTAATCAACTCATTGAGTTCAATTCGAGCGACTCACACATGTGTAGGAGAATAAAAAATTTGTCATATGGAAAAAATAAACCTAAACCACCCTTCTTCTTCCTCTTTCTTCTCTCCCGCCGCGTGTCGTAACTCGCCTCTCTCCAAGCTCTTCAAAGTTTATCAACACGAGTATGATCGACCTCCCAAGCTCTTTGAAGTTCCTCTAAGTAGACACAACTTGTTCAACCTAAGAAGCTATCAGTAAGCCTAAAAATAGGAACAAGACGTGGATCTGGAGCACCTCGAGCTTTTGATTTAAAAAGTGTTGAATGAAAACATCGACTCTGAGATGGATTGATCCTTGATCTCCTAATGTATGATCCTCCCGACAAATTTTAGTACATAAAGAGCTTTCTCTAAACCATCTCATAATTGGTGTCAGGGGCGGATCCAGGAGTTTTTGTCAGGAGAGACACAATTTCAATAGGGTTAACGGAAGTTTAGTCTATGAAAATTTTGATTTATGTCTATATATATAGTCCTTCAACTTTTAAATGTGGGTAAAACACTCTAAAACTTTCAATTTTGAATCTAATAGATCCTTAAACTCTCGACCTCTTAGTCAGGAGCACAACTTTATACCAATTGGGCTATATTCGATTTTGCAATAATAACGTATTTATTAGATACAAAATTAAAATTTTCAAGTGTAATTGAGTCCTCAATAGTTGATTTTTACTGAATAAAAAATTAAATGTCTAAGACCTATTAGATACAAAGTTAAAGTTAATGAATCTAAACTGTTTAAACTTCACGAATCTATGAAACACAAATTTAAAAATTAAAAGACTAAGCATTATCGATATAAATAAAATTTTAAACATTTATATATAATTTTTTAGAAGGTTTAATATTTATATAAAGTAATATTAATTAAAAAATAATAATAAACCATTTTAAAATTCTCTACTTAAATAAATAAATAAATAAATATATATATATATATATATATATATATATATATATATATATATATAAAATTAATGAGATCAAATAATAAAATTTGAAGTATTTTTTTTTTTCAAAACTAAATTAATTTTTGTTTTTTAGAATCTAAAATAATTTACCAGATTTAAAATCTTAAAAGAAAATTCTGTTTTTTTTCTAAAATAATTTAACAAGAAAAACAAATTAAAGAAAAAAACAAATTAAAGAAAAAACAAATAAAATTCTGTTTTTTTTTTTTGTTAAATCTAGAATAATTTAATAAAACGAAAAACAAAATAAAGAAAAAAGACATTTGGAGAGCTCGAACGGAACAAACAACAACCTCGAATTTCATACCCCTTATCATTTAACAAGAACATGCTTTTGTTACATTTTTCGATTTCTTAAATACAAATAGTTAAACTGTAGTTATATTTTTCAAACTTTTATATATAAATTTATAAAACTAATAATTTGAGGGGTACGTGTCCGGCCCCCATGTGGCTCCGCCCCTGATTGGTGTAGTAGTTTATTACAAAAATTAGTCGAATCTAAATTTTTTCGAGTTACTATAAAAAAAAAAATATAAAGAAGAGAAGAAGAAGGAGGATGATTTGGATCAAATTGAAAGTTGAACAGCCTAATTGTAACATTATTAGTTATTTAAAAGTAGAGTAGCAAAATCTTTTTTTTAGCCAAAATAATAAATGATGCGGAAAATGGAAAAAAATAAATAAAATGTGCGAGTGTGCAAAATGCGTTTGAATTTTGAAAGAAGGAATATACAACTATATAAGATAATTATGAGACTATTTTGATTTTTTTTTCTTTAATTTTTTATTTGACAACAGGGTGGAGTTTGAACTTATGACTTCTTGATCACTCGATACATCTGACAATACATCTGAGCTATACTCAACGATTTAAATATCAATATAGACGTAAATATCGAAGTCTCAATTTTATGAAAATGTCGATGTAAATATCGATAAAATATCGATGTCGATAGATATTTCTGGAAGATTTTAAAAAATATTTTTTTTAAAAAATATATTAAAATTAATTAATAAACATTTTATAATTTTAAATAATTTAAAATATACTTATTATAATATTATATTAACGTTATGTTACATTTTGTTGTTGGTTTTTTAATATTTTATCGATTTTGTGGTAGGATAAAAATGTCAATTCATCTCTAGTGTCGATGTCGAACCTATAAATATGTGAAAATGTCGATGAAAATATCGAGAACGAAAATTTAATACCATGATTATACTCTCGTTGGCATGGAATATTCCGATTTTTATTCATCGAACTTCACCGATTTGAAGATGAAAATTAAAAAAAGGAAAAAGAAAAAAAAGGAGGAATCAAATCATCGTAAGCTGGTGGAGCAAAGGGATACGTCAGCAAGAGTGAGAAGAAATACACTGGACTCGGTATCCGACAAGCAACAAAATAAGGAGGACCCTCCATTCCAAAATTCCAATCCAATTCGCCAGCCAATCGCCGTCGCCTCCAGCAGCACCGCGTTTTTCTCTCTCCGGCGTTTACCAGTCTAATTCACTCCATTCTCCTCAAGCTTGGAGGCCAACTCTTTCTTAATTTCTTCAGCTGGGTCGGCGATTTCACCTGGGAATTCTTCTTCTTCCCGTCGCCGGTGGGAATAGTTTAATGGGCCTGAGTCTCGATGCATCATCTGCCTCACTTTTTCTCTCCTAGGAAGCGAACCAAACCCATGGATCCCAGGAAATCCGGAGCTAAGCCTAAGCTTGGCCGTGTTAATGCCGCCAAGAACATCGACTACGACGCTCCCTCCTCGTCTTCTTCGCTTGAGGATTCTTCTGGCTCTCTTTACACTCGCTCCATGGCGACCCACCATCCCTCCAGCATCCGGATTGAAGGCCTTGACGGTGAAGTTGATTTCATATATCGGTCTTTAGGGCTAGATGGTCCTGACGACTTGGCTATTCCGATGGAGGCTTGGGAGGCCAGAAAAGTCCGTTCATCTTCCGAGCTTCTACCCAGGTCGAGGTTGTACCCTATGGATAGCCCGAAGAGCGACGAGGTTAGTAAGGTGAAGGAAGTTAAAGAAATCGAAGATGAATTGTCTCGGAGGGTTAAGGATTCTCTTCGAATTAGCCTCGTCGAGCAATCCACACCCAAGCCCGAATTTCTTGAGTTGTATGAACGCCGTATGGCTACTGCTTCCGGATCTAGCTCGAGAAGTGGAATCAATGGTGCTCGCCCTCCGTTACTCCAGCCGCCGCCGTCCATGCGGCTTCCGGATTTCGATAATACTTCCTCGACTTGGGACATTTTGAAAGGTTTTGCTCCATTAGTTGAAGATGAGAATCAGGATGATGTAGTCGGAGAAGGAGAGGGAAATGTTGTCAGGCCGGTGGACATAGGGTCTTGTTGTTCCTTCACAACCTCGAATGACGATGATTGTTCGAGCAGTACTACGGAGCCTGCAAATATTTCACCCAATATGAAATTTAAACCCATCATCACATCTTGGGTTCCGGGAAGGCTTCTAGGGCGCGGTTCATTTGGATCAGTATTCGAAGCAATTTCAGGGTACGTTATGTTCCTCGTACCTTTTTATTTTTCTCTGAAACTTTCGTTTTCTCTCGAGTCCATTGGAAAGGACAATGATCTTTGTTGCTAGAATTTCCCGGTGGCTGACACCCTTTTGTTGATATAGGAAGGGGAACTCATCTTAAACTCCAAATTCATCAATCTTGGTCGGAAAGCTTTAGTATTCTTTTGGTTATCTGATTTTGTTTCTCTTCTGCAGGGATGGGACCTTTTTTGCAATTAAGGAAGTTTCACTGCTCGATCAAGACAGTCAGGGAAGACAAAGTATCTATCAACTTGAGCAGGTGATTTTTATTCACAATGATATTTTTGTTACGCACCTTTGATTTGAAATTATGTTCAGTCTTTTCCTAATGGAAGCCTTGTCAATCTCTTATTCTTAACCTGCTTTTCTCACTTCCTCATTTGCCTTGTCTACCAGGAGATAGCTCTTCTAAGTGAGTTTGAGCATGAGAACATAGTTCAGTACTACGGCACACATACGGTATTGGCCTTCACCATTCTGAAGAATTGAAGTTATGAGGCATTTGAAATCATCTTAAGTGGTTCAAAAATATATGTGCTTAGTTATTTTAGTTAGTTTAATTTCTTTCTAACCCTCATCACCAAATGGTTGTAGTATAGTGGTGATTATTATCGCTTGTTAGCCAGGTGACCCGTGTTCGATCCCTGGCAACCCACGCTACATATAACTTCTTTCTAACCCTCTCTAGAGACTAAAGTATCTTGTTTTTGTAGTCTTTTACCATATTTCTTTATTTGATATGAAATCCATTTCCTCGAAATACTGATTTTCCTCCTGTCTCTTTGATAACCTAATACATTTTAAATTACAGTTGAGTGTAACAAAAGATATGCAGAGTTCAAATCAATGTTAGTTGCCCCTAAATCACAAACGAATTCCAAGCTTTGCCTGAATTGTTATTTGCACCTTGATGCTTATGTTTTCTTTGTTTTCCTTTTCACCATGATTTCCCCCTGTTCTGTGCATCTTCTTTGGCCATAATATTAAGCCCCAGGTTCTCCTATGAGTTTTATATGTTTCAAATCGTGTAATTATATGTAATTTATCTTTCAGTGCCTGAAGTTTAGTTTCTACAATTCGTTTTATTCAATACAATGTGTTTGGTTTACATTTAACTCACCTTTTACTGTATGGCTATATATGCTTCTCATGGTATCAACCTGAGTACGCACACACAACATAACAACATATAAAGTCTAAATTTAAGAGTTACTTGCCTAACATGAACTAAACGTCAACATACAAGTTTTACCTTGACGGCTACTACATTATTTGATGCCTTTTTTCTGCCAGCATGTGTAAGGCAGTTTGTTATACTAGCTTGACATGCCAATTGTCCATTCTTGTGCTATTTTAATTTTTCATATTATTGTAAGTATGTTGGTAGGTGCACTGATACACTGAATTTGGAGCATGTGTTATGACCGAAAAATGAAATCACATGTTGGAGCACACATTATCTAATCATTTTTCCTGATTTCTTTTAGATTTGCGCTTTAAGATCAGGCCATATCATGGATCCTTGCATGACTATCTAATTTTTCATTCATCAATTTTATAGCTAGTTGAGCAATTAATTCTAGTTTCCTAATCGTCGTACTTTTTTGGCTACTCCTATTAAAATTTTCATATATTCAATAGTTAATACTTTATTCGATTCTTATTTGCAGGATGAGTCAAAACTCTATATCTTCCTTGAGCTTGTATCTCAAGGCTCCCTTATGAGTCTATATCAGAGGGTTCACCTTATGGATTCCATTGTTGCTGCCTATACAAGGCAGATTCTGTCTGGTTTAAAGTATCTTCATGAACGAAATGTGGTTCACAGGTATACAAATGAATCTATTATGTCATTGTTTATGAATTGTAAAAATTTGTACTAGTGAATGAAGTTGTTTGACATCCTATCCTATTTACGACTTACCAATACTGGTCATTGATATGTGAATTTTTTTGTAGTTTCTTTTGTCTCAGTCTATAAGTTGAACGTGTTACAAATATCGTTAGATCTTAACATGTTCCTAGTCTGGGACTTCTGTGGATCAGTCTGTATTCATTGTGTTCATATTTAATACCGTTGCTGTGAATGGGAAGGAAGGGGGAAATAATCTTCTAGGTTGTCAAGTCCATGCTACTTTTTTTTTTGTTTCCTAGTGAAAGTTTTCTTATGTTTCTCGTTCCTCCCATGTGATTCCCTGGTTATAAATTAGAAAAGTTTTCACCATTTCTTGCATTCTCTGATTTTTAGCATTGGCGTTCCCTTGTTCATTTTGTAAGAAGCTGATGTCAATCCTCCAACAGTTTAAATTCCTTCTGGAATATATTTAATGTCACAGTATTCTTAACATCCCTGTCTAGCTACTATTTTTAAAAATTAACTTTGGAAATTTTATAGTCTGCACAACAGCATAACATAAGCACCTTTATATATTTCTTCGTCCAATAATGTTCTTATTTTTAAATCAAACCTTTTCTTAACGCCGCTCATATAGGATGAAGGGGAAATGGGGGGTCTTAGAGAATAAACATTGGTCCAATGTTAGCTACTTATGGTTTATGGGGTAATTTATGACGATTCTTTGTAATTATGACATCGTACATATTTTGACCAATTACGCCTCTTTTTTGTAACCCTTTGGTCTCGTGGGAATATCTCATCTCCTCCTCAATATATTCTTAGTTTCTTATAAAAAAATATTTACGATTATTCTTTAAGCATATGCAACAAATATATCAGGCACTCTATTAAAAAATCTGTAAAATTCTTCTTGATCATTTTCTTTAGGAGATTATATCAAGAATTCCTCTCTTATTCCTGTTAAAAGATTACATTTCAAAAAAGTCTGAACAACAATTTCAAAATGAGTTTTTTCCCCTTTTTCTTTTAGTAATTTTTTTTATTGAAGAAAAAACATCATATCTATTGATCTAGCTCTTGCTTTTCTCCTACGTGCCCCTTTGTTTTTTTCCCTTTTCCCTCTATTAATAGATAATTATTTTCTTGTTTTTTATTTTTTCATTTTTGTCATACAGGGATATTAAATGTGCTAATATATTGGTGGATGTGAATGGATCTGTGAAGCTTGCAGATTTTGGTTTGGCGAAGGTTTCTCCTCAATCCATTTTATTATTTCTGTTTTTGGCCTTGTTGTTTATGTGAATTTATTTCCTTATAACCATTGTCTTTATTCTTTTCAGGCAACAAAATTGAACGATGTTAAATCTTGTAAGGGAACTGCGTTCTGGATGGCACCTGAGGTTTGCGTTCTTCCTTAAAGTCAAGAAATGAATCAAGTATATTGTTCTTATATAGTTTATTTGTAAAACATTTCTCACCAACAGTGCCGTGATTTGTGCAGGTGGTTAATAGGAAGGGCCAAGGATATGGTCTTCCGGCCGATATCTGGAGCCTTGGGTGCACAGTATTGGAAATGTTAACTCGAAAGCTTCCATACTCGGAATTTGAATCTGTACGTGCCACCTTTCTCCTTCTCCATCTATAAACTTTGTTCTTGTTGTTTGTTGGATTTCACAGTTCACAGCTTGCATTGAAACTGAGATAATACAAGATTAATGGTTTGAAGGGGTTTATAAACTTGTAGCTCAGACATTCACGGATATAAAAAAGAAAAAACAAAAAAAAACTTGTAACTTAGCTCTCTATTTGTCCCTCAGTGATTTTTAAATTATTCTTGTTTGTTATGATAGAAGACAGTAAAACCATTATTTTTAAGGTTCTAAAACTGCCGTTCTTCGAATTCAGCATATGCAGGCCCTATATAAGATTGGAAAAGGTGTGGCGCCTGCCGTATCGGAGTCCCTCTCAAAAGATGGACAGGATTTCATCCTGCAGTGCCTACAAGTTAATCCGCGTGATCGTCCTACTGCTGCTGATCTTTTAAATCATCCGTTTGTACAAAGACAAGTTTCCAGTTTATCAGGGTTGGCATCTCCTCACAACAGGCCAGGCAGAAGGATTTAAACTGTGAAGAACTTAATTTACAAGGTAGAATTTCTGCACTTCATTTGATACGAAAATCTACCATATTTGCATCTATAATATTTGTTCTCTATTTCATTTGGGTTGATATATATGTTACACTCCATTCTCTCAGATTCTAGAGTAAAAAATAGGCATATTCATCAATCGACATGGTTCCATCCTTTAGTTGAATGGATTGCTGAGGAATCAGGATCCGGTTCTGGTTCTTCGCACAATCTCTGCTGTAAACCTTCAACTGGGGAATCTTTTTTCTGCAATTATTGGATTTCAAGTGTAGATCTTGATCAATGCTCCAAAGGGGTGTAACTAGTTTGTCTGCCATTGATGCAAGAACATTTGAATGGAAGTGCTTCTAGTTATTAGTTTTCCACGCTAAGAACAGAGAAGAAGAAGAATGTAATTTTTGATGATTCAGGTTATGATTGTTTATTAAGTTGATTTTGTTAGTTAATTTGCTTAGCTACTTGACTGATTTAGTCATAAGGTGTGTTGTAACTGTACAAAGGAAGGTTGTAAAAATTATATATGTAAGGCAGTTGATTAATCTTTTTTTTCTTTTCTTTTTTCTGCTATCCATTCTTCCTCAACTTTGAACTTTGTCTATTTTTCATTCTTGATCAACCAAGTTTGACCATCTTGCATATCATGACTGGAATTTTGGTCAAAGTTAGACTTTCAAAATTGTTTTCAAATTTCTATATATTAACAACTTTTCTCTTTCTTTTTATTATTAGAAATGAAAATTTTGAATTTTCAACTTATAATGAGGTTATTATAATATTTAAAATTTTGAACTAATATATATAATATATATAATATTTAAAATTTTAATATATTGATAAGTTTTTTTTTTATTGGAAATGAGAATTTGAATTTTCAACTAATACACGAGGTGATTATAATGCTTCAACCAGTTGATTTAAAAAAAAATAATATTAAAAGGTTAAATATGAATCATAAACAATATTAAAAACTATTAGAATAATCATATTTTTTTTTTTGAAACATGCGGAAAAAGATTCGAATATCTAACTTATTGGTCACTAGTTTGCGTCAGTTGCACTATGATCATGTTGACATTAGAATATTCATATTACTCTAAATGGGCCAAATATTTTAATGAGAATATATGTATAGAAATTGGGCTATTTATTTTTTTAATATTACAAGTTTCGAAAACTTATTATAAAAATATTGCGAGTTTCAAACTATTTTTTAAAAATATAGTTGTTTTTATTCGAGGTCGTCTTTTACCTCCACAGGCAAGCGAAGATCGTATTCGTATTTTCAAAAGACGATCTTCGCCGACGAGGATGAAGATCGTCTCTTGAAAAGACGACTTTAGCGATCGACGTTACGTGGGTAGGTCGTCTTATCAATAGGTCGTCTTTTGATAAGACGACCTAGGGCAATATAAATATATTTATCTATATTTTATATAATTTAGGACTAAATTTCTAAAGTGATATGTTGCCTTCGTGGTAAATAGAGTGCCTAGATTCCCTTGAGGCCAGAATCCTAGTTGCTTCTAAATTTTTGATTTTATTTTGGATTTAATTTCAAGAATCAAGTTTAAGTTTTTGTCGAAAATAAAATTTGTTTTTTAATATTATACATTAAAAATTATGTTTTCAAATTTACAATAAATATCTAGAATTTATATATATATATATATATATATATATATATATATATATATATTATTTTTTTTAAATTTATAATGAATATTTTACACTATTATTTTTTCATTTTTTTTTTCTATCAAAATTCTCATATTTTCGGTACAAGATTTCATAAATATCTAAAAATATAAAACAATATTAAAATATATTTGATATTATTTAAAAAAAAAAAAACTAAATAAAAATATACAATACAATAATTTTAATTTTAATTTATTTTTTAAAGTGTCTAATAGGTCTTATACTTTCAAGTGTATTGTAAATTTTTATTTAATTTTAAAAAATATAAGACCTATTAGACACTTTAAAAAGAAGTTAAAATTAAAATTATTGTATTGTATATTTTTATTTAGTGTTTTTTTTTAAAATAATATCAAATATATTTTAATATTATTTTATATTTTTAGATACTTATGAAATCTTGTCGAGAAAATATGAGAATTTTGAAAGAAAAAAAATGAAAAAATAATAGTGTGAAATATTCATTATAAATAAAATAATAATAATATATATATTTAAAAATTCTAGATATTTATTGTAAATTTGAAAACATAATTTTTAATATATAATATTAAAAAACAAATTTTCAAACATCTAAGGGGAGGCTAGATTCAAAATTTGACTTTAGGGAACTACCTTTGGTTCGTGATTTAAAAATAATTTTCTAAAACAAAGAATTTAGTAGAAAATAAAAACAAATTTCTTATTTTTATTATATCTAAAAATTTGTTTGATTCTAATTTAAAAACTTTAAATTTGAATTCAAATTTTGAAAATTGTGTTGGATTGTAAATTTGAAAAAGTAGCAAAAGATTAATATGAGATTAATAAAATGTATTTTATAAAGAAAAAATAATTTGATATAATTATTTCCTATTTACGATTTTTTGAGTTTCTTTTTGTTGCGTGTTGGATCGTTTTTTTGCAAAATCGTATCTCCTATTTTTTTTTTTTTTCAAAAAATGTATCCTCGTATCTCTTATTTTTTCGAAGAATATATCCCATATTGTATCTCCTATTTTTTCGGAGGATGTATTCCCTATTTCCATAATTTTGAAAACGAAATTAAAAAACAGTGAAAACAACATTTTGTTGTTTTTTAAAATCCGTCATCTTTTTAGTTATGTTTGGAAATAGTTTTTGAAATTAAATATACCAAACACTTTTTCATCGTTTTTCTTGTATTTTTTATTTTTGAAAACATAAAAATGAAAACCGATCCCCAACCAAACCGGAAGCATTCTATTTACCACCAAGACAACATATCATTTTAGAAATTTGGTCCTATAATATAAATAAAAAAAACTTATATTGTCTTAGGTCGTCTTTTGAAAGACGACCTACCCACGTGGCGCCACATCGCCAAGGCAGGGTCGGATCCACGTGGGGTCACGTGCCCCCCTCAAATTATTCGTCTTTGTGTTTTTTAATATAAATGATAATGATAATTATATAATATATATATACAAGTTCATTATAAATATTAAAATTGAATTTGGTTTGGTGGTAAGGGGCATCATAATATATTGGCGGTCTTGGATTCGATTTCCATTAATGTTAAATTTTTTCAATAAATTTTTTTCTCTAGCGTGAGACGTGAGATTTTAATCGATTTGAAAAAAAAATTCAATGAAAATTTTTATGCAGCGTGAGGCGTGAGATTTCAACCGATTTGGAAATCGCCAACGTGAGCAAAATATTTTCATAAAAATATAAAAAATTACATTCATGCCCCTAAGTTAAATAGGCTAAAGTTTATCTAAATCAATCTAGATTATATAATCTTTTAGCATTGAAAGAAAGAAAAAAAACATAGTCGTCATTGTTTTTCTCTCAAATTCAGAAAGTTTTCCACTCTCAACAATATACTATTAATTTTTCAGCTTCATTGTAATTCGTAAAGGTATCATTTATTTTTTTATTTGCAAGTAATTTCTTATATTATATTCACATTAGTAATATTGTGTTTTTTTAACTACTTTCAAAAGTATCATTTATTTTTTTATTGGCAACTGCAAAAAATCATGTAGAAATTCCTGCCATTTTTTTTTATTGTTACAAATGTGGTGGGTGTTATTAGGGCATCAACAAAACGTCGAGATATTCTACGAGAGAAACATGTCATGGAAATTTTTGAAGCTTTGAATTAAATAATGGTGAACTATCAAGTGGCCGATGATTAAATCAAGAGACAATGATTAAACGCCCAGTTGATACACGATGGGATCACACTACAACACTTTAACAAGTTTTATTACAATGTTCTCATCAGTAGTTGATGTACTTGAGACAGTTGTAGAAGGTGGATCAAATTCAGAACAAAGATATGAAGTCGAGACTCTAATCAGTTTGATCCAATCATTTGACTTTGTTTTTCATCTATATTTTATGAAAATTATCTTGAGAATCACAAATGAGTTGTCTCAAGAGTTACAAAGTAAAGATCAAGATCTTGTGAATGCAATGAATTTAGTCAAAATTTGTAAAGAAAGACTACAAACTATAAGGGAGTCTAGTTGAGATTTATTGTTGGATGTAGTTTTTAATTTTTATGATAGCCATGATATTCAAGTTCTTAAGATGAATGATATGTTTTTGATTCGAGGACGTCAAAGGCGAAAATCTCAACCAATTACAAATTTGCATCATTATCGCGTTGAAGTGTTTTATGTCGTCATTGATATGCAACTTCAAGAGTTGAAGAATCGTTTTCCTGAAACAATTACTGAATTGCTTCTTTGTCAGGCATGTTTGAATTCGAGTAATTCATTTTCTGCTTTTGATAGACAAAAACTAAGTCGACTTGCTCAACTTTATCCAAGAGACTTTTCAGCTATTGAACTCTCTGTACTTGATGATCAACTTCAAAATTACATTGTTGATGTGCGTTCAAATATTGAGTTTGTTGAACTAAAAAGCATCAGTGATCTTGTAGTAAAAATGATCATGACAAATAGAGATAAGATTTATCCATTAGTTTACCAGTTGCTCACATTGACGTTGATTTTACCTGTTGCAACAACTACTTTAGAGGGAACATTTTCTGCCATGAATATAGTGAATACTCAATTGTGTAATCGAATGGGAGATCAATGGATGAATGATTGTCTCATAACTTATATTGAGAAAGATTTATACGATAAGTTAGATAATAAAGTTATCATGGATCGATTTCAAAATATGAAAACTGGTAGAGGACAATTGTAATGTATTATGTATTAAATTAGTTCATTTATGATTTATGAAGCTATGTGCATTTTTTTTTTAATTCTATTATAGATTTTTTTAATTACATTTTTATGTACATAGTGCCCCCTATATAAAATTGTGTCCCCTATATAAAATTCTTGGATCTGCCCTTCCGCCAAGGTAGTCTTTCAAAAGACGACCTCCATCCTCGTCAGCGAATATCGTCTTTTGAGATTTTCGCTCGCGTGGGAAGGTCGTCTTTTGAAAGACGACCTCGAATAAAAGCAGTTATATTTTTAAAAATAGTTTGAACTTGCAATTTTTTTATAATAAGTTTCGAAATTTGCAATATTAAAAAAAAAACAACCTAGAAATTGTGCACATTAAGTTTCTTAAAAATACTATTTTAAAAAATAACTAAATATATGAACATTTACACTTTTCGGTTTTGTGAAAATTTTCTTACCATTATGCCTCTTATTACTTCTCTCTCCATAATTAATATTTTGATTCCCATCATTTTTGTTTCCTAAATTACATATATTAATTACATGTTTTCTATTTTTTTTGTGGAAAGATTATCCATATTTTATCTACCGAGATGGATATTCTCACGATTTTAGCATTGTAATTTATTCCCATGATTTTAGCATTTTAGTAAAAAAAAAAAAAACTTTATTACATTATTGTACACAACAATTAATATATACTATGTATATACTTCCATATGTATTATTTCTAATACTATATACCTCCATATATACATGTTTCACTCGTATATACCTCCATATATACACTTGCCACTAGTATATATACTCCATACATACTTATAGATAATATGTATTTTTTTTAAAACTATTATGTATTTTTTATATATACCCACCATATATACTGCATATATAATTAAAAATAATATGTATTTGTTCTTCATAATATATATGTATTTTTTATATATACCCAACACATAGACTTCATATATACCTATAGATAAAAGTTAATACTTATATGAGTATATATGACATATATTTTATATTTACCCACCATATATACTTCATGTATACTCAAATATAGTTGGCCATTTGTGAAAAATAGGAACTTTGAACATAAATGAAAAATCATAGTAAATTGAAGGCTATTTATATACTCATCCCATTTATCTAAAACATATATATATAATAATAATAATAATAATAAAAATTCAATAGTATAAAGAATATATATAATTGATATACTTGATACATATAATTAAAGAATGAACAAATACTTTCAAGTTAGTCATCAATGAGTCAATTTGATTATAGCTTAATTGATAATGCATCTATTACATTTCACAAGGTTTAAAGTTCAATCTTTCACTCCAATTATTTTTTTTTTGCAAAGGTGATTATATTATTAGCAAAAATAGACCTCAAAGCCCGAGGCCAAAGGGCACCAACAAACAAGAATAAGAAACCACTGGAAGAACCAATGTACCGAAACATAAAAACGAACCCAGACGGGAACCTCACAGCCCGAGGGGAGGCATGAAAACAAAGCACAACAACATGCACCAAACCCACAAGCGGGAAAAGAGCCAGAAACAACAAAGACCAGACATAATTTAAACAACTCAAAATGAGAAGAAACAGAAATGCCTAAGAAAGATAAAACACAGTCGCATCAAGAGGAAGCACGCGAACACTTTAGACACGATCAAAGCTCCCCAGTCACCATCCAAACTCAGGAACATCTAACACCCATCCGACGCGAGCAACAAAGGAGACTCCAGACTAAAAGCCGAAAGGACACCGACCTATGCAGAAGACAGAACATTAAGATGCTGAGAGAAAACAGAGGCCAAGATGGCCATCCATCCCTTGCGTGTGTGTGTGCAAGCCCCTCAAGCACGACCTTGAAATCCCCGAACAAATAAAAAAGGCCCTTCTTCTCGTTTTCCCCTACTTCTGGAGATAAAACAACCATCAAGCATGCAGCCCAGCGAGAGAGCCACAAAGACCAGGCAAGCATCGCTTCCCTCGACAAAGCCCAATCCAAAGACACCTAACCAAAACCGACACACCATCAGGACAAGGAGCCTTTCGGGGTGACAACAAGCAACCAGACCAAAAATCTCAATTCAAGAACACAAGACCACACCAGGGAGCAAAAGAGAGCAAGGATAGAGCAAGAGAGGAACAACCAACTGCAAAAAAAAAAGCATCTTTCTGAACCATCAACTGCATAGAGGCCCCAAACAGACAAGACTCTCATAGTCAAAAGCTCAAAACGCCCTCCAGGGGAGAGAGAACCAAGAACGGCGAGGGACTGGGAATCAACTAGAGAAGACAACAGGCACCTGAACCGGTCACAGCTAAGGAGCGACCACAAGACGAACCTGCACAAACTCAAAAGACCAAGAAAACGTCAATCAAAAGAGTCCCAAGGGGATACAACCGAAACTGCACCCACCCAGGACGAGCACACAGAAGACAAGTCAGAACGAATAGCAGCAATAACTGACTGAGGGGAACGGTGACCCAGGCCATGAAACCGCAAGTTGCGTTCCTTCCAAATATGGTAAATCACAGCACACCGGGCCACTCTCCAAACATGCTTACGTTTATGCTGCCCAACACTCTCCCGACAAATCCACTCAAGCTCAGCATCCCAAGGAAGAACGAGGTGGGAAGCTCTGCCCCATTGAAGGATATCTTCCCACACAACCCGCGAGAAAGGGCACTGAAATAATAGGTGGTAGCGAGACTCAATCCTGGTCAAACAAAGCAAGCAGTCAGTGAGGGTAGAGGGGATCCACCGGCCCAGTCTGTCCCGGGTGTACAATCTATCCCTCAAGGCCAACCAGGTGACAAACGAATGACGCGGAATATTCCCCCCGAACCACAACAAACTGTGCCAAGGAATCGCCATCCTACGAGGACGAATCGCCTCCCAAGCACTCGAGACTGAAAAACCAAGTCCGCCAGACACCCAAATCAATCTATCCTCCTGCCCTGGAAAACACTGAGTAGAGTGCACAAAATTAGAGATCTCCATCAGCTCAGGAGACACCAAAGGCCACCTTCACGATCCATCAGGCATAAGGAATTTTGAGACAGTAGCTTGGATATGACTCGCCGCATCATACAAGATTCGTGCACTAATCCGTGGGAGAATAGGACCATCAGGCAGCCAAGGGTCAACCCAAATACGACATCTACGCCCATCTCTTATGGAAAAACGGACTAGCGGACGAAATTGGTCACGAAGCCCCATAATCGCCTTGAGACACCAAGACCACTGAGATGACACTGTAACCGTCCAAAGAGAACGTCCGCGAAGGATATACTCCTCCACCCAAGTAACCCACAGAGAACCAGACCGAAGAAGAAGAAGCCAAATGAGCTTCATAACAGCTGCCGAGTTCCAAGACTGGATATGACGAATACCCAACCCACCCTCACACTTCGGCATACAAACGTCATCCCAAGCTACCTTAGCCCCCCCTCGACCAGAAGGGCAGCCTTTCCAGAGGTAGCAACGAAGTAAGCTTTCAACCCTTTGGACCACACGAACAGGCAACACAAAGACACTGGCCCAATAAACCTGGAAGCTCTGGAGGACCGATTGAATGAGCTGCAACCTACCCGCATAGGAAAGAGCCCTAGCAGTCCAACTACCATTCCTGGAGGTGATCCAATCAATCAGGGGCTGACAATCACGAAAAGACAGCCGACCCGAGAGAAGAGGGAGACCTAAGTAACAAATAGGAAGCGACGCAAGCGGCACACCCATGAACTCAGCAAGTCTATCAGCCACCGGGCCAGGAACCCCCGCACAGAACAACGAGCTCTTAGCGGAATTCGCCACTAAGCCCGAAAGCTCCTGAAA